>JAPTYQ010000029.1:21700330-21715866 GCA_029814465.1 Ostorhinchus cyanosoma
CGGTGTTTCCACATTCACTACGGAGCCTCTGAACGTCCAAATGCGTCATATCTGATGACCATGAAAACATGACAAACTGTATTTTACACCAATTATTTACACGTATTAATAGAATTAATGGATGAAGAGTTTAAATCAGTTGATGCTTTTGGTCGACGGAGGATGTTTGGGTCTTTATGGGTTAAACACATATCCTGTCCTTGAGCAAGGCACTCAACCTCTTCCAAAGAGAAAAAGAGGGAGCAAGTTTACTCCAGACTATACACAAAGGAGCTGACATTCTCAGCTGAACAACAACATAGTATGTAGAGGATATGACAGGGCAGTAATTATTTCTGTTTCCAGCAAAGACAAAGAGTGCAAAGAGCTGATGAGTAAGCAAATGGGCAATTCTCAGTTGTCAAATTAACTACCGTCAATTGTTCAGCAAAAGGCTAACTTCCCTGAATCATGAGTACATCAAACAAAGCAGACACTCGCTCCCTATGCGGCCCCCATTGCATCCGGTTAATAGACCAAAAATGATGAAATAAATGAAAGCTAGGGATGCTTAGTACAGTTCTAAAAATGTGCAACCCTGACACAAAGAAACACACAGTCACACACAAGCTCAGAGCTTCAAAGTGGCCTTGATCTTTGGGAAGGTCAAGAGCAGATGGCTGTGGCACTGTTTGATGTAGTGACCTGCCTGGGGATCACTGAGTGGACTTAGAGTGGACTGGTCAGTTAGCTGTAGGAGTGTGTGAATGTGTGAGAGAGTGTGTGTGTGTGTTTGAGGATTAGACTGGTACCCAACAGCCTAGCTAATTAGAAAGAGGGAGAGGGGTAGGAGAAAGAAATAAAGATGAAAGTGTGGCACAGGGAGGTGCTGATCATGGAGGATTATATGGTATAGAGCGAGGTAAAGTGAAGTCTGACCATCAAAGACAAGGTCAGAGCTTTTTAAACCACTGCACACACAGACACGCACAAAACCCCTCTGACATGTCTGACAAACGGGCTGACTGACAAACACAGGGTGATACAGGGATTTACAAAAGTTAGTAGGCCAACTGGTGCTAATGACCGCCTTGTATTTTTTTCCCTACGGGTGTGTTTGACCATAAGCCTCTCTGCTTGGGTGACAGAAAACAATGAGAAGCTCTAATGCTGCGTTTAAAGACCTCAAGGTGTGGGTCACCGGTCAGCATGCATTCAGTGGGGCTTCAAACAATAAATCATACAGATTTTAACCCTCAACACTGCATCATTCCTCAATCTGGAGATCTGTCAACTGATCTGTGTATTAAACTTTTGATCCTTGTGACATTTAACATGTGACGCAGTGGCTATGTGGATATACTGCAGTGACAGGAAGTAAGTATGTACTTGTATCCAACTTAAATACTGTACTGTTTGTTGGCTTACACTTAAATACATGATAATCCAGGATTTCTACTTATAAGGGATTATTTTTGCACTGTAGCATTTAAGGATCCAAGAACTTCTTCTCCCTCATATACTGTTTAAGCAAACATATAACAATCTTGGGAAAAGTATGCCTCTGAACTAATTAAAATAAACTATTTGGATCCTTCTTGCCAGAGAGTATTGCTGTTACTGCTTCAAAAGCTGCTGGTTCTAATGTGCTGACTTAATGATGGATCGTGTGTGAACAGGACAAACAGCTTGATGCTTATATTATGATGTAACAAGTTATGTCTGAACAAGTTCAGGAAAGAGTAGCTTCACAAACCACATGGTGAAGTAATGTTTGATAAAGCATTATACATACTGTAGATTATACAGTGTCGCTGATGTGCTCAAGCAAAAATGTATCTTTTAATAAATGACTGAACACCAAAACCTTAGACTTTGTTCAGTGTTTTGCGGCTGTATCCACTACCTTCAGCACCTGAGGTATAACTTGGCAATGTGCACATTCAGGCTTCACTTCTCACCTGATTGTGTGACTATGATATGCAGTTGAAGCCTCTGTGGAGAGTAACTGGACCAGTTGTTGACAGAGGCAGACAGCCAGCCCAGCAGCTGGTCCATATGTTGTCTATAGAGCTCTGTCACAGAGTCCAGGCTCTGCACCTTACACAAGAACTGTGCACTCTGCAGAGCCTGATGGAGAGAAGAAAAAGGAGGACAGGAGGTAAACAAAACAAAAAAAAACAAGCACAGTTTCAACACATTTTCTAAGACATACAGAATTGGGTAAAAAAAAATATTTTAAAAATGACTATATAAAAATATTACGTGACAGAGCAGAGGGTATTATATTCAACTTGAACAATTACAGCTGTTTTCTTCCAATTTCTGGAAGCCTGCAGGTCATCCATACATGGGAGGCACAAAACCATCATGTGAATCCATGGGAAGAACAACAGTGGAGGCATGACAAGGTCTTACACATAAAACAACTTAGTAACAAAAACCCAGACAGATACACAGGATGTCACAAAGGCACAGGAACAGACAGAAACACACACACAGAGACACACCAATAAAGCTGAGCTAAGAGGAAAGAGCAGGAATGAGAGATAGGAGAGTAAATAATTAGCTGACTCTTTAGGGCAGGGGAACTGACCCTTTAGGGCACTTCATAGTTCCTTTCATAGTCCCTTAGGGATGGACAGGGACAGAAACAAAGTCTAAATCACAGATTGGCTCTTTCTGAGGAGAGCTAGACAACCCTGAGCAGTCCACTGATGGGAAAGAGTTCCCCTTTTCTGGGAAAACAAGTTCTTCTTTTCCTCTGGGTCCAGGGAATGCCCAAGGCCATTCTCACCCTCCCTCTTTTTCTTAATTCATTCCTCCCTCACTGCAACTGTCTCTGCTTGAACACTGCTCTCTGTCTGAACATACACACCGATACAGGCAGACATAAACACACACATACACTGGTGGCCCATGTAGTGTCTGGGAAGTATCAGTGCCAATCCCTTCCCGCTCCTTCCCCTGTCATTAGCCTCCTACTGAGACAAGAAGTGAGACGACATGTTGACCACAGACACCATCCTCCACTTGTCACCGTTCCCGTCACATCCCGTAAGTTCATTACCTGCATATCAGCAAGAAGGTGTGATGGAGCCACAAATAGGACTTGGCCGATGACACACACCTGAAACACTGTCCGTGTCTCACGATCTACTTTTTCCCCATTTCTGTCTGTCTCTTTCTTTTCTCTGCCTTTCACCCACCTCCTGTCACCCAGGACTAGATTTAAAGTTCCACTCGAAAGGTGCAATTTTAGCTCTCCTGGCTAAGTGGGTAATTATACTGTTGGCCATGCCCACTTTAAACCTGTACAAATGCTCACATTCCTCAAATAGCTCTCTTGCTTCATAAAACCCGCTTACCTTTCTAATAAAAAACTTGGATGGAAAAAAGAACACAGAGTAAATACCATGTCAAAGAAGAATTGAAGAATTACACAGGTGAAAGGACTTGCAGCTTTTTGGCCACACAGAGGAAAGTGATAGTGCAGCTGCACAGACGATACATCTGGTACTGTATCTTCTTACTGTTAAGTTGTGTCTTCTCACCTTCTCACTGAGATGTGGCTCAGTACAGAGGCTCTGGACAGTGACCAGCACCTGCAACAGCTGCAGGCTGACTGAGCAACAGTCTGACTCACACTGACGTAGAAGCACATCCACACAGGCCAACAGCTGCTCTAAGTATAAAACCTAGGACAGAAGGACAGAGAAATACAGAAAAAGGAGAAAATAAATGTAAGACTGACTTTTTGCACTTTGAAAGGTATTGTTCTATGGCTCCAGTGTTCCTCTTAATGCAATAAATGCTAAAGCACCAATGCAACATTAAAAAAAAAAATTTGACAAAACATTCCTCTGGTTGATCAGTAAGATAGAGCAATGGGGAGTGAAAACTTTGTTTCCATCTTTAAGCACAAGTGTGTGAGTGTGCTGTCACTTGTCAGCCAGTGTTGTGGTGAGCTCATGTTTAGACAAAGACCTGTGGCTCGGGCTAATTTCCATGCCATCACTGGGATCACGGCCTCTTTTCCTGTTTTCTTCTGGCCTGTCATTAGGGCTGGATGGCGGAGAGGGGGAAGATTGAGGAGGGAGATGGAAGGTGACTGTGGGTGAGTGTGACTGAGCTGAGAGAGAGTGTGTGTTTTTGTATGTGGAGAGTTTGAGAGCGCCCTCCAGGTGTTTGGTCTAGTGATGAGGAGTTGGTTTGTGAGGGGAATGTAAGTGTGTCTGAGCAAGAAACACTCGCTGCTCATACCTCTACATATACTCACCCCCTCAACACACACCCACTTAAGCTTGGTTGACATTTAGCATATGTATCACTAGGGGGCACACTGTATTTTCCCAAATTTGAGTAGCCATTGTACAGTAGAGCTTGGCATTAATCTGCAAAGGAAAACAAAACTTAAGCCAAGAAAAGATGCTCAGAGCGTTAAAAATGCCAGAACTTGTGAGAAGAGAAGGTAGCTTAAGGACTTCCAGTCTACAAGAAAAAGAGCAAATGTTTTTAATTTGAATCAGGGTGTTGGTACTAGAGGGTGAGTAGGAGGCATTCATGAATACACATTGGAAAAAAAGCCTCTTATATGTATTTTCAATCCAGGGTCTTAGTTAAGTGTATAAACAGGTTTTCCCGAGGCACCCTGAAGTTAAACTAAATTCTCTGAAAACCATGGCTTTTCCTCATAGCCTAAGCTCCTACATTCACAGTGCAGGGTACTGCGTGCTTGTGTGTATGTGCATTAATAGTCATCGATGAGGGAAATCCCTGCCTGTGATCCAGACATTCATTGGCACATAAAAACAGCAGGAACTAAAGGTGGGCAGTTGTGGAAATACAGTGATAAAAACAGTGGCAGACACATGGACGTGCATATTATACACAAATGGAAAACAACCATTAGGGCTGGCCAAGAGAGCGAAAGAGGGAGAGCGGAAAAAGTGGTACAGTGTAATAACTAGGTGGACACCTGGAGTAAGGCGAGATACACCTGGTTTCATTGGCCTCGGCACGCTCCTGGGGCCTGTTACGCAGCACGTCCACCACCAGATACATCAAGTACACACACACACACACACACACACACACACACACACACACACACACACACACACACACGACTTCTCTTCATAGAGCCATACCTGACTATGAATTCCTATCCAGCGGGGAGCCCACTCCTCACTGTTACAAGCATTGCTATGGCAACAGGACAACAAACACCCATATTGCATGGGCTCCCGACCTCTTGCAGTCAAATAAAGTTTGCTATCCTGCCTTTCTTCTGCTTTCTCCATCTGTCGTTCACTGGTGAAGTGAACAATATGCAGTTGTCGTTCATGACAAAGCACAGGCATAAAGGCACGCAGGAGAAACACTGATGCATGAAAGTATGTTTGCATATTCAGCACAGTACTGGATGTTGTGACACCACCAGCAAGATGAAAAAACACAGAGACTTCTTTGTAGCCTGCTCTCCTGCTGATTTCTTCCTCTGGGCTACTGTGGGTCAGGAACTTTTTACAACATTTCACTAAGACAGTATGTTAACTTTTAAGAAACTTGGTTGTAAATATATCTGCTAATTCACTGTCCAGCTCATTCTTTCACGCCCTCCTCCCTCTATCTTTATTAATTTACTCAAGTGCTGGAGATATCATGATGTCTCCATCACTATAGAAACCCACAACACAGTGCGCCTCAGCTGTGTAAGGTGTGTGTGATGTTGGAGGTTTGATAATCCTCTGCGGAATTATTCTTTAAAAGACAAGAAGCCATCTGTGATTCAAAAGCAAACACCCATTCTATGCTACACAGGGTATCTCTGAACACTGTGGCTTCTCCAACCACTGGTTCGCCTTTTATTTTCCCTCAAAGTCCTGACATCATCTTCAATTTATGACCGATATTTTTTCATTTTTTCGCCAAGCATCTGTCATTTATTTTTGTAAGCTGTCTTTTTCCCCACTGAAATAAAGAAAAGAAAACAGGGACTTAAAAGAGCCCGAGAGGTTAAGTTGTGCAGTAGCATCATATATCAGCTTCCAAATTCAGCTTGTGCTTCAGCTTGTTCCCCAAACTCCCCACAGGGCCTTACAGTTTCCCCTGTCTGTGTTCACTTTGAAGATTATTTATATTTCATTTCTTAACAGGCTTCATCTTATCCAACTCAAACTTTACTTACTATTTCTCCGTGCCTCTGGTTCAAGTGGCACATAACTCTCTAAAGCTGGATCAAAGCACACATATTTTTGAGCTCTTTAACTGCCATATTAAAAGAAAACAACTAAATTAAAGCACGGGCATTTTAAATATATCACAGCTGTCCTTGTGGCTTTGTCTTTTGTGGGAGAACAGGTAAAAATTCAAGCCAATTATTCACATGTGAAGGATCTGGAGACAAACCAACGTCTGTGACCGACAGTGTGGCGAGTGAATGTACAGATTTCTGTGTCAGTATATCAACAAAGAAACAAAAGACAAGGTCCTGGATGCAGGTGCTCATGTCAGTAATGGTGTTATTTACAGCTAACCAGTGATCTGGCTCTGCTCCCTGCTCTGAACTCTGGCTGTTATCGAAGAATGCTGCAGGTGCGTTGTCTGGGTGAGATCACAATGCTCAGAAACAGACACAGAGGGAGTGACAAAAGGAGGCAGAAAGAGAATCTGACAGAGAGGAAGTAGAGGTCTACATCCATCTGTGTGACAACGTGTGACCGGCCTGTCCTGTTAGTTCTCTCTCTGGGTGACCCCTGCTGGATAGGAACGAGGGAAGACAGAAGGGGGTCAGTTTCCCTTCCCATTTATCACAAGCTGTGACCAGACGGGCTTTGAAATTTCAGTGACTCTTTTAATGGATCGGCAGAGAGAGAGAGAGAAGAGAAGAATAAAGGTGGCTGACCCATAGTCCGGTACCTAGACCTTACACAGAGCTATAAAGAAAACAAAAACTGTGTGTTGTGTTGTCTGTTCAGTGGGGTCAGAGCAGCCATGCAGGGGTCACGTGAAATTAGTAGATTTATGTTATTATTACCCTAGAGAGGAAATTCTTGTAGGACTCACTGGGAGGGAGGTGGGGTCATGGGTATAGGTGAGTCAGTGGTGCGGCCAGATCAGAAAATAGTTTTCTGCCAGACAAGTGTTATTTTGATTCTGAAAGGGAAACATATTTGGTGCAAAGGGAAAGGAAGACGGGAAGAGTCTGTTGCAGATTTGATGGGATTTTTCCACAGGGTGAGTGTTATTTGCAAAGAAGTCCAAAGGTTTTTTAATCATTTCTTCTGGAACGTTATAGGAGCACATTTCACAGTTGCATGTGAGCAAAGATGCTTTTGATCATGACTTGAAATGTTAGATTTGAAAAACACCATGTGGCCTGACTGTCACTTTAGCCGGGGCAGCGTTTTGCAGAATTACTCAAGAGTGAACTCACTGAACTGACCATGTACAGTGGTGCTATTGAAAAGGGACTCTTCAACTAAAACCCTTTTAAGAGATGTGGCATCTTATCATGAAACGTATTTTCATGAGGGACAAATTAGGCAAGAAATATACAGTATGACTGCAGCATCGTCACTGCCAAAAATAAGAGTAATAAGGTACACATGGAGAGTAGAAAATGACCTTCTATGACACTGCCAAGATCACTGATCAAGACTGGAAGTGAAACAGCTGGTGCACACAGATCAGGAAGAAAAAAATCAGGACATGAGGGCAGAGAAAACCTGGCACAGCTGTGATAAAAATAAGTCTGGCTTTAATGTTTAATATTGCAAACAGTAACTGTTTCTTCTTCAACAGTTACTACTCAGAAGGTGCCCCTACTCCAGTCCATTTACTTTACCAACATTTAAAGGATGTGGTTCTGTTGGGTGTGAGAAAGATGAATGGCATTACGGGTAAAAAAAAAAAAAGTAATTCACATGTGAAAAAGTAAAAAAAAATCTGGTTAACCACAACCAAAGTTCCCTCTGCTGACCTGTTGATATTCCTGGCAGACGTCGGGTTGGGCCAGTGTGTTGGCGATCTCTGTGAGATGTGGTTTAAGGAGGGGTTTGGAACAGCCTCCCAGCAGGGCAGCCAGCACCATGAGGGGAGCCCAGGGGTGAGAGGGAGAGGAGGGGGCGGACACATGATCCAACAGAAGCTTAAGGAAGACTTCAGGGGCGACAAAGGTCCCCAGCAGTTTAGCAGCTGCCAGGCACTGGTTGTAGGTACAGAGACAGACAGAGAGGGAGATGGGGGAGGGGGGGTAAAATTAGGCAAATGAGAGTGTCATGGACAATGAGAGCAAAAGGAAGTCATTTTTAATCTGCCACATATCAAAGAACCAGAGTCCTTCAGTGTAAACAGGTGCATCCCAAGTCCTTGGGCTGTACGCAACCCAGTCTAAATTGAGAACAGAGGATAGACTCACATGTCACCAGCAGTGCTGACTCAGAGCTCAACAGATGTGCCCTGAAATCAGTAGGTCTGGGAATAATCAAATATATATATATATATATATAAAGTGTTTCTATAGAGAATGATAATATCTAATGTTGGCATGGGATAATAATGGTAAATGGAGTATGATGAATGAAATCCAACTAAAATGACATTACCACTTTATAAAGACACTAACATTAGAGAGGTTTTTTTAAATGGTCATCAGTGGTTAATTGGGCTGCAAACACTGTTTTAGTCATGAATAATCAGTTATGAAGAAGTTATAATAAATTGGTAATGCCCAATTGTAACACATTGATTTGAGTTCACCATCTGGCAAGATCAGAGTGAAGATCAAACCTTAAAACTGATGATATCGGCTGGTCTATATGCTGGCTGATGTCGTACACAAAGGCAGATAACTAACTAATCCATGCTTTATAAATATAGTCTTTTGTAAAGTGGTTCTCTGATGGCTAACTCTGTCAATGATATTAAGCAAATATAAACACACAACATTAAGAACCATATTTTTTTCAGATTACATATAATTAGGAAATAGTTTTTAGAATGGGTTGATTCTTTTGTGTTATTAAGAAGAAACTATTTTTGTTATTTTCTACAGTAAAGTTCACTTTGACTCACATTGGAGACAACATCCCTCTCTGAGTCGGTGCATGCCCTGTAAAGGGTGGCGAGGAGTGGCTGAAGGTGTTGGGTGCTGTGGTCCTCTGCATGGAGCAGCAGCACAGAGAGCAGCTGGGACGTCCTGACCCGGGTGGCCACCAACCAGTCAGTTACATCATGAGTGATAGCTGGCACCAACCGGCCAAGGTTCCTCACCACTAGCTCTCTGCAGCCCAGCCCAGGACGCTCAACTGGAAAATAAAAAAAAAAATGTGACTTTCCACACACAGGAGCATTTCATTTTGTTTTTCAAATCAGGTTTCCTTACTTTCTTAAAACTGATTGGCAACTTCTAGTGTTGAAAGTGAAGCCAAAAATAACTGCAGTATCGTGAAAGGTCACAGGGGGCTGATTCTAAAAGCCAGTCAATCCTCATAGACACCCATATTAAAATATTGCATATAGTTAAGGGAGTGACCGCTATGATTAACAGGAGAGTGCTGCATATGTATGATGTGCTATAATGGCTTTTTTTGGCAGCTGGTATTAGCTCAGCTGCTGAATTGGACATTCTGAGCTTTTTTTTTTTTTGCTGAATAAAACCTATTTCCTCGCTGAGCTCTACAACAGATGTATTTAAGGAGTTACACTAAAAGCCATCAAAGGATTCTGTTATTACCAGTACTTAATTACAATACCCTGCATAATTTTGCTGTATTTGTTAGCGTTAACTATAATTCAAATGCAATAATAAAGTCAGTCAGATAGCCTGCTAATTTACTGAGGTTGCTATAATTAATATGTTTACACATTTCATAAATTTGATATATGGTACTTTGACACAATTGTATATTTTGATCATTCTAAGAAGTTGGAATTACTTATTATCACATTTAATATTTCATCCTTTGCTCTTTTCCAGTTCTACCCTCCTAAACAAATATGGGTGCTTGTTTCTAAACAAAAAAGTGCCTCAAACTTCAAAACAGCAGAACACAAGCCAATCTGTGACATCACAGAAGCTTCATCCACTATTTATACCCAGCCTATGATTTCTTCTCAATCTGCTTCATTTCCCTTTAGTTTGTGATTTATTACATTTTCCAAAATGAACACATTTTTGAACATCAAGGTGGATTGGCATATAATGTAAATATACCAACCAAACCATTTCATTATTAGACAGTTTCAATTAAATGTAGTTTTATTTATACACTCCAATACATTATTATTTTGAAGCATTTCACAAACTATGGCCAAGGCCTTAAAATACTACACACAGAAGAAACCCAACAAAACCTCCAAGAGCAACAAACAGAAAAACTGGCAGAAAAAACCTCTGACAGAACTGAGCTCTGGGTAGGCGGCCATCTACCTCGACCAGTTGATGTGACTGAAAAGGGCATAGAATTAAATAAAAGTGGTTGTGACTAAACATATTTAGCTGCATTGTATCAATAATGTAGGATCCACTTCCTGGGATTTATTTCATGAGAAGCGATAGAAAACTGATTGGTAACCAACAGCATTTGTAGAGCAATGAACACCACTGATTAACAGGTTTTCAAATGTCTGCTCCAACTTATCCCACTTACAGTACCTGTCACCTTTTAAGACTGAGATTCCCCACGAGGAACTTGTCAGAGCATGTGAAACACACTCTTGAATAGCCTTTTACTATTCAAATCCTGCATCTCTCACTCCCTTCACCTCGTCTCTCTCTCGCTTCTATAGACACACTAATGAGAGAGGAAGAGAAAACTAAAGAAGGGACAACTAAAGGAAGACAGAGATAAATCAGAGAAACAAACCGGGACAAGACAAAACAAGCCTTTTTCTGGTCGTTTCTCACTGCTGACAGTGACCTCTTCACACTGGGAGGCCCAGCAGATTTATGAAGGCAAGTAAGAGAAAAAAAAAACAAAACGGGATAGACCTTCATCTTTTTCCTTCCTTTCTTGTTCCCAGGAGAAGTTTGGTTTAATCTACAGGTCTGAATTGGACAGGTACAGTACCTTTAATAAAGGTCTAGAGTTAATGAACAATACTCTGGCAGAAAACACATACATGGGCTAAACTTTCCTCAAATAAGCAAATGGCGGTGAACCTGTTCAAGTTCTGCCTTATTCACAGCCTTCAGGCAAACACTTAATCTTTCCAAGCTAGTTCCTGCACTGAAAAGTAGCCTGTCATACACAGTATAATATTTTACTGCATGTTATAACTCTGAACAGCAATGAAAATGGAGAGATAATTTACTGCAGCTGCTTCTGTGAGTGTAGTAACTTGGATTAACAACGCTTAAATCTGTACTTGAAAGCATCGGTAGGCATTAGTGAGAACAGCGAAGCCAGTGCACCTGGAAAATTAACTCTATTGCGACACTGGAATTCAGAGCTCATTCATTTCAACCTTAAATTTCACTTCAATTAAAGTAATCCTTCTATTAAAAGACTACAAGAGATAATCTTACAGGATGTTGGGAATATTAAGAATATATCCAGAGCTTAGGCTGGATCCTTAGCTGGATTGTGTACACAGTTTTTTTTTTTTTTGCCAGGAAAACATCAGCAGTGTCTAGATTGTCAAGACATCACTCATCCCCCAAAGTCAAGCCTTCAGTTTGCTCCTCACTCACATGCTGACAAATAACAACACTTGTTCTACTCTTCAACCTTATTCCTGTTACAATGAGCTAGTTTCTAGCCTTTGCAGTAGCTCGTAAATATTTATGTAATAATGGAAATGTATACTTTATACCGCCATGTAAGGTTCGAGGGTTGAAGCACAACACATTACTATATTAAGCAGAGAAGTTAAGATAAATGTGTATATTATCTTTTATGTTTCCACATTCATTATTGTAATGTGACACTTATAAGACCTTTCAAATATGCAAGTGACGTAAGACCAGCGTGCATCTGAAAAAACATGCCTTTCGTTGAGATAAGCGAGTAAATGTTGGAATGAACAAACTTCTCTGAAACTGTCCAAACTGACAGGAAAGATAAGTCATGAAGCAGAGAATATATTCATATTACCTCCTTGGTTAAACAAATAATGTGAAAGATTTTCCTAATAAAAACTCTGTACTATATTGAATCATACAATAATAGTCTCTCTAAATCATTCCTTATAACCCACTAAAAATCTGTAGTGGTATATTCACCTGCAGAGATACTGGCTTGCATTTTATTATTTTCTTCTTAGTGTTTCTATGTTTGGGGTGTTTCTGGGTGCCAAGCCTTGAGCAGTGTGCATAGCAGCAAATAACAGAGTGTGGGGGTAGTTTTCACAGTCACTGCTTAACCCATAAAGACCCAAACATCCACTGGTGACCAAAATCATCGACTGATGTAACTGTTTAATACCTCTTGATCAACTAATCCTATCAAATAATCAGTATAAAACACAGTTTGTCTTCTTTTCATGGTCATCAGATATGACCCATTTGGACGTTCAGAGACTCCGTAGTGGACATGGAAACACTGTCATCTTCTACAACATTGATTCACCAGTAAAACCCATGGAGTTGGATCAATGACAGTGGATGGAGACACTGGATTTATGTTCAGTTAATGATGTATTTTGCTGAAAAAGTCACAATTTTCTTCAGTTTTCTCTGTCTGATATAATATCCCTCAACTTTAATCTGAGCTTTTATGAACACCTACATAAATCACTAAACAAATATAGGAAAATACATGATTTAAACTGAGAAAATGCCAAATAAGGAGGATAATATTACAATCAATAGTGAAACATTCACTGAACAGAGAGAAAAATTCATTAGGGAACAGCCACAAAAGTAGCAGTGGGTCTTTAAGTGTTAAATGGCTGTGTCGTCTTTGTTCTGTGCAGTTCTGTGTGCTTATGAGAGCTGGGTTGAGCTATGCCATAGACACTGCTGTGCATGATAAAGGGGCAAGGACCTCAGCCCCATGATGAAGCTGATGAGGATGTAATACTGTTGACAGTTGTTGGGGTGGCGAAAAAAAGCCTGGCTCCCTTTGACTTACATTGGACTTGGACTCATCATTGGTCTCATCTGCTCTCATCTGATTTATGTAGAATCTCTTACAAGTGATCTGGTGGTCCATCTTTAAATTTTTCCTCTGTTAATAAGGCTGTGATATCTGCTACATCAAACTTTGATCGTCAAGCATGTGTGACAGCGCCCTCGTCCGCCAAGTCTGATTTTTGTCGTTTTGATTTATTTCAATAAAACCCATTTATTCTCACAGACAGCTCCACTGAAGTTGTGGTTAAAAGGTTCTGCTAAGAGGATCATAAAATTACTTTATTACGTAACGCTTGATGAAGTCAGTAAGCTAGCATACAGCATTAACTCATCTCTGACCTTTCGGGCTTCCGTAGTTCCACTCATTTTGTCCAAATACGGTCACTTCTGGCTCCAAAAAGCCAACTAAGCAATGAGCAAATCACAAACCGCTGGCTTCAAAATGGCAATTCAGACACAAATGGATGATGTCACAGTTTCTCCAGCCACTAATTATATAAAGTCTATGTGCATGATGAAGTGTGTCCTTCACTGTCAGCATATTCATATTTATTTTAGAACTTAACCACTGTGAAACATCAGAAAATTATGTTTTATGCCCATTTCATGGCTTCATGGTTTTCATGCCTGCACTACAAAAACGGAAGGGACCAAGTTTGCATGTTTATACACATTAACTGGACAATCTTGCTTATTATGGCTTTAATCAACTGTAAATGTCAGAAGGAGCAAAACTCTGCCAATAAATGAAAAATGAATGATGAAAACACAAATGCAAGGCAATGATCATTTAAGATGTTAGCTATTGTTGATGATCTTTGTTCTTTATTATACATTTCAATCCATCTTGGTTCCATGCATCTACAGTATATGCAAACATACTAAACCTAATGAAAAATGACAGAGAGAGAGAGAGAGAGAGAGAGAGAGAGAGAGAAAAAAGGTGCTTCTGACCTCCTGCTGGATAGAAGGGTGGAGGGGTGAGGAGGAAGTCCATCTTGTCTTTGAGGTCTTCCTCATTCTCTTTCTCCCACTGTGCGCCTACCTGCCTCCACGAATCGGCAGCTAGAAGACTGCAAGTGGAAGGCCAGAATACTGATTTATTTAATCATGTATGTCACTGCCATTAATGAAAAAAAAAAATCTAATTAAATATCAAGAATATAAAAACATACAGTGCTTTACATGTTGATTAGACAACCACCCAATGTAAGATTTAGGCCACACCTGCCCTAAATTAATGGAATAAAAGTACTAAAATGTTTATTTAGGGTTCTTTAATGGTTAATACACCCATATATAGGAGCTCTTTTACTAAAATGATATTTTTAATGTTAAAATGTAATTATTATTGTTATCCAGTCTCTGCCCATATTTAAATCACATCTAAAAACATACTTTTTCCTCATTGGTTTTGTTTTGTTTAGGTTTCCTATGTTGTTTTTACCAGATTTGAATTTGTCTTTCTTTGTATGATGGGTGTATTTTGTTGTACTTAGCCCACTTTGCATCTTGTGTTATCAAAGTTTACATTTTATGATTCATGTACAGCATTTTGGCCAAATGTAAAGTTTTTAAAGTGCTTTATAAATAAAGTTGGCATGGTATGGGATTCATGAATTTTTAAATCTACTGTTTTACAAAAAACGCTGAAAAAATAGTAAAGTACATTATTATTTCTGGATTGAGATGAAGATATAGTCATTTACTTGTATTCCTGAACTGTAAAAGTGGTTTTAATGGATGAACGTCTCGCTTGTTTTATTTGTGACTTTTCAGAGAAGCCCAGTGAGTGGGGAAAGGTGGACTAATACATTTGTCAAGCACTGTATATTTTATTGTGATAAATTAAAAAATCTTTTGTACCTTATTTCTGGAATCTCATCACTGATGCTGCTCAACAGGAGTGGGACAAGTGTGTGGAAATAAGAGTATCTGTCTCTAAAGTGTAGTAGCCAGTCACCAACGACTATAGTCACAGCTTTTCTTACCTGGACCAAAAGAGAAGGCATAATTAATAGCATCGCTGTTTCATCAAGGTAGTTATTTAGCATTTTGTTCAGTTCTCAGACATTATACTCATGGATCCAAAGCTGGAGGTAAATAAAATTAAGTGTAACCTGTGGTGAGTCATCGAACAGTCTCTGTGCCAGATGAGACGCTACATCATCAACATTCTTCCCACTGCCATGCTGAATGACTGCCCCAGTGGCTTCTATTACAGACACTCGGACCCGGGAGTGCTGATGAGAAATAGTCTGCATGAGAGGCTTGACCAGACTCTCAGCCTGCATGTGAAAGTGCTCTGGAAAGAAAGAGTACAACACCTCAGTTAGTTCAGTTCTGTGACTGTGATACATTGGGTAATATCATTCAATACAAATACAACAATAATGGCTTAAGATATTAATATACGAGATAGAGGAGGAAGGAAGGAGTTAAATCCCAACAGTTTGGGACTTTTATTAATTAATAA
>JAPTYQ010000029.1:21719158-21756112 GCA_029814465.1 Ostorhinchus cyanosoma
AATAAATCTCAGTTAATGTTCTGTTTAAATGGAGCTCACTCCTGGAAATATATGCATTTGTCAACCTTTTAAAAAATTATATGGCAGAATCGTGATTTTATACAAGCCAAAAAATCACCAAAATACAAACGCAAAACCTATTCTAATTTAAATATTATAATGCCTGAATGTGATATAGCCCATCACTTTCAATTCATTATTCTCCAAAACGTCCAAGTATTCACCCGTTGTCAACAGATGGTGCTTCTTGAAATTGTTTCACTGACATAAAATTTATCAATGCCTTGTGGACAATAAAAACTGAAACATGAGTTCAATGAAATTTAATGGTGATAATAAGAAGAAGACACTTAATTTATTTAATTGTTTTGATTGTCATACATAGTTAGTATTATTTTACATAATGCAAAAGATTTTTGTTACATTCTCTCTCTATCGTTTGATTTCATTATTGTTTAATGCAACATTGTTTTTAATGCTGTATATTTTGATGACTGACAAGGAATTCATTTCTTATTTGCTTAATGAGGAAATTATATATTCAATAGAGAAATAGTGTAGGTGTGTAAATGCATGTACATTATGCACCAAAACACCAATACATAAATAACTAAATAAATCGGATAAATAGAAACGACAATATTTAAACAGTAATTAACTAAATAATCATTATTATTATAAACGGGTGTGAATAAATCAGTACTGAACATCCTCTCACTCCTTTTCGAATATGTAAATGAAGGCATCATGTGATTTACAGTTTCTTTTCCGCATGTAGAATTCTGCACACTTTCCCCCTTATATTTCCACGTGTCTGGAAGTCTTCATTTTGTTCTTTACATGTTCGAAATAAATATCCGTGATTCAGGCTCATCAAACAAACAGAAAAGATTCTGAGTAGATACATATGATCATGTTGGTGGCAGTATTCTTCAGGTTCACCTTTAGACTATTTTAGGGTGAAGGTTTTCCATTTTTGATTAAGACTGCAAGTAGGTTCGCGCGCATTCCTGTTTGGGTCCTCGGGAGCGCGCCTTTGCGGTCGAGAGGATGACAGATTGACGTCATCCGAACTGACGCAGAGCGAGCCAAGGTAGAGGCAGAGCAACAGCAGCAGCAGCAGCAGCATCCCAGCTAACAAACGGTACCTCACCAACCTCTGCCACCAGCGACGTGTTTTCGCACTGAGCATCCTCCAAATATAACGGTAGGGACACCAGCGACAGAACCGAGCACACTGTTTTTCACTGACACAACCACGACAGCGACGAGTCGTGGTTGTCGCATTAATTCCCCTTCGTTGTGGTTGGTTGTTATTGTAAGGTTAGCAAAGCTAGCTGAACTAGCTGTCATTTGAATGTACTGGAACAGATACTCAGTTTCATCCCTAGCTCCACAGAATACATCGCTGACTTTTTATATGTTGGTGCTGCTTTGCTATTTGCTGTCATTAAAATGCACTCGATAGATGTCATAGCCCTGAAGGCATCACTGGATGTGATTTATTATGCAGTAATAGCCATGTCGTAGATGTGATTTCCCTTTGAGGAAGTACTACAGGGTAGTAACAGTTAGCTGCACCTGCTCAGCTTCCTGACCTGACATACTGATATGTTTTTGACATTTAATATTACACTAGTCTGACATAATTTTAGCTTTTTCCATTTGACTTAGGATGTTACACAATTTACATGCCTGCTGCAGTATTAACTTTCACACTATGTACCAATAACATATTTGCAACCACCATATCATTTGCTAAATGACAGTCTTTTTTATCTAACACCGAAAAATGGAGTATACATACCATGCATTAATAGTGCATCACTAGCTTAAGTTGTTTGTCCTTCTAAATCTGTGTATGTGTCAGATAACTAACTTCATCACAATTGAAGACAGATAGTTGTTCTTGGATGCAGTTAAAGTAATGAACCCAGCAAGACAGCGAGGTAAAGATTAAGTCAGAGTAATCTGTAAATAATTGAACCCATAAAGACCCAGTACTACTTTTGTAGCAGCTCCCAAATTAATTTTCTTAAGGGATGTATAACTATTATAATATTATCCTCTCTATTTTGCATTGTTTCAGTGTAAATCATGTATTTCCCTATATTAAATTTACTGATCATGTATAGATGTTCATTAAAACTCAGATTAAAGTTGTGGGTTAGTATATCAAAAACAGAGAAAACTGAAGAAAAAGTGACCTTTTCAGCAAGTATATATCAATTACTGAAAATAAACCCAGTGTTTTTATCCACTGTCATTGATCCAACTCCATGGGTTTTACTGGTGAATTAATGTTGTAGAAGATGACAGTGTTTCCACGGTAACTAAAGTCCAAATGGGTCATATCTGATGACCACGAAAAGATGACAAACTCCATTTTACACCAATTATTTACATGTATTGATAGGATTAATGGTTCAGAAGTTATTAAACATTACATATCAGTACATGATTTTAGTCACTTGTGGCTGTTTGGGTCTTACAAAGTAATTTTGATAACTTCATTTATTATCAATAACTACATATCAATATGTGTCCAGGTGCAAGAGAAATCAAGGCAGTTCATTGCATTTCAACAAACACAATAAAGATGCAATAGTACCGTGAAGCCGACCTGCTTTACTGCACAGAAAATATTTTACACGCGCTGAATGGTACGGCAACATTTTCAACACATTTATATTTTCTCAGTGTTGTTCTATTGCCCAGTCATGGCCCAGTAACACTATTACCTGTATTCGTTAAAGACAAATGGTCACGTAGAGATCCAGCGTTTTTGTGGAAACTTGAGCAAGATAGTGTTCAGTTATCTCCTTCCCAAGAGCCAGTCCTTCTTTATCCTCTGCCCTTTTCCTGTTTTATCACATTGTATGAGTTCCTTATTTCACCCCTCCTTTCAGTTTTGTAGTCCCCTCAACCCTTTTTCCACTGTTACCCAGTTCAACCCCTTTCTCTGTTCAGCTTTCCCTCCCCTCCTCTCATGGTCCACCCTGTTTTCTCCCACTGTCACAGAGATAAAAGATAAGATGGCCACCTCCTCCTCCACTCTGGAAGAAGACGAGAGTTTGAAGGGCTGTGAAATTTTTGTGCAGAAGCACAACATCCAGCAGATCCTCAAAGAGTGCATTGTGAACCTCTGCATCGCTAAGCCTGAGCGTCCTATGAAGTTCCTGCGGGAGCATTTTGAAAAGCTGGAGAAGGTTGGTGATAATGTTCTGTGTTTGTATATCTAGGTTTCTCAGTTTGACTTTGTTTGTTAGTCTTGATTTGTGGTGGCTTGAATCTTGTGAGGTACAGTTGTGATTAATTATAATGCAGATTTTTAACCTGTTTAAGGTAAGCTGCGTTTAATGTAGGATTTCTCTGATACTTATCTTTTCTTTCGATCTATGTATTATAATGCAGTTTATATAAGTACAAGAGCCTGTGAATAAAAATAGGTCTCAAATGTCAGTGGTTGTTGTAGACTCTTGTTTTAGTGCTTTTTAATATTTTGGACGTGGTAGTATTTTATGTATACCACATATTGTGCATGCGTTGTGGCTCAAACACACACAAGCTTTTTAAAAAAAATTTTTGATTCATTTTTCATATCTTTTATCTTTTCAACTGTCAATAGAAAATTCTGAATGTCTTGCAAGAGAGCTGTCCTTTTTCATCCTGTAACAGAATATTCCATTAGGGAATTTCAGATGAGCACCCATAAAAGGCCACTGTTCTTTTTGCTGGCTCCAAAAGTTTGTCAGTCTGTGTATTTGTCTGTGTATGAGCAAAGAGACAAAAGAAGTGACAGCCTCAGAAAAAGCAAAGAGCCATAGACTGAGCATTAGTTTTTTGGAGAGGATGAAATACAAAAATCAGAACTGCAAAACAGATTAAAACTGGGGAAACCTGTTGAACATTCTCATTAGATCACAAACAATCTGACTATTCTGTGTTTCTGAAATTTGCAATTCTCTTCTGTTCTTTTGGCTGGCAGCTCTATAGCGGCAAGATGCATTTCATATGAACTATTTCTCTTTAATCTCTTTTTTTTTTTTCTAATAGTGGATTTTAGCCAGTCACTTGGAAAGTACCAGTAGACACAAAACAGAAAAAATAACCAATCTTTGCCAGAAGTATTATTGGCCTTCAATTAAATACAACAGGATACTCAATGAAATCTTATTTTGACAAAAATGCAGGTGGAGAGGTCCAGTAATGAGATGCCCCAGGATTTTGCCTGAATGGAAGTTTTTTTTCTCTCTTTTGGCTGTGATCCACCAGACATTCAGATGGTTTGCTCATGTGTAGATCATGAGATTTTGCTCTATTCATATGCTTGGTTACAAGCATGTTATAAAGGTGACTGAGGTGACGCCTTCGGCTGACAATGTTGGTGGAGGATGAGGATTTTAGACGTTGGAAAGAAGTCTTCAACAGTAGAAGCGATTGTTAAGTCATCAGATATAACAGGGTTGAAGTTCACCCTGCTGATGCCTGGAGGAGATGTGTGTATGTATCAGTAGTGCCAATGTGTGTTTGCAACCATGTGAGGCTCATCTGATTTGATTTGGTCTAAATGGGATATGTTAGATTATATGTCACTTTCCAAAATTACTTTTTTTTTTTACATTGAAAGTACAAGCAATGCTTTGGATTGACGCAAATCATGCACAAAATACATTTTCAGGTCAAGGTCGTCCTGTTCTGCTTGTGCTTTCATGTCAAACACTTGTATGATTGTGTTCCTCGGTCTGCTATTAGAAACTGGAGCAGTGGTCTTTATGGAACAGTGTGGTCAAGGAGACAGATCATCAAAATGAGCACAGCACTGATAGAACAGCTCTTGTGAGAGGGAATGTAATGCTGCAGGGTAAGAGAGGCAGCATGAATACTAATAGATATATTGTACTGTAGCAAGCTGAAAGATCCAAGTAACTCATGATCTGTGGATCTGTGCATTCATTTACAGTGGCAGATTAGTTTCAGACACTTTTTTATTCTAATTATTATACTTTATGTTAAATAGATACTTGTTTTTAATTGTATTGCGTATGACAGATATTGTGAAAAAGGAATTTTGATTTAAAAGGAACATTTAGAGGCTTAAATCTGCACTTCTAGTCTTATGACACAGTAGTATAATCAGGGTAAGTGGCTGGGCAGGATGAATGCATTTTTATTAGGCAGAGCACAGTATCACAATCATCACGTGTGATGTTCTGCTCTCTGAAATACTACATATTCATTACACTCTTGGCACCAAACTAATCTATGTCAGTGTCTCTTAATTCTTGTTGCCTATATGGCCCCAGCTAGAGGTTTTTTTTTTTCAGTTTGTTATCAACATCATGTAAAGGTCCTGGGTTTGATTCCAGCTAAGGATCTTTCTATGTGGAGTTTACATGTTCATCCAAAGACATGCACTGATAGGTTAATTGGTCAACCTAAAATTGCCCAGAATGATTGTGATTGATTGTGTGTCTCTACATGTTAGCCCTGTGATGAGCTGGTGACTTGTCCAGGGTGCACCCCGCCTTCGCCCATAGGTAGCTGGGATAGGCTCCAGCACCCCCGACCCTAGTGAGAATAAAGCGGGTTCAAATGATGAATGAATGAATGAATAAATGATCATTTGAAGCAAAAGACAGACTGCTTATGATGCAAAACTAACATCCTTATCATCGCATATATTCTGCTCTGCTAAATTATTTTGAGAAAGTGTGATAAAAAAAAAAGAAAATCACAGATGTTATTACATTTTTCTGTTGGTTGCTGCTGTGTTGAGTTTTACCAGTATTAACACCAAGTTATCATGTTGCACCTAAACTGTTAACATAAAAATACATTGTACTCAAGATCCCAGGACTTCTTGTTTTATAACTGTTTCATTTATCTCTCTTCCAGTTTGACTTTAGTAGTGTATTTTAGGCTAGAATCCTGTGGATTTTAAGAAACAGTCATTCCGTTGAGTGCAAGTCCACTTACTGAAAGTACCTGGTGTGCACGAGTGGTTGTTTTCGATTTCCATGGTCAGCAGTTGCACAACGCTTTTCCCGTCCATCCCTCCAGATCTCTACTTGTGTTGTAAAGTCAGTCATTCGTGGAATTGAAACAGGCCTGTATGTTTTTGTGGTGTCCCAGTTACAGTATTTAAGAAGCTTACTGTTGTCTTTTCATTCCGTGCAGGGTAACTTTGAGGACAGTATGTGGTACAACAGGCCATGGCCATTTAATCTGGATTTACGGCTGCAGATGCTTTTTTTTGTTTTTTTTTCTACATTTTTATAGCGGTGCTATTCATAATGTTTATCTATGTTCCTTTGATGCAAATGCACATTTAGTTACTTTAGACTCTCTGCAACTACAAACCACCAGGTGGATCATTTTAATGCAGTCACATTCAAAATTTAAGTATATGTTAATTCTAGTGGAAGTCTTTCAGAACCAGAAGCTCTTATTTTGATCTAAGCTGGGAAAAAAAGAAAAAGCAGCCTTATCATTACATCTTCTCCAAAACGTAACCTTTGTGGTGTGTTTCTCTTTCTTCTTTTAGCCAATTTTATCAGCAGTCATCCTCCTCTAGTCCTCTGTTAGATGATCTATTTTATGAACAAAGTTTCCTCTATCTCCTCCTCTCACATGTTCATGGTGTGCCATAGACTATAGATCACTGTTGTATCCTTCACTTATTGAAGGCTTAACCTCATTTCATATCTGCACAGGATCCGCTTCATACAGAACTTTCTATTATATGTTGAAAATCAATTTTCTGTCCTCCATCATCTGCTCTCACAGCGTTCGGTTTTTGCCCTGTCTTTCTCATAATGTCTCTGTTACACACCTTGCATGCACACTTGAGAGCACACTAAATCATCAGTCTGTCTAGTTTGTTTTTAACTCTTGTTTCGATATAATAACATGTCTTTGGTCTCCAGCTGACACTGTGAATGGGAAAATAACAGGCGTCTGGCTCCCTTTCATCCTGCCTATTTATGCATGGTAATGATGGCTTTGATCTGTACAACAGGAGCTTCAGATGGGTGTTCTCATCACCCTACATCTATTAGCTCAGCTCTGTGTGGAATACCTGCAAAGTGAGCCAAAACCTTTGCACATTACACTGTAAAAGGACACAGTTACGTTACACGTAGCATCTTTTTCAGCAGGCCGAGCATATGACAGATGTTGCCTATTTCCCATTTTTTAGATTAGTATTGCACAGTAATTCTGTTTATTGTAGTTTTTGTACAGTATCACTACCTAATGCAAGAACAGAGGTAATAATTTCATGTTTAGTGAATAAAAACATGACTTTTAGGAGAAGAACATATTAAAAAAAAATACAAAAATTTTCCTATTTTAGATTGTGAAATAAATACTGCATTGTCATAGGGATTTCATCTTTTTCTTCATCACTGGTCAGTCCAACAGCCAACACTCACTAATATAATCTGTCAGGACTGAATGTGTAAATTTGACACTCAGTTTATCAAGTGGGCAGCTGCCACTGCAGATGTTTTGTTGAATTAAGCACATTGCGTCGTCACCAGACTCAACAGTGTTTTGTATCATCTCAGTGCTGCTGTTGGTGCCTTCAGCCTGAAATATCTTTAAAACATGCTTTAAAGTTTTGGCTAAGTTCCATCATTTTTGCAAAGACCCACCTCATACTGCTTCCATGCCATCCCATCTGGATATTGTCATGACATTTGCAGTAAAGTTACATGTGTTACTTCTTATTTTCAGTTTATAAAACACTTTCATATGTACATAATGTGATACCTGCACTGGCAGCCACTCACACACATAAGCAGACAGCACAGTCCAAGTGTTCAGTGCATGAGAGCAGTCACTCATTGGATTTTAGTCTAAGGATCTTACCTCTTTGAACACCACAAGCAAAACTTTCTTGCGTCACCCTTACATATTTGTACTCATATTAGTTCATGTACAGTATCTTCTGTGTGTGTTGGCGTGAGGTATGATTAGCAGAATGGTGTCTGTGTTCTTTCATTGCTCGCAGGACTGTCATAAGTTTGTCTCATGTTTCACTCCTGCTTTTAACAAGTTATCTTTTATCTCACCTTTGATTTAGATTTTTCTCTTTTTCTGTTACTTCAGCATTTGTTCTTTCAAGTTAATCCAGATTGTCTTGCCTGGTTTTGATTCCCGTGTTGGTACGATTACAAGTTATGAATAGTTTCTTAAAGGAATGATATTTTGCTTTTTTAAATGGAATTATGTTTTTTAAAACATTTCCCTGTGGTGTACATAAACTTTAAATGCTATGCTTGGGTCTGAATTCTTCATTAGTTAAACTTTAGAATACCAGATTGTACTCGCAGAGGGGGAGGGACAAATGACAGTTGAGTTTGATAGACATATCGCCATTCAATAATTTTTCCGGTTAAAATGATTGGATGGGGTTTTTTCAGTCCTGCCCATTCCACAGGTGACTGACATTTTTTATTTTTGTGTTAGAGCATTGAATTAATTGGTTGCAATCAGGGTGTGAAGGGGATTTTAAGCAATATAGTAAAAAGTGCTCCAGGAAAACATCTCCTACCCTACCTTTAAAGCGTTGTGTTTAATAGCTTCCTTTTGCATCTGAGTCTGCATCTCAGATCCCCTTCACCATTAAACCCTACAGTATCCTCATAAAATTTGAATATTGGTATAGCCCACATTTCTTATTCGGAACATAAAACTCACACCTGTCAAATTCAGAATACGGTCAAATTTATTCGGTGCCGTAAGTATTTATTACTTTGAGTTGGATGTCCATTTATTCAGATTTATTTATACATATTACTTCGACCTAGATGTTTACTACAACACTTACCTGCTTTCTAATAAAGTGAAAACATTTTAATTTCAGACATGCTTCATGTGTTTTCTCTATCAAAATTATTAGGGATGGGCAGGGATGATTTGGGGAAAAGTAGGTCAAAGTTCAAATTTTTAATTAATTTTTTACATGTTTTTTTTCTTCACTCATTTACTTATAATGAGCAAGATTTCACATGTCTATAAAAAAATTTGTTTCAATTTACTTCAAACATATATACACATATGTAGAATCAATTGATATGCTGACATCAGCACACGCATAGACATGATGACATCAGCTGGATCACTGCCAAAATAAGCTACAATACGTTCGAGGGGCGGTGTTTGTTGTGCCGGGCGCCTCTTATTTTCTTTTTTTTTTTTCCCTATTCCCTATTTTTTCCCTCTTATTTTCAACATCGAATTACAGAAAATGTTGTAATTTATGCTATGATATTATCACCATATTGCACAGCCATAATAGTAACTATCCAGTTTTTTTCTCCATATAATCTAAGGTAACATGATCCCCAGTCCGTTCCGTTCCCTCCCTCTGAAGTTATTCCCCTCCACTTGCAGTGATTATACATTGTTGCTTGACTCCTCAAATCATAACGTGTGCAAGTAAAACAAGTAGAGACCCTGTTCCGTCGACAATATTTGTAAGGGGCCCCATTGCATTGTTCTATTGGAGAATTCCTCAGTCAATCAGCTGCCACCCCCCCCTCCTCTGTAAGATGAAACACCTTTGCTGCGAGCCATTCAGCTGTCACCGGAACCTATCATAACAAATCTGGCAGTCTCCTCAACTGCCTCTGATTGACAATGTGTCAGGAGCGCTAGGGTGTTTGTTGTGTCTGCTCAGAGCATTTAGAGGAGAATTAAATGCAGTGTTCTCCAATTTCCCTGCTCTTTTTTTTTTTTAACTGTTTGTGTTAATGGTGTGTTTGCATACAGTACATACAAAGTGTCTCCAGCGTCCGGGCGTTCACTCATCACCACCATATTGGGTATTCTGTCAAAAAAATCTTCCAAGGGTGCGAGCAGTGACCCAGGCCTAAACCGCCTCCTCCTTAGCTCACCTTGGGCCCCTTCAGGTTAATCGGACCCCCAGCAAATGTCTCCCTGGTGGTCCTCCTTTGTCCTTTCTCATCCTCCACTTTCATCCCTTGTCTTCCAATATTTTGTGATTTATGTATGAGAGAAGTGGTTTAAGTTTATGCACAGAATTGAAGAAATTATTTGTAAGATTGCATTAAAATATCATGCAGCAGATTCACCTGAGAGGCAGCGTTGGTGGATTTGAGACCCAATGTCACCGTTGTTTTGTTTGGTCCTAGCATGTTACTTTTATTTCAGACATGGCTTAAGTTTAGAATAACTGTTAGTTAATTGTTCTACTTTAAACTTTTTACAGCTGAGGGTAACATTAGTAGTGAATTTAGGAAATGCAGAGTTGAGATTTGGATAGTGAGACAAGTTTCTGTGCTGTGCCCAAAAACAGAGTGAACATTTCATAGAAGGTCAACACACACACACACACACACACGCACGCACGCACGCACGCACGCACGCACACACACACACACACACACCTAATTCAGCAGTGAACTTTCTTGTCTATTGTGGAGCTGTAATGGTGTGGAACAGAGTGATGAGTGGACTGTTAGCTCTGCTGGTGGATCAGCTCTGTATGCTTCATTACCTGTGTGTGTGTGTGTTTTGTGCGGCACCTTGTTGTTTTTGGTTCACTCATATGCTTTCAGCCCTGGAAGTGGAGAGTGAAATTGTCCACATCAACCAGTCAAGGGCTACACAAGATAATAATAATAAAAAAAGGTTTAATTTTCCTTAATTAATAAGGAAAATTATAAGTAGATCTGAATATAAGTTATATATTTGATTTTGTGAACCGAGTGATCTGCAGATAGGAGTGTGATGTGGTTGGCCTGATTTAAATTAAAGTCATAAGTATGAGGTTGGGCATTAGTCATAACGTTAGTTCATATTTGCTAAGTATAAATAGGTTCAGGTAATAAGAGTACATCCCCCTGTTTTGAATGATTCACCATACACAAAGAAGTCGTACTTTCAATTGATAATAAGTTAATAGCAGTGGTTTTAAGTAGTGACTGTTGCAGGGGACTGCATGTGTGTCATCTTTTATATGTTTCTCCATTCTTGGAAATTAATCTCTAACCTGTATTCATTGTGTCTCTAACACAGAGCCCATTTTGTACAGTGCCTCTGTTATGCGTGTGTCCTCTGCCTCCTCTCCTCTCTTACCCTCTCCTGTCCTCTCTCGCTGGCACCCAGCCGCTGATGATGACGCAGGGAGAGGAGAGAGAGCGGGAGAGAGAGGACAGAGGGAGGCGAGTACAATAGCAACAATGCTAAGAGGGCAAAAAAATCTGGTAAATAAATTAGATTGCAAGAGGAGAATAAATAGAAATTTCCGGTTTTAACTCTTGAGGTGAAAATATGAAAAAAGAAAAAAAAGCTTTTGTTAATAAGTGGAAAAATTGAGGCAGTTACAGATGTATGTGCAGATGTGTGCTGTTCAGTTGCAGTTGTTAAAATAAAACAATGACTGCATCTGGATTTGCACTCCAGCAAAATCGAGCAAAAGCTTGTTGCTGCTGCTGGTGAACACACATTGCAGATGTCTTGAGTTCACTATGAATTGCTTGTGAAGAGCCCTATGTGGCTTCATATGTCACTATGTTTTAAGCACTGGTGCCAGAACAGTATGAGGACTTGTCAGAGCCAGACACAAAGTCCTCACTTGATGCACAACCCTTGTGTTGTGTGGGCGGGGATGGACATCAGCACAGAGTGAGAGAGACTCTGCATGGTACAAAACAGGGTCTAGCACACAGCCGGACTGTATAAGATGATGTATTCCTGTGGGAATGTTTGGAACTGCTGGGTGATACGCTACACACAGACACATCATTTGGCCACAACAGCAGTCTGTGTTGAAGGGAGTGACATTTTCCCTGCTGTCAACTGAATTGCTGTGGATGTGTGAGCGGGAGAGAGACAATCTGTCAACAAGCGTCAGAACCGGTGTGTATGTGTGTGAGAATGTAGGTGTGTGAGACACCATTGCTTCCTGCTCAGACTCACCATGAACTATTCAGGATGCTCACAGTACCCAGTTGTCATAGTGACCGGAGGGAAGCGAGAGGAGCCTGCTCATTGCGCCACCTGATTGTGAGAGAGGGAGAGAGAAAGAGGCAGAGGGTGGAAAGCAGAGACGGAGTTGCGCAGGAGCGATGGAGAGACGGGCTTTTTGCTGTGATCGCTGTTTTCATCTATAGCCTTGTTCTTAAGCTGTTTTGTTGTGGGGATTGTAGACATATGTCGTTTGGGCTTATTCTCTCTCTCGCACACTCTCTAAGTTGGATTTTCCGCTCTCACACACCTGTGCGTGCACATACACACAGCTGTCGCCGTGCTAGTCGGGGAGATGGTGCTGCGATGTGACATGTGTGTCAGGTGTGTATGAGAAGGGATGTCTATTGATTCCCATGCACACTTTGACACACACTTTGACTTGATGCCTGAGCCTCTGACAGGCTAAGGGACACACAGCAGGCTTGGCCAGGGGCCCTCCATGCCATGGTAAATACCTCTGCTAACAACCTTTTGTAGTCTTAAGATCAAGAGCATAGTTATTTTAATACTTGGCTAAATTAGCAACAGGACATAACAGTCGCTACGAAGTGAAGATAGCAGCTTTCTGCTTTAACTTTGTGTTCTAGTTTGTGGTTGTGACATTTTATTTGCCTTGATGTGTAAATTAGTTTGCCAGAATAATAGGGAAAGGTTTTTACTGTAGTACTACGTTGTTTTTGCTGCCACTGTCTTGTAGATGTAATGTGTTACTTGACTGCAGATCTGGCTACTTTTATTTAGCTGGAGTATGCTCTCTGTTCTGCAGTCTGGTGTGAATGTTTTTGTGAGACTGTGTGCGTGTGTTGTTGATGCTACTCTTTGGCTCTATCTACCTCCCCTCTTCTCTTTCTGGCTGTGTTCCCTCAAGCAGTGACTCTGCGTAAGCAAGATGGGTGTGTGTGCCCTGGAGTGTGTTTGCTTATGTGTGTGATCTGCATTATCACATTGTTCAGATTGTGAGCATCCCTGTAACTTTGAGATGTAATTAGAAGGAGAAAGATAAAATCTGAGAACTGAATACTGAATCTTGGAGAGGAGCTGTGACAAATCACTAGATGAAAAGATATGAGCTCAAAGTACAAGTGGCAGTGCATACTTTTCCCAGATGATTAGTGTCTTCTAGACAACTGACTAACCGGTTGCTGTTTTGTATCAAGCCCTGCAGTATCGCTTTTCCATCCCCATTACGTTGCTGTTAAGATGATCAAAACAGATATGGAGGGGGAGTGTGCAAAGAAGTGCTGAGTTTTGAGGCCTTTTGACAGTTCTGTTTGTTTCAGGTTTCAAGAAAAGCAGCAGCTTGAGAAGTGTTTCATGAAACTTTCAACTGCCTTTATCACTGTCACCTACATTCTCTGTTTTCATATGCTTTCCTCTCCATCTCTGTCATGGTGTCTCTCATTCCCTGTTGCTTTCTGTCTCTCCCACTGAAGCAATAGCAATTTCTGCTCCGTGCTTCAGGCGTTCAGTAATCACTCTGCTCTGAGCTGCTCCGGGTCCTCTTTTCTACTCCAATTTTTCAGATAAGGAAAATTGCTTCAACATTTAATAGAAAACATGAATTGCCTTAAGTTTTGAAGTGGCATATGACAAAAGATTGGTCTGCTTCATGCAGCTGAATGCACTTTTGTTGATGGATTAGTTATTGATGTTTTACTGATTAGTAGTTTTTCTTGGTATAGGCTATTTTTCAGCTGTTATACCCTATTGTTTTGGCATTAGAATGAATGAGATATACGAATTGCAAAATGACTAAATAAATTTATATGGGTTCGATCAAGCAAAAGTGAACATCAACATGAAAAAGTAAATTTGCACACATCATTTATCAAGTGGGCTCATTTTTTAGCTAAAGATCTCTATTTTATGGAACTGTTATTCTTTTTAAAATACCACAAGTGATTTTATGGATTGTACTTATTACACTGTAGCCATTGCTCGAATTTGAGGCTAAAAATGAAAACTAAAAAAATCTGAAAATGTATTCAATTTGTTGATTTCAAGTATTAGATTTTCATTATTTTGTGAATATTTTTTGATATTTATGAGTTTGAACATTTGTGAGTTGCTTAAAAGGTCCTGTCCAGGTGTTACTGCAAAAATACCAATTTACTAATACTTATAATTCAAATATTTGAGTGAAACTTTCAGAAAGTAATGATCTTTTGATATATTTTGGGTGATGCATACAATGGTGAAGAGTCGTCCACGTGTTACCGTGGCAGCCTGTCCACGTGTTACCACATTCTCTTGTTAATAAAACAGAGACTTTACAACATTTTAGTCCAAAATTTATTTTCGGCATAGTTGAGCATAACATCTAAAAGGTTTTGTGTCGAGAACCACATGTTTAGAATGTGTGTGAAGCTTAAAACATTTAGGTCCGTTTCAGGTCCACATGCAGTAATTTGACATTTTTTACCTAAAAATTTTATCTCCCCAAATTTTATTATACATGATGTTAAAGTGCTCATAAATACCTACTCAAATATGTGTAATGCATGCATATAAGTTACTCTTCTTACATGACAGAGACTGTTGAACACGAAATTTGTCCATGTGTAACCGCTTGATCGGACCCATATTTTTTAAAATTTAACTATTGATGCCAAATTTTCAGAATGCATTTTATATTGAATCTAACTCAGGAAATTTCACAAGTAATTTTAACGACAATGTAAATCCAACGAACTTGTACACATTTCAGTAGTTGCTCTATGATGGAGCTAGAGAAATCACTGACACTTTGAAAGACCAGGTGATACATGTTGCCTCATGTTGTAGTTGAATGTCTGGACCCTTGTCTTAACATTTGCATTTTTGCCTGCACTGTAGCAAGGATTTAGATTTTAGGTTTTGCATCATTAGACACACTAACACACAGATTAGGAGTAGAAGCACACAGGCAGTAATGCACACACATCTGCCTGTGTAAATACAGCTGCCTCTCCACACTTAAATAGTGAATAAAGGTTACATTTGCACAAAATGTTTTCCAGTTTCCCTTGTCTCGTAACGCTCATCATGTAAACAAGCCTGCAGTGGTTTTATTGTGTCCCTGTGCTAATGTCTTAATCAAGTTTGTAATCAATAATTCATCACCTGCTGAGTGTTCAGTAGTTGGAGCAGTGGCCAACCAGAGGCATCCTCTCCCCTTTGATGTCTTTATTTCTTGTAGTTCATTATCTAAGCAGCGGAGAGTGCCTGGTTGCACCTTCTTCTCACTCCATGTTCAGGCCTGAAAATGTTAATATTTAATGAGCCTTCATTCATGCCATGGTAACCAGATGTCCGGACAGTGTAAGCCTAAGACTTGGACAAGTTGACGCACTTGTCGTGTTGCCTGACTTGGTTAAGAGTCCTCATGATGGTTTGTATTAGGGAGGACATTTGTAAAGGTTTATATGCCTTTCATGCGATTATTTTTGAGCCTACAGAAAGGAGATAATCAAATCGTTATTTGCTATTGTAAAAGCTTTAAAAGTTTAATCTTTTTTCCTCATAGAAAAACTGCAATTTTTGTTGTTTTTTTGTCCCTTTTGACCAGTTTTGCTTCTCTTGTCTTACAGGAAGAATGCAAGCAGATCATGGCACGCCAAAAATCTAACAGCCAGTCAGACTCACACGATGATGAGGTTTCTCCTCCACCACCCAACCCGGTTGTCAAGGCCCGGCGCCGCAGGGGAGGGGTCAGTGCCGAGGTCTACACTGAAGAGGATGCTGTCAGCTATGTACGCAAGGTCAGTCCCGAAAGATGGATGCATACTCAAACATCTGCGCACAAACACTCACAGTCTATTTGTACCTTTAGTATCTATACACACTTGCATGCAGGCACTCAGAGGTACCTGTATATATTTACAACAAAAAAACAGTGAGCTAATAAAATCTGAAATGAATACCTGAATAGACTGAATTGTGCAGATGGATCAGAATACAATGTGAAATCAGATAGTGAGGTTATATAGTCATTTGTCAGGCATTCTATCTGCACTCATGGTAGAGCACAAATATAAACACATACATTGACACGTTAAAATTGAATAGACTTGGGCACTTGAATTGATTAACAGTAGAAAAGTATAATTTAGTCAGCAGTCTATCTGATCGTCATAGATACATACTGACACATGTATAGTGTATGCTCTGTTCAGGTGTTCACTAACCAGAGCAACCATTTTAAACCAATTTTCTGTTCTGATGTCTTTGTTATGCACATATAAAAACCTGATTTGCAAGCTTAAGAAATATGCTTATTCCAAGAGAAATCCTACATTTGGAACTGGGTGTTTTTAATCCCCTTATTTGATTAGGAAATTGGATTTCTCTTATACACGACACTGAAAAATTCACATTATTGCAGTTTGAAAGACATGGTTTAGAGTTACAGTGGGAGAACTTTCTTTTATGATGGATAATAAGACTCTGGATTTACATGTCAGCAATCCAATCTACTTTACTTATACAGCACATTTAAACAACAACGTTTCCAAAGTGCTGCACATAGAATCATAAAAACAATAAAACAAATAAAGAAACTACACTAAAAACAATAAATAAGAACATAAAACTAAAGCAATGCTATAAATAAAATAGTTAAAAGTAATAAAATAAATAAAAGACACAGAGGACCACACAACTCACATGGAGCATGCAGCTTCTCATGCTTCCTGTCTGTTATTGAACAGAGCTATGTATATATGAGCTATATATGAGCTTAATATAGTAAAGATGCACACGAACAGGACAGATATCCACTCATACCCTTGCATAAACACAGCCTCGCCACGTCATTACAGTGCTTATTAAATTGTAATTAACTTGACACAGCATTAATTGGTGGGTAATGACATAACGGCATGAGGCCCGTCACCACGGTGTAATCGCATGACCACTGGACCATGCCATGTAAGTGTGGATGTGTCAGGTGTACGCATACGCCCACATGCACTGTCTCACATGATCTGACACGCACACACAAAATCACACACTATCTTTGGACACTTATCCTGCATAAACAACTAGAAAGAGATTACTTTGTCATTACCCAATGGAAAAGCAAATCAAAATTGAATTAGAAGATGAAAGCACATTATTGCTTCATTATGAGGAAGAATTTCTTATGGCCTCTGATGTACAATGAGGAAATACAAGGATCTCGCACATAAGAAACACCATCCTCACACACGCAGCCTTTGAGTTAACGACACCAGTGAGAAAATCAAGAGCTGCTTTAAAAAACGTAATTAATTTTCTCGGCTCATCTGAAGTAGCTTTACTGTAAAGTGTTATGAGTCCTAGCAGTTGTGAAGTCAATTGCTCAGGCCTGGAGCCCATATTAACATAATGAATAGCAAGACTGGCATCAAACAGATGGGAACATGAGTCCTTTACTTCTTCTTCCTTGACGGGGACAGTTTTTTCACTTTGAAACAGTTGCTGGGGTATTGATGTTCTTTCTTTTTCTTTGTCATTTCTAAATATGTGTACCATAGAGTACATTTTTATGTGTTTATGTAATGCAGTGGAAGAAAATAATCCTGAATATTGCAGATGGTGAAAAACCATTAGCCTGTGACATTACGTATGTTAAGTTACATTAAAATGTGATTTTTCAACAGAAATTAACTGCCTGCCTTTCATGATCTCTTCTATAGTATGTCTACTTGTAGTCGTTGCTGTCAAATCATTACAATATGTCCTCGCCCATGCAGTGTTAACCCATTTTTTATTTGTATTTGGCTGCATCTGGATGTCTTACAACCCATACTATGAATCATACTTTTGAGTGATTCAAAGCTGGCTGCCCGCACACGTCATGATCCCCTGGGTGTTGGTGATGGAGCTGACTCGTGGAGGATAAGGAGCTGATCCATAATCTGAAACCTGAAAATTATTTCTACAGCTGAGCCCTTGTTGGTGTTTGGGTCCTCCTGTCACTGTTTTTGGGCCAGATTAGCATCTTTCTTTCTACTGGGGACGAGTTCACATGTGGTTTTGTGTGTATTTGTACACATGTTGTGCACAGTGCTGAGTGGTTATCTTCATGTGGAGACATCTGTTGCTTTAACTTCATTATAGCCTGACTCCTCCTCCCTCACCACCAGACACAAAACACAAACACAGATGTATATGCACACAACCACATACAGTTTTCTCCTCTTCCCAAAGTTGGTCATATTTTTCCACGACCCTCCTCGGTTCTTTTCTGCCCCTCATGCATATGGATATTTTTCCTTTTTGTAATATAGCTTATTTTTAGAGCTTATCCTTGTCTATTTCTCTTTTTATGTGTTTCTTACATTACAGTAAAAACAGCTTAAGTTCTCTTCTAAAATGCCCTAAATACAGACTTCAGCAGCTTTGTTGTGGCTACAGACTTTCTCATTCCCTTTCCCTGACACACACACTGCAGAGCGTCTGGGACATGAAAATGCATGTTTTATGAATGAGTTAAGGCCTCTTGAGAATTTTAAGAGCTGTGTGACATTTTGAGTGTAATCCCTGAACAGATGGGCTTTCCCAAAAATACAGACACACGTGTGGGATATTCCTTTCAGAGTTTGCCAATACTCTGCTCTTTAATTACTCATTTTAGTCCACTTTTGAAGTCTAGCCTATAATGTGTTTATGCTGGTTTGTTTCATGTGTCCACCTGCACAAAGCTGTTGCTGTCCCCTTTATTATAATGGATATTGCCACTTTGTCTACACAGGTGATTCCTAAGGACTACAAAACCATGACCGCCTTGGCTAAGGCCATCTCCAAGAATGTGCTGTTTGCTCATCTGGATGACAACGAGAGAAGGTACAAACTTCTGTGAAAACACACTATCTATGAACTAAAAGTATATATGCTTGTAATTTTGTAAAACCTTGCCCAGGCTATTTTTCAGTTGGGTACATTGCCCTTGTGGCCACTGTGTGCCAGTGTTGCTTTCTTTGGAAGATTCAGAAGCCAGCTGAGACACTTACAGAAAGAAAAGGAGGGAGGTGACCATGGGGAGAGGTGGCAGAAGGTCGATGAAGTGTAGCATACTGTGGCTGACTTGTAGTGTCTGAAGTGTATTGTGATGTGATTTTGGTTCTCATGGTAACATGTATGCATGTCATAGTTCTGTTGTGAATTCAGATATGGGCGGTGGTACACAGATACATTGGACAGAAATCAACAATTATTCATAGACATCTATAAAGGAGAGGAAGCCAATTTTTTCCTTTTCATGCCATCTGCTTCCTTGTTTCTTCTTTTTCCTCTTCAACCATCCTTTCTCCATCCATCTGTCCCAGATATCTAGTGATGCCTGGGTCTGGCTTTGACAAAGAATGGGGGTGTTGTGGGAAAGGCTCTCAGGTGTCTGGCGGTCCCGCCTGCCAGCCGGAATAGTGTTTCATTGGCGGGGAGAATCCATTATGCCCTATGGAGAGGAAACACCGGAGCTTTCCTGTCGGCTAAAGCCCTCATGGACCAAACCCAAAACACACTCTTTCCAGTCTTTCGTCAGCTGACAATTTACCATGCTCCCTTGGCACAGGCACGCAAGCCTGATTGCATGTCAGTGCCTCTGAAGCTGCCCTGACTCGAGTGCAACATGTGATAGATCAGGACAGTCTAAAAAACCATGCACTTGGGTGGCTGATGTGGCAGATCAGTGTTACACCAGAAAAATATGTGGCAATAGACCATAAACCATCAGGTTTTAATGTATTCAAGGCCTCTTGGCATGCTGAGCTATGTAATGGTGTTGTCATCAGTGTGGTGGAACCATGCATGATGTAGAATTTATTCGACTGGCTGTCATGTTTCTTGTCTCGCTACACACAGCTAGCATCAGCTATTAATGCAGTGAACACAGGAATACATTGTTGTGGGATTTGTGGGTGAACATGCTGTTTGCAGTGCTGAAGGTTTTCAGTTAGTGGACCTTGTCTGATTTGCTGTATTGAAGAGTGGTATGGCAGTTAGTTGGCTATGCGTTCTTCTTCTACATACACTTTCTATTCCCTCTCTGTCACTTAGTCTCACTCCCTCTTCTGTTCTTCCTCAGTCTTCACTCCCAGATGATGATGTCTGACGGCTGGCTTGTTGCCTCTCTGGTTGCTTGGTTGCATTGCGGTTTTGTTGCGGTTGTTGTCCATAGGGTCCTTACAGACAGAAGTGTAGTGATGTACGGCCAATGTGGTCCTTCAGCATTAATGAAAATTGCATGTTCCAATCAGCAGCTCTTTCTGCAGTACATGGCGAAATTACTGGCATTTCTGCAGCATGCTCTCTCAGCTAATCATAGTAATATCTCTAAAAAGAAATAATTAAAGAAAAATAAGCTCCAGAATAAATATACATTGCCTGTTGATGCCTTCTGTCCTTGGCACTGATGCAGTGGACATATGAAGTACATTGGCTTCTTCAGATGTACCAGAGCTGTCAAGAACTGATGCACATTAACAGATGGAGCCTGACTCAGAGTCCCCTCTCGCTTGCTCTCTCTTTTCTTACTCTTCTCTCATTCTGCAAACTGTTCTTTTGACTTATCAGATAACCTTGTACATGTGGTTTAATTAACTGAGAAGGTAGTTTTAGTTGACCGTTACTCCTGTTATGGACCAGTGCTTGAAAGGACAGTATACTAAAAGACTATTGGTCATCATCAGGGGTGGGTGGCACTTAATTTATCATTGGATGACAGGTGGTTGAATGTGAATACTGCTCCTGATTGCTTTTTCTCTGTCCCGGTTTGCAGTGGCTAGTATTTTTCATTGCAATCACTAATTGGCTAAAAACACTCCTGAAAAAATTCTGTTTTTGTTTGTGTATTAGAGGAAAACCAGAGGGCTGATAGCTGTGTGAGCCTCATGGAAACATCTTGTGTGATTAGTCACTCAGCAGTTATGTAAGCTGAACACCACACAATTTGTTCCCCCATTAGCACTATATTATTCTATCATCCCCTTTCATAATGAGCAAACTGAAAACAATGAAGCCCTCTTTGTTTCTCTGCTCTCTCCAAGGCTTGTTTTCTTCTCTCATCACTTTTGTCTTGTGTTGGCCTCTTTTTTTCCCCTTATGTCCACTCTTGCCTCATCTCTTGTTTATAATCTGTTTCATTTCCTTAAGCGACTCCTCACTGTGAAATCAGACACATCTTTTCCCAAACAGCTACTAATCAAGACTTCAATTAAGCTGTATTTACATATATTAACATATGAAAGTTAATGCCCTCAGTGTGATGTTTTAGTGTATAATGCTAGCAACTGTAGTGTGAATGCTATCTTTTACACATATTTTACACATCAGCAGTAGAATCGGTCCTTTCAGGTTTATATGGGACTGATATTTAAATATAGAAACTGGACCAACAGCATTAGCTTTACCGATGTTGAAAAGAAAAAAAACTGCTTCCTGTGCAATGCCTACCTTATCTTTCTGCTTCACAAACTGATGCCATGCTAATATTAGTGCTGTACTTGGAAGGAACACAGTCCAATGATTTGTGATCCTTCTTTTTTATGATAGTAATTTGGCTGCAAAACATGGTCAGTAATATTGCTGTTATATGATAGTATCACTTATCCACTTGTAATTGTGATTTCAGTGTGCGTCCTTCAAAGAAATATGCAGAGGTTACCAGTTTTTTTTTATTCAACTACCCAAGTTGAAAGAAAATAGGAAAATAATGTACCTCCTTTCATGTTTAATTTTTTTTTTACTTCGCCTCTTATTGCCACTGAATCCAAAATATCACTATACACCCTGTACCATTAAATTGCTACATTTTGTGATTACAATATAACTGATTTGATTAATTTTGCAGGTCTAAAATGAGTACAAACACACACACATAATCCAAAACATGAATACCAGTGTCACTACAAAGGATGACAGATATTTCATGATTTTGAGAAACGCATGCACAGACCCACACACATGCATACATTCTCAAGTATGCGTGTCAGACTGCGTTCCCACTGAGACTGCTCCAGCTGGGACCATGGAGTCTTTGATTAACACACCATTCCATATGTCAAACTTTATGACTGAAAAGTTTTTGAGCACCGCCAGCCGTGCTGTGTGTGTGTGTGTGTGTGTGTGTGTGTGTGTGCAATGCATCTCTCTGCAGCTGCCTGGAAGTTCAATATTAAAACGTTACCCTCATTATTAAGTAGCTGCTTTTTCTTACGCACTTGTCAAACTAGACATTATAGCAACGAGGAAATAAAATCAATTAATGTACTTCCTGTGCTTGTGTTTACAATAGAAAAAAGTATATTAAGTTCATATTTATCTTGCAAAGGAAAACATATATACTGTACATTGCACCCACGTAAAAACATTGCAAATGTGGGATTCTTTTTTTTAATCTCATTTAATGAAATAGTCATTGTTTGTTTGGAATGAAAACATAAGGATTGAGCACATACTATCAGGGGACATGCCTGTCTATCTCTTTGACCTTGGCTGGTCTCTAAACAGAATTCTGAACCTCTGCCATGGCGTTGCTCCCAGCAGACCACTGGGTGGACCTCCCTATTTGCTGCCCATTAGCTTCCATAATGACCTCATAAGAGTATGAGCTGCCCACACAGACACACAAGCACACATGATAAGCTGGGAGCAGGTGTTTGATTTCACATTGTGTTAAGCTTGCATTGCTAACACCCAAATCAGCTGCAACCACCTGTCTCAATACTGTAACTGTACAGAAGTTATCAAATCAACTGAAACTATTATCTCATCTTACTATCTGCATATCTGATTATTCTGTTATGGTTTCAGCTACCTAACAACACTTGGATGGTTGTTTTCAGATTAATGGTCTTGATAAGAAAACAGCCGCTAATGGAAAGAATCAGGTGATTTTATTTTGCACCTTTCTGAAAGTGTCACATGTCGTTATGCGTGGTTGCGTTGTGTATATGGAGATGTGCATACGTGCACAAAACCTGTTTGTCCAGGTGCAGCCACAGTGAGAGACTTGCCACCTTATCTCCCTACCTTTTCCTGCTGTTAAATGCCAATTGGGACTCAGTCTTTTAATATACTCAATAGAACTGTTATCACTTGTTTAAACATATATCCTTTCAGTTCCCATTGTAATTATGTTTCTTATCTGACTTCCTACTGAAGTGATATGAAATTAGGCTTCTGATAACAATAAACTATATGTGTTTTTGTTGGCCTGTTTTTGTCAGGAATTTAGCACACCTGGATAAATGACCTTGATGATCTCTCCCCCTTCTGTATGTATGAGTGCAGCAATGAGCAGACACAAGAGCAATTCTTTGAGGTCGCAATCAGAGATTAATGGTAGAAGATGAGGCCTCTGGGAAATCTGTTAGAGTTTTTTTGGTTTTATTTTTCCCTTGACACATAGATAGACATATATAAATATATATACAAGCCATCTTGTCTCGACTACTTGCATTAGGCTAATGCGCTCATTCCATAAAACACTCTCCTGGGAACAGCTCAGAACTACTGTAGAAGACCTCTCTTTAACATCATAAATGCCCTGGCAAGTACAAGAAAACCCTCTTCATCCCACTCTGCCTTGGCGCAGAGTTTGCACAGTTCTAAAACAACATTGCCACCTGGTACCAGAGTTGTTCAGACTTTTCAGCACTGTGCTAGTTTGTCTGTGACGTACAGGAAAAACCTGAAAATACAAGGTAGGGCAATGAACTGGACTTCACAAAACACTATATATATTCCTTTTACCTACTGTATAAGTTTTATCCATCAGAAAGTCTTTATTTACATTTGTGAAAGGGGTTGTAAAGGATGTAAAGGCTTACATCATCCTGCCTGCTTTAATCCTAATTAACAACCAGAGTAATGAGTTGATGAAGTGACAGATTAGTTGACCTCTAACCCTAAACTCTGACCTTTGTACCTTCCTCACTGGCCCCCGTCGATGGACATGGAACATCTTTTAGTGTAAAAAGCCCAGCACTCAGTCTGTGTGTGCATGAACAGATGCCAAAACAATAATAAATCAGTGAGTGACAGAAAACCTAAATAAACAAACATTATTGAAGGAAAGACACTTATACTGCCTGAGAAAGAGCAGCTTTGTCTCATGTTCCTGCGGAGGCTTATTTAAGACCAGCGTTAAGGGACAAAACAAAGAGGATGCAACTGGAGATAGGATACTGCATAGCAGTATCAGATGGACACATCTCCTGTCATCCTATCTGATAACTTCCTCATTTTATCACGCTTGTATCAGTAGGTGTGGAGGCTGAGGACAGTGAAAGCTCACTAAATGAGAGGCGCCGGCTTTTAGTCACCCAACAGGCAATATAATTTTGATCAAATACGGCAAAATGCACAGTCATATCCATATCTATTGTGCCTCAAATGACATACAGGAGATACATGTATGAATTTGGTGTGTGCTATTACCGAAGAGCAGCCCCTAGGGGGTGTTTTTGCCTCACACTGATCATACAGATACCTCTCAATGCTTATGCTAGACAGAAATTAATCCTTGTGCTGGAGAAAAATGCATATGTCCCAGACTATTGTGTCTGCTGTCTTGAATATGTTGACACATGTGTTAGGTGACTCCCTGGAGACTGTTCTTCCTGGCAGTACACTGGGCACAGGGAACAGGATGTAGTGGTACTGAATGGCAGTGGATGGCTATTATCTCCTCATTCAAGTCTTTTTTTTCTTGTAAAAGGAGGATAAAGATGGAGGAAGTTCCCTATAGTCTCGAACACTTCTATGGTGTGTGAGTGTCTAGATTTTATGGTTATGTTTGTTTTCCCGTCATTGGGTGGAGATGCTGCGTGTTCAGGTGTATGATGGTTGACTGTGTCTATGATTTGTATTTTATGGTGGGCTATGAAATAACAGCCGTCTACAGCATGAACAAATTAGCAGGTTTCTGTTGTGTTTTGTTTAGTCTAGTTGTTTGTGTGTGTTTCCTGTCTGACTTGTCCCCTCATTTACTCTCTGTGTGTTTTCTTCCCTGTTCTTCCTGAGATCCTGGTGGTCCTCTTTTCCCCTCTTTTCAGAATTCACTCCTCTTGCCTCTCTTCCTGTCTTTCTTCTTCACTCAGTCTCATTCACATCTACATCCAAACCCACACCCGGTCCCTCCCCCACATTCATGTGTAGTCATCTCTCTCTGTCCCCTGCATGGCTTTGTGCTGCTGCCACAATGCCAGGGGCCAGTCGATGAGGTCACTCTCCACAGGAGAGCTGCAGGCCTGACTGAATCTCGACCATCCCCACCACCACCATCCTGCACACAGAAGTCTAATAGTCTCACCTCCCCCAGTACACCAGCTTGGATATCTTTACCTTCATGCCCACGCACACCACAAGACATACACACTAATTTATCATTTGAAAGACGCATTTATTCATATCAGCCGGTCTGCATATACTCACAAGTTTGCAAAGACAGATTCATGCATGTCAACACATGTTTGCACAAACACACAGATATACACATGTGCACAGGTATTTAAAAACTTTTCTCTATCATATCCTCTGCTGTGTTTGAGCCTGTTCCCAGTGGACTCGTGCTCCCCTGTGATCTTTCTCTATTTCTTGCTTCATTTCATCTGCTCTTCAGAAACTGGTGAGTCATGTACTAGAGTGAGTGTCTGGAGACCTTTTAGAAATCTGCATTCTGTCCTAAATGCACCCCAAGAGTCAGTCAGTTTTCCAACTAGCAATGATTCATGCCTGCCTTTTTCATCTGCTTATACCATCAATGTATGTGTTTAGCCATTTATGTTTGTGGGTGCAATTCCTAATGTGCAAGCCATGAAAAGCGTCTCTATGGTGTTTCCCTTTACATATGCACATATGTACATGCTTGTCCTGTATTAAAAATGAGGGAAACAAGCTGTTATATTGGTTAGGTTGACACTGATTAGTCACTTTTCATTTCATGTTGATGAATATTCAGGCTAAATGTACGAGTATGCATGACAGTGACCTTCCAGCCAGTGTATGCCCCTGTTGTGAGAACATCATGTTCCTGCAACCCTTCAGTGGCTTTATAGCTCATCCAGGCTTGAAGTACAACCCACTCACTGACCACCACACATTAGCAGGGGACAAAGTAGCCCAGCACCATAAAAGAATAGGCAGGGTTGGCCCACTGCCTCCTATTGTATACATCACGTCCACTTTGTCTATGCTACTGTGATAGGTTCCAGTGCACAAGCACAGACAACAGTTTAGTTATAGTGTGTTAATTCTCCCATGACCTCCTTATTGGTTTGTGGTCGTCACTGGTTGAGTTTTTTAGATTAAAGGCTGTTGGAGGAGACATCTCTCAGAATCATACATCTACATCAAGTTACTATATGTTGTGATTGTTAAATAAAAATGCATCATAGCAATTGCTAATATGACCACATTCCATGGTATTAGCACATTTACAGGTGGTACTACTAGGTTGCTCAACACAGTCTGCAGGCTGTGTCTAAAGCTGTACAACTTTACAGCTGGGAAGGCCTTACGTCAGTCAGATGTCAGCTATTGAATGTCAGCTATTCGCCTTTTATGCACCCGGCAAACCTCTTACCTCACTGCCCGGAGTGTTGGTTGATGAGGTTTATACACCCATATACAATGCAAACTCTCACACACATATGAATATTGTGTCAGTTTTAGCCCCTAGCAGTTCAGCAATGGATACCTCTTCTTTAATTCTCTCCATCTAGTCATCTATTCATCACTCTTTCCATTTCTTCAGGCTTTGGGGCATTTTCTTTTTTTGCCACTTGGAGAATCCATGCATATCTACATTTTTGAGTGTGCAGATATAATGTGCCACACTGTGTAAACACCTCTCAGTTTAAGCTCCAACAAAGGACAATTTGTGTCCCAATCCACTTCTCAAATAGTTATCTTGTTCTCGTGCTTGTCCTCTGCGAGAGAAAGGAGAGGGTGGTGGAGATGGGAGAGGAAAAGACATGCCCCCGGGATAGCGGCTTGTTGTGTGATGTTTAGCGACGTGTCAGGATATGAGTGTGTGAGAGAGCAAGATAAACCGATAGAGTTAGGGCGGGAGAGAAAGCGAGGCACAACCTTCGACACGTTTACACAATGAATAGGATTGTTTTATGTGCAAATAATATGATTTTAACTGGTTGAAAATTATCCTTTTTTTGCCCTTGTCTGTGTTTAAAAAAGACAGTGTCTCCCCCTTTCATTCCAGTGGCACGTCCCCTGTAGACACATCAGAGAGGCCGGGGCTTAGGCTTGTCAACACCTTATTCAGCTTGACCCTTTTTCCCACTAAGTGGAGGAAGGAGCTTGCTTTTTCATGCCCCGGAGCAAACAACAAAGGAGAAAGGAGGCATTACGAAAGTGTGAAAACGCATGGCTATTGAAAATGTGATCTGAAATGACTATAGATAAAACTAAATAAATAAAGGTGAAAAGTTTTTAGTGAACAGAGTTTTATTATAATAACCACACTGATCAAATATTAGATGAGCAATTGAGAGCTTATTGAGTGGCAGCAGGACATGTTTATGATATTTTTAGGGTGACATCATGGCTGCATCAGCAGGTGGTAGGAGTTGGATTAGCAGGTAGGCCTGTAAAGTAGCCTTGTCACTCAATACACATCAGTTGGGTTTTAATTCTGAATACAGATCTAAGTTTCACAATTATTTAAACTTGAAAGAAATGTAATGATGCATTATTAATATGCATTATTCTTCATACCTTCTAACACATCCTGCTTTCCTCACACCCATCCTCAAATACATTCTGTTTATGTCTTTCCTTTCATCCTCAGACATACAACTCTACCCCTCACCTTACTGATGCCAACATGAATGTGTGTGCGTGATGGGTATTTTCCAGGCAGTAGACACAGTAAAGAAATGAGGCTTGGCAAATTCCACAAGATTATCATTAAAACTGACAGCATTACGAATGAGATTTTTAAAGCTTGTGCATGTGAGTGGCAGAGTGTGTGTCATTTCTCATTTGCATAGACGTGACTGTGATAAAGGTGTTAAATTGATTTTGTTGGCCAAAGTTGCATGCTATTCACTGTATCTTCTCTATGTACTCTCTCTCTCTGCACTACATTCTTCCTCATGAACTCCAGTTCTCTCACTACTTTTTCTCCTATTTGAGCCCACACGTCCAAGCCTGTCCTTCCTATTTCCATGCCAGTGACATGACAACGCGAAGAAAGCACTGGCACTAAGTACAGTGTATAGTGAGGAGGTGATAAAGGCAATTTACCCTCTCGTGAAGTTGGCGTTGGCAGGCGAGCAGGGTCCAAGGTGCCACAGTCAGTTCAGTGTTAGTTCAGCCTGATGGTTTATTTGAGGACTTCTGTTTCAATAAGGCTCAAAGGTTTCAGGAAAGCTACTGTCAGTCTCTGAATCTTTGCCAAAGTTTTTGTAGCTTGCGCAACTGTGAAATATATTGCTCCAGCTTCGTTAGATACATAATAAGGTAGAATTTATCAACAGTCGAAATAATAACAAGATTTATTTGGTTGACATGTCTCTCTGTCATCATCCACGTGAAGTTTTCCTACATCTGATTGGCTCGCTACGCTACTTACTCATCTGTCAATAACATTTCATTAAATGTTGCGGCTTCTGGGTTTTTCGTAACCCATAAAAATATGTTTCTCCTTCTCTTAGGTGGTCCGACTACTGCAGTACACTCACAGTTTCACAGCAGTACGCAGGTCACAGAGATCACCACCTTTACACAGATACTCAGACACATCCATACATTGAGGGAACAGGATGCATCCATGTTTACACCCCTTATAAACCCCACAAATCCAGGTGTGTGGGTTTAACAGTGCACTCCCTGCCCTCTGTTGGTTTTTAAATACAACTTACAGCTTTTAATCACACAGCTCACTCTAACTAGACCTCCACGTACGCACATTAACATTAGCCTCTATTATATCTTCGAGGCAAAAATATCAGCCCTCTTAAGTTCTGTAAGGGTTTATGTTTTTATTGTGCAATAGACCAGCGCTAATTATATGACCACTGTGCTTTGGCGCTTATGATTTTTATCAGACCTGGAGTCGTAGAGCTTAAGGACTAAATCCAAGAGCAGTCTGGGAAAAGGCAGGGTGAGTGTGGAGAAGTGAAAGTTCCCTTTCTCTTTCACTGACCTTGGCTTCCTCTCCCATCCCACACTGTTGACCATCTTTAAGTGTTCATTGCCACCAGCCGTAAACTGTTACGTCCACCTGTAAACCTCTCGGACCACCTCTGTGCTGTGTGGTTGCCTGCTCCGTTGAACTTTTCTGTTATAGGCTCTTACTTGTACAAAGTGTATGTTAAAGTAAATCGGACGGGAAATATTCAGCATTATGTAGCTTTAATATGCATAAATATTGAGGTACTATCTGTAGTTTAACAACAAAAAGTACTATCAAAAAGTTTTTAAAAAATCATAAATGGGTACAAAATAATGAAATCAAGTACTGGTCTCTTTATTTGTAACCTGCTAAACTCCTCTGCTTGTTGTCATGAAATATCCATACCAGTGCAAGATCAGTGTGCCAACAGAGGATGTAGTCTATTAAGATACAGTTCACATTGATGCTTTTTTTAAAGGCTTTGTGGGTCAGTATGAAAAAAATGAGCAGCAGCTGGCATGGCCCAGTCCCTCTACATTTTCTGAGCCTCCAGGGAGAGACGAGGCGCGTGCCAAGAGCTTTCATGTCATAAATATCCTCCCTGAATGCTTCAGTGCTTTATAATTACAGCTCCTTCATCTCCCTTTTTTCTCACACACACTCGGCTGCCTATTGTCAGCGGTGTGTGTCAGTCGGTGAATGCATCAGTATACGCTCATGCTGGTATGTTTATGTAATTAGACGGTTTTCGTGTTGTACACACAGTGGGGTGGGCTGGTTGTTCTGTGTAACTTTGGCTGGTTGTGCTCAACTTTAAACTCTGGACATTAAACTGTACGCCACTTAGTCAGCCTCATAAAACTGTTTTCCATCGTACTATGATATACCCATAATGAGTCACACAACAGACTAGTAAACAATTCATTTTACCACCATCATCAGTGAAAATCAGATTTGTTTGCGTTCTTGTTCTGTTTGTTTGTGTCTTGTAACCATTGTGCTGAGTAATCAAAAGCCATCCCTGTGTATGTCAACCACAGCAACCTGCTGCTTTAGTTTAAGCGGTTGGGAATTTGCTCAGTGCATTTCTGGAGCCTTGCAAGAGCTTTTAATGATTGGTTGGATAAGTATGTAGCCCTAGCCCCCTTGGTTTCTAATCTTATCAACTCTATAACATTAAATATGTACTGTATGCGTGTATAAACAAGCATCAATAAAATTTGAGGTTTAGAAGTTTGCTTTATCTGACTGCGTTGGTGTGGTTTGATCAGAGTGGCTTGTCAGAGGGATAGTATGTCATTATTAAAAAGCAAATAACCACCACAGCTGTCACTACAATTTATGCACAGTAATACATGAAACCACCTCTTTCAAGCTAATTTTTTCCACTTGTAGAGGCCAATGAGAAAAGTCAGGACCAAAAACTAGATGCGTCTCTCCAATGAAATAATAAAGTTATCAGAAATGATTCATGTTCATGTACAAATCCTTCACTCACAGACAGAGTCGGGGAAAGCAAAGGGTGAAACACATTCTTGAAAACATGATTAAAACATTCTTAGAGGCTTCATTTTATTACAAAAATAAAGGGGCCTTTCACAGATGATAATACAGAAAAATTCCCTCATTCCCTTTGTCAAATCATCAAATGTGTGTAAATATGTAAACAATGTAAATATGTGTAATCCCTCACCATTTTTTTCTGGAGTACATAATTATCTCAACTTATCTCAGCTTCACATCAATTGTTGCATTTCTACTATGTAGAACTGGCTGGACTTGACTGGACTCGGGTACCAAGTACTATTTCTGGAGGATACTACCGACTTTAGAGTACCTGGACGTCATAGCAACACGGCGGGTAACTTCCGTCACATGTGCTCAGAGAGTTGCCGATAAACTCGCTCATTGCATGTTGCCCTATCAAGCTCATGCTGAATCTTTTCATCGGCCACCAAGGACAGAAATATTTGAACCTCCCCAACCGACCACGTCATTTTGTGGGCTGTCATCATGGATTAGCCTACAGTAAACTTCAGAATCTGTTTCTTAAAAATGGCATCACGCATAGATATCGCAATGGCGACGCAATGATGCAGAGACAACTCTCCGACCAATCAGTGGTCAAATTTTAGTATCTCTTCACCTGTTTTGGAACCTTGGGCCGAGCAAGTACTAAAAAAGTAGTACGGGGTACCAAATTCTAGGTTCTTTTAAGTAATGGAAACGCGAAAAGGCGGAGTCGAGTCGATTCAAGCCGGTACCATGTAGTGGAAATGCTGCAAATGTCAGCCTCTAGCCTATTACAAATCTGTATCCCCCAATTTATTTATTTATTTTTGTCCTTCATACCTTGCAGTTGTAGAGTTCTAAGACTATAAGACTATTGTTCTCATTTGCTACAATTATGGTTGACTGTGGTAGTGAGAATTAATCTTTCAAGCACTTATGGCATGAACGCCAGCCAAACCAGTGGCATGATTCTGCCAAGCCAGGGCACAACTTTGAGATCTGGGAAGTTCCCCCTGTGCTGTACAGTTGTTGATTATTTTGATGATTGCAAAACCTCTTCCACCCAGACAGAGAGAGTACTCTGGATGGGTTTCCGCATTAAAGGCTTGTGTAACTCAACATTCTGCGGCCCATTTAGAAACACAAAGACATGGCAGCACGCTGCTCTGTTTAAGAGCTCTTTGGTGTTAATGGCATAATGGCAGTGCTGTGTGTTGAGGTACTAATGTAAGAGATAAGGAGTCTGCTGCTGAACAAATAAACAGTTGTGATGTAGCAGAGATTAAAGAAGGAGGGACGAGGTGAGAGGCTGTTGAACATGATCCAGAAGAACAGTCAAACCAGTAACATCAAGCAGACAGATTTCATTGAATTAACCATTAAAAACCTTGAACTGTTTTTGTGACAACTTCAAAATATGTTTTTTTTTCTCTACATTTAACATTTCCTAAATTACTTATTGGTATATTACCCTCTCTATTTAGCATTTTTCAGTGAAAATCAGGTGTTGTCCTATTTTTTCTTCTATTTATATCAGGTAGATGTGAAGAAAAAGCGACTTTGGGCAAAATATCATGACTAACTCATTTTAGTTCAGGGGGCCACATTCAGCCCAGTATGATCTGAAGTGGGCCGAACCAGTAAAATACTAACACTGAAAAATCTACAACTACATTATGAAAATCTTTACTTCTGCCACATTTTACCTGAAATGTTAAAATCTATTGATAGGTTTCAGAAGTTATTTGTCAGTTTAGATCAGTAGATTCTTTTTTTTGATGAGGATTTTTCTAGATATTTTGGAGTAATATGGCCTTGTGGTGCTTTGTGCATGCATGTACATTAGTGTAAAGGATAAATAAACTTCTCATATCATTTCCATACATGAAGACCAGAGACATAACCACTGTGTGCTTCCACAGTGCAATATTCATTTTGAGATGGCAGCTCTTTTAGGTGACTGAGGTAATTTTGCAGGGCATGACAGACATGTTTTTCTTTATTATATCCTTTCTTACCAGTTGTACATGGTCTGACTTCATCAGTTCACATTTTAACTTGAAACATACAGGATAAGTGCTGTCAGTGTGATGTCATCTGGACAGGAAATATGAGTGTACATGAGTAGATGGTTTGTAAGAGATTCAAGTGACATCGGAATTAGGCCAAGGATGGTAGGATAAAAGAAGTAAACAAGTGGGCATTTATGCAGATGCATGTTTGCATTTTTCTCTCAGTGTAAATGCCTGTGCAGTGCTGGGTATCTCTAGATATCTCAACCATGACGGAAGCTTTGTCTCGTTCCCTTGAGTGGAGGTGAACTTCCCAAGCCCCCGCTGTGTCTACCGGGTCTCTCTGTCAGAACAGCACACCCATTGTAAGGAGGGTTTCTCTGCCATTTATAAGGTCAGAGAGGGTACAGGTAGCATAAAGGACAAGATTAATCACTTCATCTTTGAGAGGCAGGAAGGGGGCGATAGACCAAGAGAAGGGAAGAAATAGGCGGAGCAGTGGGGAATTAGAAGGAAGAAAGGGGTAATTGAGAGGGAAGAGAAAAAGTGATTGAGAACAGACAGGGAGGAAGTTGGGTATGAAGAAAGGGAAAGAGACAGGTAAAGATGAGGGGAAGTAATTACCTGCATGAGTGTCTTTGTTGTGCTCAGTGATGCATTCAGGGAAGGATGGAGAGTGGCAGGGCATGGAAAAAAAAAGGTGGTCAAGGGTAATTACCTGAACTTTGGTGCCTTTTGATGACTGTGGTTCAGTCTGGAATGATGCGCCTAGATCATTACATGCTCATCATTTGTTGTTTATCTGTTTTGAATTCAATATAGGCTGAGTCATTTTGATGTCCAGAATTTATTATAATGTCATTCGCCGTGACGGGGTGTTAGCTAATGACTGTAATGATGTCAAATTTGCATCCGAGCTGCATTTTGCTGTTAAGCCGTGTCTCCTGCTGAACCTGTCTTGCTTAGGCCAGTATTTCAACAAACCCCACACTAGCAGTTATACGTGACCTGAAACTAACTGCTCCAAAGCTCCCTGAATAAACAGGCTTCATGCCGAGCGCAGGTGGCCACAGATGTGAGGAGGGTTGAGGGCACTCCTGCAGATGTGGCTCTGAGTAATCACCATCAAAGGTTTTTGAATATGCATGTTGTATGCGAGTGTCAGTGTATGTGTTTTCATCATGAATGCTTTTGCTGCACCGTGTTATTACAAGTGTGTATAAGTTTGTCGACAGGCAGAAAGTAGTGAGCTTTTTGCACGCACAGCACCATGTGGACTGGAGGTTGTGTTTTATGTGACCTACAGTATATACACGCTACCTAACTGTGACCGTGCATCTTTTAGCCCTCTTTACTTCAAAGGTTTGTTTTTTTCTGCCGTGCATGTGCACTGGGTGTCTTCTGGTACATGTGAGTCAGTGGCCAGCTGTGATACAAAGGGTCTACCTGTAGGTGTAGTTGGCTCAAATCCACCTTCTTAAGTCTGCTTTTTATTCAGTGTCACATAAACAAATACCAGCACAGCCCGTTCACTTCCAAACCGCCTGAATAACATTCTCAGATCTAGCCCTAACATCTGTTGACCTGAAGTTTTTTTTTTTGTTTTTTTTTTTCTACCGGTGAACAGCAACACTTCAGTGTTTGCACTAGCAAGTGCTGCAGAGCCTGTTGTACTGTCATGAGCGCAGACATACTCAACACCCACACATTATTTTGTACAAACCTGTGTTTTCATAAGGAATTTAAGCTCCGACGCAAATGCACTGCTTCAAACGTACACACAGGGCTCAAACTTGCCCCACATTCACTCAGCAGGTCTTGTCTTTGATACGTCTGACCCTCTCTTATTGTTTTTTCTATATTCCTCTAAAAGACGGGTGGTATGCAGCTGATTAGATAGATAAATATACCCTGAAGGTGAGAAATAGGAAGGGAGGAGGAGAGGAAGGATACAGAGTTTACTCTTGTCCCAACACATCCCAGCAGTGGAACTTTAATCTGAGGAGGCTTCATGCATTTAAACGGCCCGATTAGGAGCAGTCTAACAGGCGCTTTCCCTGCCGGGCTGAAACAGAAATTAAGTGCTTAGGCACAGCCGGCATTTTGCTTGTTTTCTCAGTGCCTTTTCAAAAGATATACTCAGAGGTACAAGCTTTGATCATCGGCTGAAACAACAGTCATGTTTAGGCTTATGTGCTTTACTAATAAAGGTCTAAAGATGTGGAGAAAGTACCAGAATAACAGTGTTTTGGCATAAGTACCAGTAGAAATAAGTATTTGTAACCTAACACACCAGAAAGTAGTGTCAGAGATATTACTGAGTGCATGCTTTTTAACCTGACTATGAACCAGGCTTTGGCTAATAAGTAGTCCATACCTTTTTTAATGATTTTTAATGACAGAAGTGATTAGTTGGATATTACTAGTAATGAAATTTAAGAAGGTGTAGAGTCAGGATATGTGTGGTGGGGTCATCCAGAGTTCCCAGGCTTGTCTCTTTGGCTGTGCTACCTGCCTGGCAATGAATAATGGCTTTAGATGACAGAGTCTATGCAGTGATTGGGCCTTCTTTGTCTTTTCTACTGCACCAAGGAAAAGTCATTTGTGTGTAATAAATATGTGACTACATAAACAAAATATGGTGATTTTTGCACTGTAAAAGTAAATATAAGGATTAACAATGCTGTGTTTTCACTGTTTCTCATTTCTTTCTCTTTTTTTTCCCTCTCTTCTTGTTTTAGTGACATATTTGATGCCATGTTCCCGGTCACTCACATTGCAGGAGAAACAGTCATCCAGCAAGGTAAGTATCCACTTTATCAGTTAAATGTATTAAATGTAATTGTGAATAGCTGTAATTTCAGGTTATATTATTTGATGACCTGAGGAGTCTGGGCTGTTCAGTTCTGTTGAGCATTAAACTCAGAAATGTAATTATTATCGTGAACACATAGTCTAGCTGGAACATAGACAGAGAAAAATGGCCAGTTTCTAACAGTGATTCTGTCTTTTTTTTTTTTTTCAATAGTTACGTAAATGCAAATGATTCCAACATTTCTTGCCTTGGCAGTGATTTTATCCACTCAGCTTCTTTAGTGGAAAGAAATAAATTAAGTAAATTACACAAATCAATGAAGGCATCTATTGCACTTCTCAAGTTTGACTTTGTCTGCGCACATACAGCCCATTCCCCCCCACTTTTCTTCATATCCTCACCCCCACATCCCCTCATTCTGCACCAGATGTCAGGTCTTTCTCTCCTCTTCTTAACCACAGTCGTCAAAGTCTTCACTCTAGACATCCCTGGACTTTGAAGGAACACAGAGCCAAGCCGCGCCAGACTGTATTTTTCCAGTGCCCCCCACTCAAACTCCTATCAAACACAGACACGTTTTAACCACCCATTACAAAACACTGAGAACACAGTCTCTCAGACCAGTGCAGATAATTTCAGATAGCACTGCATTCACACCTGCACAAAATCACTAAGGTTACACTTGTGTGAGAGAGAATGCATGCATACTTTTACATAACCCACACACTTAAGGGAACACACCCACTTAGTCACTCCCATCTACTTTTAAGACAGCATCCAAGAGTATATCAGTCCTAATTTGGTGATAATAAGACTAGGCGAACTTTACCGGCCCTGAGTCCCAGACAGCCCATTGTTTTAAACACTATATGGTACAGTATACAGTATGTACACTGCTGATGTCATTGCTAATGTCTGGACTACTGTAGAGCTTCAAGAAATCACCACAGTTACTGAGCATTCACGCACTATTTAGACACACTAAGGATTTATTAACTCTGTGCTTAGAGTGCTATTTAAACAAAAAGTGGATTTCACACAAAAATTAGTGAAGGGATGACTATATTGCTTAAACAGAGTCAAATAAAGTTAATTCCATTTGTTGTCACAGGTTAAATGTAACCATCTATTAGTAGGAAAAGGAAAATAAACTATCAAATCCACAATACTAAAATGAAAAATTCCATTCTGGACAACAATGGAGCACTAGTACTGTTGATAGAAAACAGATATATAACATGGATATTTACCCTTGGTAGTAGTGTTATGTACAGTTCCAATGGCAAAACTACAAAAACCTAATAAAATACAAAGCAGTTAGACAGTGCAGTACCACATTACCATGTAATAATACATAAAAAAAACCCACCAATAACATATTACGTTATTTAAAAGAATTTATGAAACATCACTCATTCTTCATGAGATGCCAAATATATAAAATCTAAATTAAAAGGGCAACAATTTAAGACTTGACACTCCTTGTGTATGGTTTGAGCTACTAGAGTAGT
>JAPTYQ010000029.1:21801372-21813028 GCA_029814465.1 Ostorhinchus cyanosoma
TGTGCCCTGTATCTTAAGCATTTGATGCAGAGTACACTGTTGGCAGCTGTGTATGAAGACCATCACATTCTGCACATATCATGTTTATGACATAACAGTAAATTAATGTACACTCTGTAACACATCTTTAAGTTTGAGTGCCTGTCAGGGCATTAAATCTGAAATGAATGCTTACTACCTTCCCCTTTTCACTATAGCCAATAGGGTCAAAGGCCATTATTAGATTTCCCACAGGCGGACATAAAGGTTTTCTGGCCTAGTCACGCTGCATTAACCCCAATGAGGGCTGTGAACAAAGGAGCAGTCTCTTTCTGTCTCACTGAGTTGATCCCAAAGCTCCTTAGCTGATATGAGATCAGCTTTTTGGATAGCTTGTCTTCTTAACAGCTTTAAAAGAGGTTGGGTGTGAGCTGAGGTAAGACGAACATCTCGCACATCAAATGAGTCATCAAATAATGAACAGTGAAAGAATGTATGAAGTATTTGGGAGTGGAAAGGAAGGATTACAACAATACATCATAGCGCACTCGCATTGCGAAAACGTGTCATTGAACACTCCCTCTTCTTGTCTCTCTTCCAGTAGAGGAGGCGGTCCCGGCGGTGTGTAAGACACGGACGGTGATCTACGAGATCCCCAGGAGCCAGGTGGATCCAACATCAGCCAACTTTCTGATATGGCCGCCTTGTGTGGAGGTGAAGCGTTGCACGGGGTGCTGCAACACCAGCAACATGCGCTGCCACCCTTCACGCAGGCACACCCGCACCGTTAAGGTAAGACACACATCTGTCTGCTGGGAAACATGCACACAAGCTTCGATTATCATGCAAAGTCCTTCAACTGTTGTGAGTTAAAGAGGTACTACAAACTGGAGCAAGCTTTCTTAGCTGTAGACTTTATGTGGCTTACCTGTGGTCAAACACATCAATATTGGTATTAAAAACTGCCTCAACATACCACTTCCTATTCTAACATCATCCTGAAATTTGCAAGCTTAATGTTGATGAATGATAGAAAAGATGGATGTTAACAGTTTCTAATCTGAAGTGTGTGGCCCATTTGGCCTCCGGTGAAACAACTCACTTTTTCCGATGGGGAATTCAATGCTGTAATGTTACGTCTCTCTTTTCAAAGGCCCCAAAAACAGTAGTTTTACCCTGTAGAAGAAACACCGCCTCGATCAGTCAGTTTTTTCTGCTAGTTTGGATCTTAAGTTATGTGTCAAAACACCAAAGTGACACACTGATGAAAACAGATTGACGTAGCAGTTCTGCCAGGTAAAATTGTTGTTTTTGTAAAGAGAGTCTGATGCCTCTGGCAAAATGTTCAGTTCCTTGGCAAGGCAAAGTGATGACAATATTCTAAATATAGTGTACACATAAACTGACAAGCTGGGAGGTGGTACAGCAGTTAAAAAAAAAAAAATTACACTACACATTTCAGACCCTCAAATAGCTTGGCATAGGTGCTTTGGGATTCTCCTGTGTGCACCTCATCCTTTGCCCAGAGCAGTTAAACTTTAAACTACAGCGTATTATATTCACCAGATTAATTTTATACACACTCTCCTTACCTGAGCGAACATGCCCCCACTTCTCACACAAATCTTCACCACTTTCCCTCTCACCAGGTGGGTAAGTCAAATGGCATGGTTAGGTCAACCTGCCTCGCTTCACGCTCCTTTTCTTCCTTACCCCCTATTCGCTCCACAGCTCATCTTCCACTTAATTCATCCCACTCCTCTGAGTCTCTTTGGCCTGAGCCCAAATAGTGGTCACCTCACCTCCACTGCCCCCTCCCTTCGCTCCTTCCATTACAGCCGATCACCACTCTCTCTCTTCATCACTCTATCGCATGTTTGGCGGGAGGCCAGGGGGTGGGGGGGGTGACTGTGCCAGGACAGCGGGAGGAAGAGAAGCAGAGAGAGCACAGGGAGGGAGGAAGGGCTGTTGGCACCTTCAGCCGCGACATCTGCCGAGGGGTCAACCCGAGAGGGATGCTCCTGCCAGATACGAGACGGCTAAAGAGGGAACGAGAGAAACAGTCTCCTGTACCTTGAGAATGTCGGAGTGTCACTGGGTACCACGTAGCCATTTCTCCACTCTCTGTTTGTTTGGCCCTTTGTCTTTTCTGGAAACAGGGAGCCCAGAAGAGATGAGGCGACAGAGAAAAAAAAAAGAAGAGAGACTGAAGGGGAAGGGGGGGTTGCACTGTTCTCAGAGGCTCTTTGGCTTCGGTAGCTTAAAAACATGTCCTTCTGTTCAGGATCAGAGGAGACACTATGGCTGCAGCTGAGTCGTATTTCTGCTGTATTTACACTACAGCCTGTTAGCTGGTGCACGGCACTGTTTGGAGGTATGGGAGTTATGTGCTCTGTTCTGTAAGAGCATGGGACAACCAGCGGATAAACAGGATAGCCTGGAACACTTGACATGTGTTTGAGTCTATCACTGCACTCTGTTCTTTCTGCTCTTTAATCATTGCGATCTTGCCTGGTCGTGGGCCCTGGCACATAACTTTCTGTCCTGTACCGCATGCAGCCCTTTTACAGATACCGCTTTGATAAAGAACAGTAATAAAACAAATACCAACCCCCACCTGCCCTGCCTCCTACCCCCTGGCACACTGGCACAGGTCAGGGAGATTTCAAACGTGGAGGAAAGGACATTTTCTCTGACCTCTTCTTTTGGTTGTAAAGGACAGACAACAACACTGGCCTGACAAAACGGTCATTGTAGGCCACAGGTTTTATGGTCAGAAATGCTGACTCATGGAGCAGGAGACAGTCCAGCTCTGATATACAGTAGAGCCGTGTGAGTGTGTCTGTCTGCATGCAAACTCGTCTGTGTGTCCGTCCGGCAGTGTCCGTCGTCGTCAATAGGAGCTCTGTGTGTGAAGAGGACAGATGGAGGGGCCCCGACGACTGCAGACAAGACACTAAGACTTGATTCTGCTATTCATGGAATTCCGTGTTCCATGTGACTTTGTCCGTGTCCCCCTCATGATACAGCCCTGAGGACAAAATGAGCACACAGACTGGGGACGGACCTTTAAGCGTGGTGGTGGACGGGGTTTCAGGGGGCCGTTTTTCCATGTGGTCCCAGACGCTGGCTGAGAGGCGTTGCATCCCTGGAAAGGTCATCCGTCAGGGCTCGCTCCGGTCAGGAGACATTCACCACATTGTGTGTGAGAAACATTGTCTCATGCCAAGTTTTTTTTTCTGTCTGTCCTCTCAGCAGCTAGACTGAATAGGGGTTCAGTTTGTGCTTCTCCCTCTGTTTATTAAAACGCTAAAAATGTTGCCCGTCTTCCCTGGGCTTGACTTGTTTTCCTTCTGCTCGCCAAGGATGGGAAAAGAACACTTTTGCTGTGTTTCTTTCCATCTCATGCCACTATGCATTTGTCCAAATGCACCTTTTATTTATTTATTCCCCCTCTTCTCTTTTTCTCCCTTTTCCCTTTTTCAATGCTATGGACCGGAGAACGGGTCTGTGCAGGCCCTGTACTGTACAAGCCTGTCCTGTTCAGTGGCAGGGTAATAAAAAAGGCAACTTTAAATAGGACTACCCTGAGGAGGAGGAGGAGGGGGGGGGTCATAAACCCAATGTATTTCTTCCTTTTGGTTTCTTCTTTCTTTCCTCTTTCTTTGTCTCTGTTTTGAATTTGATTTGCACTTTGGTCCATCGATGTGATAACAGTATCTTTAAAGCTTAATTTATGTTTATGTAGGTGACATTGACATAGTTATTTGTGCAATGTGCAAGCGTTGGCAAGGAAAGAAAACAGTAAAAGTGAGTGGTTTAAAGATAAGCGTACTCAGAGAAAGGTCAGAATTCATTATAAGAAATCACATTAGAAAAACAGAGATGGGAAGAGAAACAGGAAGAGGCAGATGAGAGAGGCAAATAGATTTCTGAGCTGTGTTTTAATATGTATTCAGACTCTATCATCCCAGCATTCCTTTAGCTCCTCCTCCACCCCCACCCCATGCACTTTCTGTGACTCCACATTCACTCCCCCTATCCCAGCATCTTGGCTCTCCCCTTTTTTTCCCCATCAAACTGACTTTCTTGACATTTCTTCTTATTTCTCTGTTCCTTTTGGTGTTTTATCTCTGAAGTCTGGCAGAACATTTTGACCATTTTTTTGTGTCATTATGTTCTTGTTTTAATCTACATGTGGCATGAAATGACATAAATGAAATAAGTGCCAGATTCAGGCAAAATATCTTACACTCTTTTAATAATATCTTAAGCATACATATTAATTTATCTTCTCATGCTCTTGCATTTTTTCCCGTCTTTCATTCCCTTCACCCTCTATTTTCTTGTATTGCTTCTATTCTACTGCCCTATATCTATTATATGTTGAATCCAAATGCCTCCATGTTTGCTCTTCCAATGGGGCTGAGTAAACACACCATAACACAGGCAAAGAATGGAGCTGTCATTCATCCTCTCACTCATTTACTCATTGACGCTCACAAACATCCAGAAGCAGATACATACGATATTTGAAGGTTTGTTTCTACATATAACAAGCTCTTAAAAGGAAGGTTTTATAGTATGTGAACTGGAAAACTCATATATTCTGATTTCTTCAGCAGTAAACAAGGTACTCCAAAAACAAGAATGGAAATGGCCTCATATAGGAGGAAGAAAAGGGAATTAAGTGTAAATTACCTGTTGACACATCTGTTACTGTGTGTAAAAACTGACTTAATTGCAGTTTTGAGGTTGTAAAATGTTGTTTTTCAAGACAAGAAAAACAATGAGAACCAACTCTTTTCCTTCATGAAGCGGTTTAATGTAATCAGTATGGCATAATTTGCCAATAAAGGTTCATTTCCCTAATTTGGATTGGTTTAGGAGCTCGAAATGTTGACGGCCCTTGAAGCACATGTACAAGTATTTTGCAGAAGTTGGGGAGGGTCGTCAGAGCACATCTGTGTAAACCTAAGAAGGAGATTGTTTGTGTGTGTGTGTGTGTGTGTGTGGTGTCTGCATGTGTGTAGCAAGAGGGAGAAAAGGGGAACTATGCTGCGTAAACTCCCCCACCGCAGTGCAGGGACAAGGCCATTTGTGTGAAGCGGCAGCAAGAGGAAGACGGGCCGCAGAGTAATGAAGTGTTGATGGCTGTTGGATCAAAGTGGAGGATGACAGAGGCCAGGCGGATACAGCTACAGCGCTGAGTGTGGGGGTCCACACATCTCCGTGCAGCGGCCCTCTTCTCGACCCCGACGTACACACTCATAGGAACACACAGACCGACAGCTACCTCAGCGACAGAGGGTCAGACCTGGGTGTTGGGGGAAGCAGTAGCTGAAGCCCTGCGGTTGTGAGGGTCCCTGACTTACGGGGTGTTTCATAAATAAAAGACAGTGTGATGGTGATACAGTGAGCATGATTTATGATCGTCTGAGGGGTCCTATGGATTACGTGAAGGGGGGGTGGGGGGTTATATGGGAATGAGGGGCCTCCCTGTTTGAAGTCCTTTGCAGCTGTGAATTATTTTCCCTTTGATTCACTAAGTTCTTCGACTAGATGAAGAAGGGTGAGGGAGTTTGTGTGTGCATACGTGTGAGTCTGTGGTGTGCACAGTGGGGGTTGCGGGGCGGGTCAGAGACCATGGGAGCGCCCACACAAAGCCAGAAGCCAGAGAGTTTGGCTACTGCAACACCGGCTGGAATGCATCAGCTTGAGCAGGAAAACTAGCACCCATATTTTAATCATATTTTACTTCATTTCTGTATTTTCCTTCACTCCTCCTCTCCTGTCCTCCCTCTTCGCTCTAACCCTCTGACTTCATCCTCCCCCTCTGACTCTTTACTCCACTCAGTCCCCCCAGACCTGGAGTCTGATTGTCTGTTATGTGAAATAGTTGTTCACTCCCGCTTTACTCTTTCTGTCTTTCTCTACAACATAACCATCTCCGACTCTTTAATTTTACATCTCTGCCTGCGTCTGCAATTTAGTTTTTAGTCTCTGTCATTACTTTTCCTTCTTAAAAGTACTCAGAAATGTAATCGGCAGTTCTGTTGTTCTTTAAATACATAACGTTAGGTGTACAGTATATGCATGTGTCTTCATCTGATGTTCACTCCGCTTCTTTATGTGGTTTACTCTCTTTATCTGCAGATTAGGTTTCCTTTCTTGTGGGCGTCATTCCTTTTTTCTTTCACTTCAGAAGACAGACAGATTTTTACAACCATTCTGATTGCAGCATCTCAGTGAAGGTGCCTCTTTTCAGGGTATACGCTACAGTATGAGCACCTCGCTCGCCTAATTTCCCTCCTGATGGATGAATTGCCACCCCTCCAATTTTATTTATTTTTGTTTGATTCTGTCACTGGTCCAATTCACAATGGCCTGCTGTGCACGTCTACATCTCTGTTTTGTTTTCCTTGGAAGACCAAAGTTATACTTTCCCCTCCATCATGCTCTCATCAGTGCTTTGTGCTCAGGGAATTCCCAATTAACCCAACCGGGACAATCATCTTTAAACAGAGGGCCACAGAGATTCTGAGGAAAGCCGAGGACAAACCCAGGGGTTACACTTCCCAGAGCCCCCTGTCTCACCCCTAGATATCATTCCACAGCCGCTTGAGGGACGCTTTCTCAGGGACTGGCTTTCTAGGGAGTTTAGTGCGGTTTGATTTATACAAAGAGTGTGGGGCCCCTCATCGTAGCATGGGGTCTCTTTCTGATCTATGTTTTATGTGGGAAGTCATTGACTCTGCACTGAGGAAGCTGATAGCGAAGTGAAGAGGTGGTTAAAAACAAGCGAAAAACCATTTTTGACATTTCTGACATTTTCATCCCTGTTGCATCGACTATTTCTCAGATCACACGAAACAGGAAACAAGATTAAAGGAAAGACAGAATAGGCAAAGCAAAGGCTGTGTGAAACATCTTGTAATTCTATAGTATAGTCAGTGATAAATAGGAGAATCTTAGTGTGTGTGTGTGTTTGTGTGTATAGAAACTCCTGCTGGGAGTGTTTTTAATCCTGCTGGGTGTGGGGCAAGGGGACAAACCTACCGCTGGGCCTCTCGTCAAGGAGGCCCATCGCTTTATCCTCCTGTCAGTAACTGTTTGTTTGGCCGGAACAGTTAGTGTATATGTGTTAGTCATTGAATCACCCTCAATAGTGTGTGCGAGACATTAGATTTGCAGTTGCTACTGAACCTGACTTTATGTAATGTTTTTGCATTTGACACCAAAGATAAAGACGCCTGCACCTTTCAATTCTCTTTCTTTCCTCTCATTTTCTCCATCACCTTTTAATGAGACAATTTGCCCAAATATTATCAGTTTTTCTAGTAGATCATTGCATCATTCTGGGCCAGTGCCTGCTCTTTTGAATAAGAAAAATAAACTTCAGATTTCATCTCTGTCTGTATTTATCTTTCTAGTCAGTATTAGTGTTGTAAATTCCCTAAATGTGTTAGCATGAATCTAAGTGTTAGTCAGTTGTAGGTCAGTCCTTTTTCTTTATTCTTTCAATAATTTCCTCTGTTTGCACCAACCCACACCCTCCCTTTCCCTAATGAGAGTGATGGTCCCCCTTCTGTCTTTGGTTCTTTCCTGCTCTGGCCCTTTCACCCGCCCTGTGTGTCAGAGCCTGATAACACCAAACACCCAGACACCATTGTCAGCTGTTTACTCACTGCATACCTCCTTTGCTTGCTTACCCTCTTTTCACTCCCACTTGTCTTTCTCTTTCCTCTCTCTCCATGGAGTGAACTGTTTTGAAGGAGCGTCCGGTGAAGCTGCTGGTCCCTGACAACTTTCTGCCTCTGTTTTCGCCTCACCAGGCGACCCTCCAGCCTTTGTTACAGCACTGACATGAGGCAGCCCTCGCTGTGTGAATGTAAACATTATACTTTGTTTTATCAGACTGGGATTGGTATGTTCGTTTGTCTGCATGACTAATTCACCTCCGAGAGACAGCCTTGGCAGTGTGCCACCGCAGGATAGTGGAAGAAAGCCTCTCATCAGTTTTGGGCCTCTGACTTTGCGTGTGTGAGCCTCACGTCGACTTAAACTTTGTTGTTCATAACACCAGAGAGCGCTGGGAGATTGTTGGCCAATATCCTCTCCCGTGCAGTGACCAGGATGATAAGTGAGGCATGGGATATTATTTCCATGTGGCCCCCAGGCCCTCAGTGGTGGATGAGGAGGTTACCTGCCCTTGGCACTGAGATCAGAGAGGGAACGCATGTAAGCACCTGAGTTACACAACAAGATCATCATAACCTCCATACAACCTTCTCTATTCAGCTTTCATCTAAGCTTTAATCAACACAGCCTATTCATAATACTCTGAGGATTGGCCCTTTTCATTACTAGCTTTTGGCTGGGAAGTGGAGGTCAGACCTGTTGTGTTAAACTGAGAGGGTGTTAGCTGGACTGAAGGATAGAAATTCCTGCATTGCCATTGTGTTTATTAGAATGAAAGGTCTGCTCTCTTGAGTTTTTACTGCTTAGATTAGACCATGTAAAGTATTTTTTTACATGCACCCACAAAGAAATATTAATGTAGCTTAAAGCCGACATGTCAAGGCAAAGCGATGGAGATTAGGTGTGTGTCTGTCTGGATGTGGACGCTCCAGGCTTGGAGTGGGTGGTATCTCTTAGTCTATCATCTCCTGCCAGTGTAAATGTTCCCTGGGCCTTTAGGGTGTGCACTTCTTCCCCCCTACTATCCATCTGTCCTGTCCGTTGTTTCAGCTTGCATAGACGGGGTCATATGCAACATTTAGTATTTACACACCTGATCGACAATCTATAGTGCACACAGTGAGTGGAGGAATGCTGCCCTCACACTTCAAACACAGTGAGGCAAAACCACAGATGGGCTGTTTGATGAATTGGTTTATGAAACAGTCATCAGTCTCGCTGCTACGCTTCCTGATATTGTTGTGTTTACAAAAAGCGTGTGCATTAAGTAACGGTGGTACTGGGACAAGCGTTGGGGTTAACATTTCCCGTCTTCCTCTTTTCAGGTGGCAAAAGTGGAGTATGTGAGAAGGAGACCCAAGCTGAAAGAGGTTTTGGTGCGGTTAGAAGACCATCTGGAGTGTGCATGCACATCACAACATCATGTGGTGGAGCACTCAGAAGCAGAAACAGGTACATTTTTACCATGGGACTTATTGTGTATCTGCAAACTATTTAAAAAGTTATCCAAAAATTGACTCTTTGCATAAATATGACTCCGAGGTTGAGATTGATGGCTTAGTCCTTCCTTCAGCCCTAAGTTGTCCTGCATCCTCTTGCTTTACTGCTTTCCTTATGTCTGTCTGATAGTCTTTCCGTCTGTCTGGCTCTTTGGCTTTGCACCTGATGACCCTTGTCTGTGATTGCCCTCAAACAGACAGACACACCTGTGTGGTGGCCTGTTGTTGCAAAACTGTGAAGTCTGTGTGTTTGCAGCTTGTCAGATGTGGACGTGTGCGTAGTATGTGTGTGAGTGTGAAAGTGTATGAAAGTTTGTGTGTTAAGGGAGGGTGTCCAAAGACTGCTTGGCATGGCAGCAGGTAAATCTCACAGTCCCCTGATCTGAAGCCTTTCTCTCACTAGGAGTAGATAAGTGCTGTGGTTTTTTGCTGATAAGGCATCCAAAGTATTTATTGTGTGTCATATCTGCGCTCTCTGCTTCTGTCCCAGGGCTGTTGTGCCTCTTTCTGTATCATAAACCCTGCTTCTTGCTTTTAACCCTCCTTCCTGTTCACCCTCCCTGACTTTGTGCTTTCAGGCAACCATAGGGCTAAAGGTAAAAAAAGGAAACAAAAAAGAAAAACGCTAAGGTCCAGCAAGGATTTATTGGCAACATAATAAAGTTGCACTCATTACCCAAAGTCCACTGGAGAGCTGTGAAGGGAACAGGTAGGACTTGAAACCCTGAAGTGTCCTCACCTTTGGCACTGCAATAGTCCAATCAGGGCACAAAGAGGGCCTGCCAATCACTGTCACCAATCACATCACAGCCAATCAGTGTGAGAAGAGGGAGGGCTAAGGGACACTGCACTCTGCGCCTCATTGCTGCATGTTGATTTTGTGGCCTACTGAGCATGCACACAGCTTTGTGTCAGTGCCGGGATTGCCTTTTGTTGTTTGCACAGTTTTTGAGGTGGAATTAGTCTCACTATACACCCACTATGTCCTTTGTATCAGCATAAAAACCCACACTCCTCTGTCTTTTTATTTTGATCACTGCCTTATCATCGCTCATATTTCTCTGTAAATTAGAGAATGATGTTTCACATAGGTTTTCTTATCAGTTCTCTTATCATTTTGGGTGCACTTAAAATGACACAGAAATATTTTGACTTGACATAATGTCTGGACAGATCACTGAAAAATGGAAAGTATACGAAGAGTGTGGGTCTTGTGTGTGATGTGTCATCGTGTTTGACATGCATGAACAAATCTCTGCAATTAAGCACCAAATGTTGATATGTAATACATTTTTTGTGATCAAACCTATGTAGCTTTAACTCATGCTTATGCTAATGTCAGGTCTTGCTTTCTCTTCCCCACAGTGGACGTGAGGTGAGACCACTCAGAATGAGGGACTTCAGCATGGAAGGGATCCTAACTGAGGATGCTACCAATGGGAGACCTGGCCTGTCCTCTTCCCCACCACCATGCTACCTCCGCTAAAAACAAACTTTCATGTAAAGCCAAGAGACTAAGAATAGACAAGAGACAAAAATAAATAAGATGCCAAAGGTGCTTTTTAAAAAAACAATAACCATTGATGATGTTTTCCTCTGTGGTACGCCACCTATCCAGTCAAAAGAACCCTGCCGCTGCTGAGGAAGCAAGCCCGGCTTGGTCAAAAAGAAGCCGAAGGGAGATGATGAAAGGGATTTGTGTTGAACATTTTGACATACTTTGTTTGAACAAGACACACAACAGAGATGGCCATGAAACAGTTGGCTCAAGCTTTGGTGGGAATCTGTTGCTTGGACTCCGAAACAGTGGTGGATGACCTCCAGCTGGGCAACATAAAAGTGCCCTGCACTGTTTAAAAGACTCTTACACAGGACAAAAGACAGAAGGAAAGACAGAGGAAAAGGAGAGAACAGTGGGAGAGAATGTTTTGTTTTAAAGACTCTCTCTGGAGCTTCAAACATTTTCCAAGTAACGAAGAAAACTTTTGTTCTGATGACCCTGCTGGTTTGTGACTTTGCTTGTGCTATGTACAGATAAATCTGAAAAGGAAGACGCATCGCTACTTACAAACTATTTATATGCGTGGACATTTGGTTTCTGTCTCTTCCAGTACAAAAGAAAGAAAGAACAAAGATGTTTTTATGATTTTTGGAGACATGCATGAGTTCTGTGTGGTCTGCTTCTCCGTAACCAACACAATCTCAATGTCATTTTTTTAGTTGTCCTTTTTGTCATCCATGTTTCTTATTATATTACAGTGTATCTGAATGATGTCAAGTCTTGTAAATGGTTTGGATATATGTGTGCAAGGAGGAGATGTGAGAGTCAGTACAGGAAGATGCTTTATTTTTGTTATGAAATATATTATGCTTACTTATATCCAAGCAGGATTTATGTTTTTTTGTTGCGATTAATGTCTGTATTTAATCCATTGGATAACATGCAAAAATGTTGGGAGGGAGTACTGTGGAAGGGG
>JAPTYQ010000029.1:21821943-21839243 GCA_029814465.1 Ostorhinchus cyanosoma
TGTTATATTTTGTTTTTTTGATTCACAATAATGCTGGGTCAATACTGCTCCATCAGCCTATTGTGTAGATGTACGGTTAAGTTCATTTTAACTATTTAATATGCATTCAACCACTTTACTAATAAGCATTACATCAATAATATCATAAGATCAATGTATGTTTGCAGCATAGCTCTAAAATGTCTTTGAGGAGTTCAGAAGAAAATGTCTGTTTTCAGCTTTGTAACAATGCATTGTCCAAATTCTTCAATGTTGGTTTTTAGAGTCAATTTGACTTAAAATGTAGGAGACATGGATTTCACCTTGTGTGGAAATTGTAATCTGAAAAGTGAGTGGTATCCAAAGTAGTTAGATGAGTGTAGACGCATTAAAGAAGTAAAAATAATAAATTTTTGAGATGCAGTGGACTAGAAGTACAAAGTCTATGTAATGGAAACACTCAAGTATAGTAATAATACCTCACAATTTTTACTGTTGTATATTACAGTAGGCCTAATAAGTTGTATATAACACAATAATTGCTTTTTAACAAGGCATCCAAGGGAAATGTATAGTAGTTCTAATACTTCTAAATGGGCCTGAATCCTTCCCGGGGCAGGAAGTGGGAAAGTGCGCAGGATGATCTGTGATAGAAAAACAGGAACTTGGAGTAAAATAAACAGATTTTTTGGGTAGATAGCTAAACTCCCTCAAGTCTAAATAGGCTCAACAGGCGTAATACATTGTATATGACATGTAATTGCATATTGATTTTGTTTAAACTATTCAACAGCAAAACATCTAAGGGATTCAAGAAATGTATTAAAATATTTGGGTCTTTCCATGAAACTGGGTTTATTTTGGTATCTGGCACTTTGCCAGCTTTTTTATTTTTAGACCCAATAATAAATGAGAAATGTAGACATATTTCCCCCAGGATGTACCTAATGATAGCCTCAGATAAATGCAAATATATATATATATATTCTGAGCCATCCCAAAACTAATGAAGTTTGAATAAAATATTGGGGCCAAATCTAGGTTCAAAATTGGGACAGGAAAAGGTACTTAGGTGTCAGTGCATTTGATCTGGAACACATGGCTTGAAATGGTCTTATATACTGCTATACATAAAGACACTGTGTTAAATTTGATGATCCTAGTGGTTTTTCTAATCCAGACATGTGGGTTTTTCATGAATCTCATTCTCATTCCAGGTTTCATGTGTAACCCATCGCGTCCACTCACGTTACATGCGGAACCTGCCCATTTAGACACATATAAATCGTGAGTGATTTTTGTGAAACACTCTACCTTCGATTCCAAAAATGTACCTGTGAGAGAATAAAAAGATATTCGGAAAAAATAGTAGGGCATAATATTTGTGTCTTTACTGTGCTACATGCGAATTTTTGTATGTGAACGGCAAATAAAAATGTATTTTATCTGAGAAATAGTTTCACTTTTATCTCAGTTGATATTTATTTTTCAAATAGACCCATAGTGCTTCCAAACTCGCTTCATAACATTAGTCTACATCTGGTTTAAATTTTTAGCCCCTCTATCCTGTTTTTAAGCACCAGTTTCATAGAAGCACCCATTTGTAAAACATCTAATAGTTCTAAGAGGGATGAACGACTGACACCACATCACTTTGCACAAATACTAAAATATCATATTGCCTTTCTCACATTTAAGGCTGGAAACTAAATTGTATGGGTAAAATTGTAGACATAATGAAAGTTTTAGCCAATATGAGTCCTTGGGTGGGATAAAAAAGTTTTTTTGGGGGGGTCTTAAGCTGTAAAAGGTTGAGAACTACTGGTCTAAAACATAGCTATAACACAAAATACCTTCTATTTATGTGATAAGTTCTGTACTGAATCTGTATTTCTCCACTTATTCTGACTGAAACAGAGCTCCAGAGAAAGTTTATTTTGCAATAATACAGTAAAAGGGATTAAGTGTGATTGTGGTGAAAGAAATGCCTTCGGGGTGTGTTCTAAGTGGTGTGAAACCAGCGATAATGTCATTCAGTTTCTTTCTGCGTTCCTCCTGATCTAATCACTCTATTATACTTTTATAACCGAGTCTCTAATGAGATCACTCTACACCACAATTAAAAGCAGTGGCTTGTCTCTGAGTGTGACAGCGCCAACTCTAACCATTCAAAGTCCCATTAAAAACAGACTGTGCTATTGCTCAGTCTAACTGCTGAATCCCATTAAAAACACCCCACAGAAGTGAAACAGTCATTAGCGAGTGAATCGGCTTTAGTAATTAACCCTCTTTCGCAGTGCCAGTCATTGTGTTTATCGTTCTCCCCAAAAATCCCTCCAGGGTCCTGAGAGCTGAGACGTGAGTTACTCGCTGACGTAATTTTTTGGTTTACCTGCTGTCCCGGGGGCAGGAAGTGAAAAAGTGCGCGGGATGATGTGTAATAGGAAAACAGGAACTTGGAGTAAAATAAACAGAAATTTAGGTAGATAGCTAAATTCCCTCAAGTCTAAATAGGCTCAACAAAGAGTTTCATTATAGCGGAGGTCTTTTGATTAAACAAAGAAAAACACCCCCAGTTCCTAATTTAGGATTAGTTATGCGATGGAGGGCAGTCAGAACAGCTGCATACGCTTCTGTTCATGTAAAAGATTTAAAGATTTGCTTAACATATAACTTGCCAAATGTGAAACAATATGCTAATAAATGTAGTTTACCTTTAAGTTCAATCCCTGCCAAAAACAAACCAATGCAATAAACTCCTATTTCAATGCTTTTCCAATGTGTTTTATACCTCCGATCACTTCTAAAATGTAACGTTTTTAAAGGTGCTGTAACTAAATAATGCTCCCTTTTAATGCTCGAGTTTTCATTTCCCTACCACCCGTATCAAAGAGCTGGCCTGATTCTGTCGGTGCTGTCAGTGCTTCAAAGGCTGTATTTCAGAGTGGGGCTCTATGACGTCCAGTGGCAGTGTTTCAAATCACCTCTGGTGCAGTAGATATAAAGATAGCATTCATCTATTGACTGCTTTATGTTCCCACTGTGGCACAGATAACTACCTTACTGTCCCAGGACAACCGGGCCTGTGTAGACCATTGTTGCTCCTATGCCAGTGGCGCAAGTGTGCATTTCAGCTCTAAGTTCAGACAGTGAATGCTAAAGGGCTTGTGTGTATGTGAAAGTCAGACAATGACAATGATAGCGTTTTTGCAACGGGGAAACCAATACTGTAACAGGAAAATGTTAGTTTGATAATTTGATGATATTACAGGCCTTAGACTTAGAGAAATTTTAGGACAAAGGCTTGTCTTTATGACAGAGTTTGGCACTGAGCCTCATATGTAAATGTGTAATGATATGTAAGAGGAGAGGAGAGCAGGATGAGATAGAAGTTAAGTGAAAGAAAGACAGTGGCGACAAGGTGGAAAAGAGCTTACTCCTCTGGACCAAAGGGAAAGTGAAGAAAGAAAAGATGATAAAAGAAAAGAGGGCAGCAAGAGGGAGGATAAGGAGATCCAGGGTAGAGATAGAGGTGTTTTCATGCTATTTTTAAAGACGGACATTCATGCATTTACTGTATATCAGGCATCAGGTGGTAACTGTTCAGGAAGAGTGGGCAATATGGCTGTCATTTTTTATTATGCAATTCTTTTTTTTTTTTTTTTTTAATCTACTAACAGTACATATTAGGGTTGCATGATACTGGCAAAACTTGGGATATGCGATATGAGTGTACAGCATTGTGATAATAACATGACAACATTTCTTATCCACATTAAGAAATAAAAAAAAAAAAGTTTCCTTAATGTTAAAATGAGCCAATTATTTGTACGCTGACCCAATTATTTATAATTTAAGACCAAATACTGCACTACTACTACTATAATCAATGACACAATTCTGTCCAAGAACCTGGGGATGCTGCTACCACAGATCTTCAGACACAAACATAGTCAAACATTTTGTCATTTTATTCCCATATAATGACGTGCAAATGACATGGATGTATTTCATAATAATAAAAGTGCCAGAGTACCGCCATGTAAGAGCTTTAACAAAACAATATTCCATTGCTTGCCTATAAAAAACAAAATCTTTAAACATTAAAAAACAAAGTTGTGCTCTTAAAATGTTCACATAACGTGTAAACTTGCATTCAACCAGCAGCAGTAGCATTACTTCAGGTGTTTGCCAGAAAAACTAGCATGTCAGAGTGATAGGGAAAAACACTCTCGTACCCTTTGGTGTGTAGAACAGAAAGTTAGTGAAAAAAAGAAACTAAATTACTGCACGTCTTTGCGATATGAATATTGCACACTCCATTATCACAATAACAATGCTTTTTTTTATATATATTGTGCAGCCCTAGTATACAACAGTAACTTTTCTGCTAATGTGAGAACTGCGCTTCCATTTTGATTATTTTTCCATTTCTTTTGACAATGTCCGCAGAAGCAAATCTTGTTTGGAAATTACATTTAGTTTTGTTCCACGTTTATGTTGCTTCAAATTTCCTGCCTGCACTAGTGCCATGTAGAGGAACACAAAACAAAAAAGGACTTCATTCATACTGTTGTCCATCCACTTTTTTTTTTTTTTTTTTGTGTGGCTTTTTTCAAGAGTGTTTTTATATGCAGGAGAACTATTGTGACGAAGCAATTTCCCTTGTGGATCAATAAAGTTTACGCCTAAAACACCCAAAAGACAAAAAAAAAAAAACATGTCAAAACAGAATATGCTTTACAACACAGCACAAGTGACAGAGCATTGTGCAGATTGTTTGACAGTTTTCTATTGTCACATTACATATATTAGACAGATTTGAAAAGCAGAGCTGCACAGTGAGTGATCTGTCTGCATGTATATATTATGGGATGGATGTTCTTGTCTATGACGGCATGCGTGTGTTTGAAGATCTCGTTGCAGCCTTGGTTCAGTGGAAAGCTGTCCTCCTTTTATTGGGTGAGTTGCAGCAGAGTTGATGGAGAAGAGAGATAGAGAAGCAAACACTGGGCATGCCCACACTGCTCCTCGTTCTTTTCCATTTTTTCTTTTTTTTTTTTCACTCTCCCTTTCTCCATGTTGATCTCAACGCGGCGATAACAACCCAAGAAGCGAAATCAAATCCCTGATTTACTGGCAGCAGTGACAACATTGTGCTCTTTCTTTCCATCTTCTGTCTCTTTTGATCTCTTTTTCCCAGACGGAGAACAAGAGGTCTCATCAGGCTCTGGTGGTGAGGCACAGGCGTCTGGTTGTGGGTGCCAGGCGTAAGTATGGGTGGCATGTTTTTTGTGAACAGCTGTGTTACACTGCGGTTAGTGCTACAAGGTGGCATTGCGTGGTCTAAAGTGTGGAGAGGTCGCGTAAGTCTTCTGGTTAACCTCAAAGCAGCCAAACAATGGCGTCCCTACATTAATGACTTCATGCCGGGGATATGACGCTGCTGCTAAAGGGAAAGGTCTTCAAAAACATTGGTTTGTTTTTTTACATATTCTAACATTTAATGATTTATAGAGGGTATTTCCTTCTAGGTTGGCTTTTTTTTTTTTTTTTTATTATAAGCTTAAGCCCTTATATGGAATTTCTCACTGATTTCAATTGATCTCTGTTTTGGTTTATTTGGTTGATTCAAAGCTTTTCTTCTTTCTTTGTGTTTATGTGAGGTTTCAATATTAAGGATCATATCCATAAAAGGACTGTATGACTTTTTTGGAAACTAAGCCAGTGTAAATGAGACAACTATATATTGGGTAATTCTCAAAACACCAGCAAAAGAATGAATTTACAGCTATTTCACATATCAAATGGAGATCATGGATGCAAATACAATATTTATATATTCAGTACATAAATGGTCCTTTTCTATGCAAATGAGCATCATTGCAAAAAACCATCCATTTCATAAAATACCAATGCAAATTATCTCATGCAGTTTGGTTTGCGCAATTATCGCCTGCTGAAAGTTGATATTAATTGAACATAAACCCACCTCTAGGTCCTTATCTTACTCTGTATATCACTTATTCTCCAAATCTTTGAGCCTGTTAGAGTCAAACTGTATTAAACTGCTGCTAAAGTGCTAACTCAAACAGTGCAAACTTCGTGAATCAGTCCCTAAAATGGAGCACATTGCTTTGTAACACAATCCATTATTTTTGGATTTGGCTCTGTGTTGTATCTATTTCTATCTTGTTGAACCATTTTGATGACTGTTAAATAAATCATCATCATAGTTATTCAAGTTAGAAATGCTAGTAATTTGTCTAAAGACATTTTCTTCATGAGTCATTACTATATTTTATTTTTGTCTTGGTAATCTCTTGAAGATTCATGTATGCCTCAAGAAGGATGTCATGACAAAAAGCCTGGAGAAGTGTGGAGGTAATAGAGGGTGGGGTTTAAGGAGGAAAGGTCAACAATTTTGGAGACAGAGACAGACAGAGAGTCAGATCATGTTGTTGTCGAACACCTGTTTGTGTTGCAGGTCAAAGCGCCGTTGAATTGTACCTTGTAAATTATGGCCTCACTGAACTGTCACTTTTCTCTGTCTCTGTCTCATTATATGTACTCTTTTCTATTTTTACACTAGGATTCCTTTTTTTTCCCACTAAAAAAGCATTTTGTGGGTGGAGCTCAAAACTGAAGCTCCCTTCTGAAAATTGTTCTTAACAACAATAGCAACGACATAGATAATCGTCACATAGTCCGAGGAAGATGTAAGGTTTCTCTTATTTCTTTTCTGGAGTGTGACTTCTCGTGATGAGAGATCAAAAGCAAACTTTAGCAGGCTCACTGGAGTTACAGAGGTGCCATTGTGTGAGTGCATGGTCCTTCCAGCAAAAACTGTCTGTTTTGTGCCTGGGGCCTGCGTGCAGCCAGCACTGCTTTTGTGTTGCTGTAAGAAACAAATCTCTGTGACACGTCGGAGCCGGAGGAATTCACTGCCACTGCTGTGAAATCTCAAGGACCGGGGTCGACACCACCATCAACACTGCCCCTCCCATTACAACCCAACCAGTGACCTCTCTGGTGTCTGTCACAATCACAAAATCTCAAATTTACACAATTACAGCCATGAACTTCCTTGTTTGTCATTGTAAAGCGATTGCAAAGAGTTACAAAGTGTCTCGAGTGTCAGCGATGTGATTCATATCCCGTCACACAGGAATGCACCGATGACTCTACTTTGTGGTCATTCCTCATTCTCCTTTTCACTGAGGTGGCAAAATGAGCGCATGTCTTCAGAGCGTCTCTCAACCCCCCCAGGAGCTTAATGAGTTATAGCTCAAGTGTTTCCTTACTATTGATTTAAAATCCAAATCAGCAACTTCACTCACATCCAAAAGCTTCCCATGGGATGAGGTCAGAGCCTATTGTTTTTGTGTCAGAGCTGTGATGGGGCCGGGCCGGTTCACTCCATATCTCCCAACAATCCCAGTGTCACCTCATTGACCTCTCACCTCTGACCTCTGCAAAATAGTAGGGTCACTGTGCGACTGACAGCAGCTTCTGTTACTACAAACAAGGCAACAAGGCCTCTGTAGCTGCACACAGCCAATGACTCCTCTACCAGCCTGGTTAACACTTGTTTTTTTATTTAGTGATCCAAGCAAAAGTAGAGACACCGGCATTCACACTTGTGTCTAGCGTCTCCAAGGACTCTAGTTGACTATTTGTGGTCTGCTAGGAATCCCCCTGTACAGGTATTATATTAGAGTACTGCTGTACAAGTGCAAGCCAAGACAAAAATGCTTCAAGGACTAATATTCACGTATGATCGGTTCCTAATTTTGGGCTTTTCTCAACCACTCTGCCCTATATTTTGAAGGAATTTTCCTTTTATGTTCTTGTTGAGGATGCATTAGCATTCACATTACAAAAGATCAGTGGTTAATTGTGTCCAAACTCATAATACTTCTTGGTTATTGCTAACAGTTTTTCTGCATTTTGTCCAATACTGACCTTATCACCAATGATGCCTTTTAAAACCTAGTGTACACAGCTGCACAGACACATACAAAGTCACAGTTACAATAATGAAGTCATACCTGATTCATTACTGTATACTCTCCTCTGACATTGTAGAGTTTACTTTTGAGAAGTGAGAAGGAGGTGCTGAAAGCTTGTCATTTGCTCAGATTCCATTCCTGAGTACTGGGTTTTTATGTCTGATATCTAGGTGATGGGCTCTCAGAATAGCTGCCAGTTGCCCTGGTTTTTCACCAGACACAAAGCAAAACAAAACTTTTTTGTTTACAATCAAAAGGAGAAGGAGAAGGGAAAGACGCCCATTAAAATAGAGAAATAGGAGCATTCACGCTGAGGTAATAAAGGAGAAATGGGAAGTGAGTGCAGCTTTGTGCGCAAGGTTTTGTATCGTCATGCTCAGGGCATCTCACAGAGGACTAATGGGTCACACTGAAGGAAAAGTATCATGCTAACGAGAAGTGTGAAATAACTTCTGCATCTTCTGTTTCTATCACCTCTTCTGGCTCTGGCTCTACAGCCAATCAGATATTCTCTTTTCTTGTTTCCTCCCTCTACTGTGAAGTACTGTATCCTCTGCTGACTTCACAATTGTGTTATTTTCTTTCTCATAGTTTTCATTTTACCTTTTACGTTATTTCTATATTGACCTGCTTCTTCATTAATCTGACATAGATCTCTTCTTCCTCCCTCTTCCTTGTGAATGAAGCAGGGACAAGAGATAGGATTATACAGGGGTTTTGTTGCAGGAATTTATCACTTTTTCTCTTCTGCACTCTACCTTTTTCCTGCTGCTTTTGGCAGTTTTCCAGCTAGTTTTAACACCCATCATGGCATGCTGAGCATTGTCCAATAGATGCCCTTGAGGAGGACATTCCTGTCTGGCACAACTCCTCTTTTCACGCTATTTATACTCAAATATCTTTGCACTGATACTAGTGCAGCGAGCCTTTTTTTTTTTTTTTGCATCGTAGTATTTTGGGAACTGTGTGATAAAAATCTCAGTACATTTTTACAACAGTACACGATGCATTTGTTGAATAATGTGAGTAGTTGTTATTCCCAAATAAAGGTTCATTCAGATACATGTAATTTTCAAAGGAACATAAGCTGAATAACATTTATTGTTTGGCTGTTCAGTTGGCCTTTTTAACTTCAATAGTTATGGCTTCAAGATTCAACCACTTATGTCCCTATTCATCCTACAGGAGCAGAATGAACCACTTCTAGACAATATAGACAGAATGTACCATTGTTACTGGATGGACAGGAAAGTCATGGTAGAATTTACTGAGAAGTGCTCATTGAAGAAAAAAAAAAAAAAAAACACCCATTACTGGAAGACTGGAGCTTCTTCTTTCACATGAAGAGCCCCATCAGACTCCCGCTTTTGAAATCCACTCAGTGTGCAGCTCTTCTGCTTTGAGAAGCTCCAGTAAAAGAGCTGCAGGGGAAAAAAGGGGGAGGGAGAAATGACATGGTGTTGAAACTAAGCCTGAAAGACAATTTGTTTGCCTCCTTTCAGCTAATTCTGGCATATGAAGTGTACACCCATCACAAACTACAGTGTTAATGATCCACTAAATATCATCTATGCCATACTAGGGGAGCAAGAGTATGTTTTTTTTTTGCCACAGCCTAAAAGTAGCTTGCTCATATACACCAACTGTATATTAGTTCATCAGCTGGGCCTTGGGAAAACACAGACTCAGTGCACTTGTATATTTGTTTTTGGTTTGTGAATGCTTACTTTTCAATCTGTACCTCATGACCATGATTGGCTTTAAAAGAGACTATTTCATATGCATAAAATTATCACCTGTGGGCTTAAAATGCCACCACTATTGCTACATATCAACAAGATGAAGGCAAACAGGCAGCTACACTGAGAAACACTTAATACTGTCATCAAAGCTGGTGCTAGGGTGGGATGGGATGGGATGGCCTCACTGTGACGCTGTGTAAGTGGGATGACAGTGAACAGAGAGGTGGTAACGGACAGTGGGAGGGGTGTGGAGAGGTCGGTTAAGCGCTGTGTATGAACCAATAAGCTCTACACAGGTTGGGAAATATTCACTCTAAAAAGCTCTGATCTGTTTTGGTGGTTGGCCTCCCTGAACGAGCCTCAGGGTGCAGAGTATTTACTGAGAGCAACGTGGTCGTGTGTTCCATCCTTCATGCATGGTAGACTATCCCAACACCGTCATCATAACACCACTGCAGAAACGCTGGGGAAAGCTAACCTATGGACAGGACTTGAAAATAGAAACTATTTTCTTGTCGTAGTTAACAGGAAAAAGGTCTATGTTTCTGGTATGTGTCCTGTATGGATCCTTAGAAATGAAGGGCATGTTCATGGAAAAATATATTAAGAGCATCAGAAGTTATCAAAATCAATCAAGTACTAACTCCAGTGTGTATCATGTGACTAAAACAGACAAAAGAAAACATGGAATGCCTAAAAACACTACTTGTTGGTAGTACAATGCCATAGACATTGATGTAACAATATGCTGCTACCTTGGCCAGGTCTCCCTTGCAAAAGAGATTTCTAATCTCAATGGGACTTCCTGGTTAAATAAAGGTAAAATAAATAAATAAATCAATCAAGAAAAGCTCTTAAATTAAAGTCTTATGAGCTAGTTTTGTTGTTATCATTATATTTGTCCAAACAAATGTACCTTTAGCTGTACCAGGCCTTAAAATGAACAAGAAATTGAAGAAAACATGGGTGGTCTAATAATTTTTTCCGCAACTGTATTTACAACAAATAGGTAAAATGTTAGGGTATACTTACTTAACCGTATAAAACTATTTGTATCATATTTGCTACGCCAGGTTCTGAGACCTTTATCTTATCAACAGGATCAATACTTTCTTTAAAAACCTATTGTATATGGCCTGATATGTTTTCTGTCGCTGTTTTTTTTTTTTTTGTCCTTTTCAATATGGCCACTAACGTTAAATCATCCAACACATTTTGTAAGTTACGATAAGAACATTTATACAATTATTCAGTTGAAAATTGAAAAATATTGAAATGATCGAGCCATTAAAGGGAAATAAAAAGGCTGTATAAAGTGTCATGTAAAAAACAACAAACTACCCGTATTTCTATTCCCTGTAATTAATAATTTGGTGACTTGACCCTTTGACCTTATAAACCCCATGAGACATTTATCTGTGAACACCAAACCAACAGTGTTTCCTCCTCTGTGATGAAGATCTTAGAGGTGGACTGAGGAAAGACAAGCTGTGTGTTTTTTAAAAGGGGTGAGGAGGAAGGTTCATAGGTCGACAAATTTAACCAGCGTGACCATTTGAGGTCCACTGACTGCTCTCTGAGGTCGTTCTTTTAGACAGAGCACCTGTTGAGAGTGAAGATTTTAAGACAGATGCTATTTATTGATATTATCCAAACAAAATTCTCATCTGCAGCATTCATCCCTTTTTCCTGAACCGTTCATAACTGAGCTTTACCCCTCAGACCTGGCAAGATTTTCTCTAGGTTTCAGTTTATATAGCAAGCGGTGAGAGTCGTTGGCTTTTGGGTTTATCCAAGGCAGCAGTTAAAGTACAGGACCACAGGCGTAAAGCTGTCAACATGTGGACACGGTCATGGAACACAGCCTCGCCTGTCCCCACAGCAACTTTATAGGAATGTTTAACGCCCCCCACCACCTAAACATATCTGTCCTCTGTATCGTATTTTCCCCTTGCCAGCCTGTTTAATATGCAGGCTGTGATTTCCCCCCACATTCCATTAGATAAATCTCCACTCAGGATCTCTCGAGAACAAAGACGTTAAGACTTGTTGGAAAATCTCCTGCTTTCATCTTGACGTTTGCCCACCTATGTTTGGTGTTTTAAGTCGTTCTTACTAATATCAGTTTACAGACTGAGGGATATTTGCTCTGTTGATATGAGCCGCTTCAATTGCCTGTGTGTATCAGTTTATGTGTAGAGACAAAGTGAGAGGTACTTATGTGACAGTGTCTGTACGTTAGATTTTTTCCCCCTCATTTCTTTGAAGTGTACAAGATGGGACGGGCCAGCCTGTCGCCTGACAATGAGGAGTCTTTGATGTAATCGACTCTAAAATTTGACAGCCTGTATCCTACAATCCCACAATGCACTGCTTGTGAGAGAAAATCACAGTTTTAAAACATCATTATTATCCTGCTTTTTGATCATCATATGGTGCCTCCTTTTGTTGGCTGGCAATGAAGATGCACATTTACAGAACTGAGTGAATCACTGGGTCTCTGTTAGACAAATGATTCTGTCAGTTTTGGCTTATTTGTCAGGTGACAGATCAGTAACTGTGCAGAGAGCTTTGCCTGAGATGGTCGGGGGCAAATCAAAGAGGATAGAAAACCACATGTAAAAGAATAATGCAGGGTATGCACTGTATGATTTTAGGCTATCCCAGATTAAAGATGACCAACATGAAAGAAAAGTGACAAGATGTTTAGTTGGAGCTCCATCGCAATGGTCCAAATCATACTGTCCACTGACAGAAGCGCTGTGTCGTAGTCATGCAGATAGAAGGTTTGACCCCTGTTGGTCTGGAGCCTTTCTCTGTTGAGTTACCCAGTCCTTTCTGGTGGAGGTTTCCTCTTTTCCTTCATAATTTACCGTATACATACAGGTTCCTTCTTCTGCCAGTGCTCTTGACCAAGATACTGACGCAAATCTGGAGTTGGTCTCTGAGCGCCTTCAATGGCAGCTCACTGCTCATGATGTGCTAATGCTAAGACTGAGCAGGTTTGTATAGTACCGAAGTAATACTTCACTACTATATTCAAGTATGTTATACTTTACTGAGTACTTTTTACTCTGTTTACTTCCACTTTTATTTCTCTACATTGCTCAACTGAATTGCATACTTCTATTCTGATACATTTTTAATGCACAGTATGGTTACTAAATTAAAGGAAATTTCATGTTTTCACCACTCAGATTATCGGTGACTGCAACAAAATCATGAAGCTGATTTGTCATTGGGTCTAATTGCATAATGTGTACAAATGAAAGGTCCACACGCAACCTGTCGGTGATCTGCTGATATGATGGAGAGCTGAATGAAGCTATGGCATGAAATAAGTTGGTATATCAGTGGTTTAAGACTTTGGATTCCTTGTTTATAAAGTGTAATGTAGGCTCCATGTTTTGAGGCGCCCCATAAGCTACATTTTCCCCAAAAAATTCTGACGTTCATAACACCAGCAGTAGCATACTCCTGTTTAGGTTTTTGGAACCTTGCTTTTGAAGTGTGTGATGTAGGCATCATTTTCAATATTTTGATCACTTGTCTTTTACTTTACCAAGTTTTAAAATCCTGGATAAACTTTCTAATATTCAAAATTCTGACTGCCTTTGGTTGTTATAATCATTTACTTGTACAGTAAATACTAGATACTTAAAGTCTTTAATTTGAGTAGTATTTCAGTTGGTGACTCGAACTTCTACCAGAGTAATTTTTGGTAGGATACCTGTATTTCTACTCAAGTGTGACTCTCCAGTACTTTATATAACACTGAGAATGAGTAAAAAGTGGAGAACGAATTTCCATATGTGGTTAATAAAGTGAGTTAACCTTTAAGGTACGAAAGCCAAAGAGCCTTGGACAGTTTTATTCCAAATTTTAGGATGACTATCTCTCAAAATGACTGCCACTATGACCCGTGTCTACCAGACAACCAAAGGAAATGTGGCATGAAGTGACACCAATCTATGTTTATGTACAGAAGAGGTACTTTTCTTAAGCCTGTCTTGAAAAATTAGCATCTCAAGTTGTCCTGTTTGCCCAAACCATGACGAGGTCCACATATTTGTCCTCCTGTTCTTTGAAATTTTTCTATTTTTTTATTGCTGAAATTATGCATTTCTTTGCTCACTTTTTATAAATGTCATGCACCATTGCCTTTTTTCTTTTTTTTTATGCGAACCTGGTGTGTGTCCTATCATCATACAGTCTCAAAATCAAACTTGATGATATATCCAAGTTTATTAGATCCATGACGTAAAGTAGACTTGAAACTGAGCCACAATCACACATTCTGTAGAGGAAATGTGAGGCAGGGAGAGATAGAAACACAACCATACCCATGGTGGGCACACACTAATCTTTGTGGACTAAATTAAGACTTAGAAATAGGAGACACAGGAGGGGTGCTTAGTGCAGCATAATCAAAGGAACAGTCATATCCCTGCCAGTCTAATAGCATAGCGATAACATGTGATAACATCGGGAGCGGCTTTTTTGAAATGCTAGCATCCTCCCCTCTTGTGCCTAAGCCTCTCTATCAACATGGACATCAGCCAGAACCCGGTTATGCTGCCACGCCAATTTTGTTTCACTTTGTTCTGCTGCTACTTTCTCTATCCCATATTTATTTTCCTGCTTGATACTCTCACTTTAAAGTGGAGTGACACACAAGCTGGTTTTCCAGCACAGGTTTCCTGTGTTTGGAAGAGGGGGGAAGGGATGTGAAAACAGAGGAAGAGGTGAGAAGGTCACACGGAAAGAGGCCGGAAAGTGTGGAGGTTAATTGAGAGGTAAATCTGATGATAGACCTTTGGATTTCAGCGTTTAAGTTCATGTTGCTGCACAGAATCCCAGGAAGAAAAGTCGTAATATAATGGGCGGTTCGGTGTAATGCGACCCCACAATAAGATAACCATGAACTCACACTCTATCACATATTCCACAGACAATACAAACATGATACCTACCTGGTTTATCTCTTAAACATGGCCACAACAGAGACGTCGTCAAGCAAAGTCCACAGCAACCATATCTGCGAGATGGCAGCGGACTGCAGGACATTATCAACTCTAGATGAAAGATATCACACTTGACAAAAAGATTGTAGCAGCCTGGGCTGTGAAAAGTGTCAAGGTGTTGTGGGCATGTACATGTAAGGCACAAAAGGCATCTTTGTGTGCTGCAAAGTGAAGAAGACTATCAAATACTAACAACTGCAAAGAAAAGAGACAATCCTGAAATCCTTTTAAGTGTTATGTAACTATGATTGAAATGGGAAGTGACACAAACTCTTTCTGCAGCTTTCTAGTGTGTTACTGTTGTATAAATGGTAACTTTGGCAAACAGGTTGCACACTTGCATGGATGAATGGACAAATGAAAGAGAAATACTGAGAAAGAAAAACCGAACTGAAACTTATCTTTACTTGGCAATAATGCATTGTAATTTTGTGTAATTCTGTGGGTTAGCAGGACTTCATTTGCTGACTTGAGTCTCTCTGATGCCTAGTCAAGTCAAATACAAGCACGATCAAGCTTGGGTTCAACATTCATTCACTAATGTACAGGTTTTCCGTGTAAAAAAGACTATTACCTGATCCTCTTGAGGGTCACACAGGGTCACACTTCCAGCAGAACACTGTTAATGATCTGGATGGTTGGAAATGTTTTTCTCATTCCCATCCCACAGATTTCCAGCCGTCTCTTTCCTTCTTTTTCCTATTTATCCACCCACTGTTCACTCGTCCAAATTATGCAGACAGCATTTCCTCTAAGGTACAACTTTGTGTCTATCCGTCTGTCTCTTATTTGGACTAAACACTGAAAAACCCCTTCTCATGCAGTTCCATTACTCTTCATACTTTTGTCCCACAGCAGGATGCAAAGGCACAACACTGTCTAAATAAACCTATTAAAAAGATTTTTGTGGTAATAGTACAAGTAAAATTGCTGGAGATATCAGACACAAAGACAGCAGTGTCATCATGGGAAAGTGATGTCTCTGGGTCCTTTATTTATGGCTTGAAAGACTAATAATTGTCTGGCTTTCTGAACACTATTCCATTAGTCTTCAAATGTCAAAACACAGAGGAGGTATAACATTACCATCTACAACATCCGCAAGCAGAACAACCATACACACACCCTGCTCTACACCCCTTTCTTCTGTTCTCATGCCCCCGCTTTCTCCCACACTCCCTCCTTTTATCATTTTACCAGGCACATCACATGATCTTCTGTTCCTCCGTCGCTTGTTCTTTGTTGCTTGGCCGTGTGCTCCTCACAGTCTTTGCTATTCATTTCCATGTGTTGTGATTATTGAAAATGGTCCCAGTTGGGAACTACTGTTCTGTAAAATAACCCAATGTTGGTTCAACTTCAACTCTAATATATCCACCACACTGCAGTCATTGTTTTCCCCTGCTCAAATAAGACTATTTTCCACCTCTTTTTTCCCCCTCAATAACAAATCCTCATTTTATTTCTCTAAGTCATGATTTATCTCTGTCCTTTTGCCTCTTTTATTCAGCCTTCTGTCTTCTAGGGTTTTGTAGTTCATCTTTCCAATTTTAAAGCATAGGAAGTGGGAAAAGCTACATTAAACTGACAGTCTGGCCTATTCTGAATGGAAGAACAGGTCACTGGGGGAAACAGACACTCCGAGGAATGTCATTACTTTGCAGAAACCTGCTAGCGTATCCTAATTTGCTCCAAGATATTATTCAACATCTATCAATCAGCAAGTGCACAACACATTACAGATGGGCCTGCACACACAGACTCTAGGTTGAAGAGGACATTTACATAAATTACTCATTAGAAATGTCTGGAGAAGAAACATTAATTGTATCTGAATCACTGATTAAATTCAGATGGCTGACCTGTGCAGACATGTTGTTGGTTAAGCTGCCTGTGAACAGACATAAACACTGTGAAATGCATGCCAGAAGTGTTGCTAATAGAAGGAAGGGGGTGTCTCTTACCGCTAAGAACTTTGGAGGATTGTATTGGAGAAAAAAACAACTTATAATGAACATAAATTCATTTTGCAGTTGTCACGAGTCACTTAATACACGGCTTTTGGAAACAGAAGTCCTCTACTTTACCATGTTGCTTGATGGATAAGCTTGGCTGAACTCACCACATTGATTCTCTGCATGCAGCCATGGGGCCTCTGTGGGGTCTTTGACGAGGTTTTGACAAATTCTAATGGACCTACCAGTCCTGCAAAATAAAAAAAAAATGAATAGTGTTTGGAGTAATGCGTTACATAAGTGATGCATTACAGTAACAGATTACTTTTTTGGCTGTAAAACAGTAGTGTAAGGCAATACTAACCAAATTTCAGTAATATTTTACTTGGTACATGTTCAATAGCGCTCGAGTTAAAACACACTTTTTGTCCATAATTTCATTGCTCAAATGAAAAAACAAAAAGAGCAAAACAAAAAACACAACAAGACCACGAGACCTTACAGAATCAAAAATGCAGGAAAGTTCTATTTCCTGTTGGTGGTCCAGAAATGGGTGAAGACAGTAGGACTACTACTACTAATAATAAT
>JAPTYQ010000029.1:21899045-21914786 GCA_029814465.1 Ostorhinchus cyanosoma
TGTAATATCATTAACAGAAGGGGTGTGCAGTGCAGTGAAGTTGTAGACATTTTTTAATATGTGTTAAAGGTATGGGTTAATATCTCTGTGAGAAAAGCTAGGTTGGTCAGTCAATAAGTGGACTATAACAGTTTATCTGTCACTGAGGACCTGCAAGGAGTTTTTTGACACAGACATAGAGTGAAAGAGTCATGGCCTGACAGGAGTTTTGCTTAATACATATTTGCACAGCCTGTTCATGCAGCGCAAGTTTGACTCTGAGAAGCTCAACCCTCAGGCCATCGGTTTCCCGCCTCTTGCCTAAAAATCTGCCCCACCCCTTCCTGGTTTGGTTGGTTTCATAACACTGCTCTTTCTGTGTGTGGAGCTCACCCATGCAGTGTTGGAGTAGCTGTCCTGGTGAAGAGTCCGCTTATTTCAAAGGCAGAGGGGATCGTCATTCTTTTGGTGTGGTCTGTACCAGCCGCTCCTGTCAGTTGCCGTCTTCTTGCTGACCAGAGGAGAAGAGACAAGTCATTCATTGCAGCTTTCCTAGCCTCCGTCACAACCAGCCAGAGCCAACATGCAGCAAGAGGTCTGCCAAGTCTCATCCACAGGCAGAACTGTAGTAGTATTGTTATTTTCCTGGAGAAAAGGAATGTCCGGTGGCTCTCATTAGGGCCTGCCTGTGCTGGGCTTCTTGACATGGTTGTATGTTGTTAGTGTAGCCGTTACTGGTGGTTGTGTATTCTTGGAGAGTAGCCCAGTGGATAGCGCTAGAGCTGATTTGGGAAAAGGCAGTGAATTTTCAAGTGCTGTAATGTGCGCTTCTTATGCGTTAATGCTGTTGCTTGGTACAGTTACACAGAAGCAGAACTTGAGCTCATTAGTGTTTCTAATTTGTTTGCATTGTTAAAAATGTAGAATTAAGAGACAGGCTGAACAAAGAAATGCATGCGTTTTTGTTGAGTTTGTGTATGTACTCCCCCTCCATCGTCAGCTTTGACCTAAAGAGTCCTGTCCCTTGCATCCTGACTCTTGCAGTCTAAACGAAGAATGACCATGGATTTTTCTCAACTGCACACATATACGCCGCCACAGTGTGCTCCAGAGAACACCGGCTATACCTACTCTCTCAGGTGAGACTTGATGGCTGTGCTGTGCTGACTGCGGCATCAAACAGCTGGACTCCAGCATTTTACTCTGAACACTACTGATCATTTGAGCATCTAGAGAGAGACCCTCAAGATAGAGACCCTCGATCAGGCCTGGGCAATTTGATAAATCTAATTTTTGCTTTTTAATTGATGTAGAAACACACCTAATTTGTATAAAAATGCAACCTGTTCGCTTGTTGCAATGTGTAACACTGACTATTTACCAGTGGTGTTTAATTTCTTTTTTATCTTTTCACAAATAATGCACACTGACACCTTGATAATCACTCTTATTGTTGTTGATCGCCTATCTAGATTTGGTAAATAAAACTACTTTCTAAACCTTTTGTCTTGAGCACATGTCTATAGGAAAATTGCTGAAAATTGTGACTCATCCACAACACTGAAAGCATGAGCTGTAATTATTTTTTCCATTTCGCCCATCCCTGCATTTTCATCACTATCAAGTCTTTGCATGTATAGTGTTCATTCAGTGCATAATATCCGTTATGTTAAGCATTATTTAATGCTATTGTTGTAGACATTGTGATTTCAGTCGTATGATTGTAACAGTATAAGAATATGAAAGGCGTCCAGACCGCCAAATTATCCTGGAGGTTATTTCACATTTTGTACAAAAGAACTGGTTCTCCAACTTTAATTTACATGCCGATTAAATGAAACACCCTCAGAAGAGGAAGATTATCCCCAGCTTTCATGACTTGTAGGTGAGCAGGTTTCTGTATGGTGACTCAGGTTTATGCTTGAGAGGAAAATATACTAGAATTATATTTAGGCCTACTTTTAATACAGAGAGATTTCTTTCTCTGCCTGTTGTCCTTGGTGCAACTTCCAGCGGTTTTGTTTTGGTTTGAAAAAAGTCCTGTGGTTGTGGTTTTTTATGACTCAGCCTCATGCCTCAGATGGCGTGTTTGTATGCTCAGTGCTCAATGTGGAATTCTGGACTCTTGCACAGAGTAAAAACAGAGCTTTTACTGGGTTTTTTTTCTCCGTTCTATATGGGCATTGCAGAATCGTGGTACCTTTGCAAGCATTCTGGATGTAATTCTACAAAAACTTAAATGCACAACAGTTGGTATTGTAGTCAATGTACATAGCATTTCAAGAGCTGTTTCTCCCACCATGTTATCAATGTGTTGTTGCTGGAGTTCCACCTCACAGGTCAGACTGTAGGTGTGGTTGACACTTGTAAGGTCTGTGCATGTGAAGGAATGTTGTTATCCTCCGTGGCTGTCACCTCTGGCGTCTGAGAACAGAGAAAGGCGCATTGGGCGTGTAGGTCTCTGAATGACACGTCTCCCCTGCCCCCAGTTTCGTTCACTTTTTGACTTAAGGGAAAGGAAGAGTTACTGCATTTCTTTAGCCGCACAGCCTGCCCATTTTTCAAGTGAAAGTATGAAAGTGTCTCATAAAAAATCGAGTTTGAACAAACACCTCTCATTAGGGGTTTATAGCTGGGTCTCGGAGAAACGCAGGGCACACCGGGAGAACTGTAGTGGAAAGGCTTCAGCACGTTTTCTTATCCAGCTGAAACAAGTCCAGGCTGCAGACATTGCGTGATGTTTAATATGTCAGTAGCTCTTATGGTTTCTAATGACTGTGTGAATGACGTTGATGTGTTGTAGGAATTTGCCTTTTGGAGGTTTTCATGTTGAGATCAAGAATAGCAGATGGTGATTTTTTTTTTTTTGCTCAATAAAAATCAAAACAAGCCCATTAATGTCATTGTTTAAAATTAGTCCTTTAGTGCTCAGATACTTTGAAATACTATTAATGTAACTAGATTTATGAGGGTTTTTTTGTGGATTGAGGCTAGGCAAGGTGCATACAAAAGCTTATTCGACACCCTGCTAGAATGTAAAAGGCTGGAACAAGCTAATCGTGTTTCTTTGAATGTAGTCAGCTGAAGAGCTATTAATGACCTTAGTCACAACCGTGGCTCTGATCCCAGGATTAGACTAGTGTGTGCTTCTTGACTAGCTAGTAGAGAGATCTGTGCTTTTTATCACCCTTTGTCTTTTACTGCTGAAATGCTGATTGTTGTCTTTCCTGCTAAACAAACCCAGTGAAATTTAAATCAGTTAGCTAATGGTCATTAGAGTTCCTCTCAACGGAAACGGAAAGCCTGTTCTCGCTGCTCGTGCATAAACATAAACCCATCATGGTCTGACAGCTGACTGTGTTTAGACTTGATGGTGGAGGTGTCAGTATGTGCGTATGGCTGCAGTGAATACGAGAGCAGTGTGGAGACAGCCGGAGTCAGGTGACAAAAACCGTTGGCCCATCTGTTGTCAAAACTCAAAAGAGCAGCGACACGTTTGTGGCACTGAATGGTCAAAGGCAGAGGAGGGCAGCCAGTCACATCCAGTTTCCATCTGCACTCGGGGCTGTTTGGAGCCTGAAATTATACCAGAATAGGACCATTACAACTTAGACCACCACCTGCCTTAATTACTAAATGAGTGTAAAAGGCAGACATGTCAGGTCACTAGTAACAGGTGTTTCACAAGTTGTTTAAGGGTGAATTGGTTGTGTGTATGCTCTCACTTCCCAAGAGCTGTGTTTCCTTTATTTTCATTTTGGACAGATTCTCACTAAAGGACATTATAAATCTTCAGCCCACATTTGTCAGCGCTACATGCTCTGAGCACATGGATTCCATGATTCATGAGTGCACACTTGGTAATATTTTTCATGTAAGAATTAATACGTAGTTAATCTTGGTTTTCTTCAGAGGTCATGAACGTTTTTTTTTTTTTTTTTTTTTTTTAACAGTAAATATAAAAACATTTGTATATAAGAAAAACATGAGAATAGATATAAGAATGCACAGCCTTCAGGAGTAGATTTTTGACATGCTGGTAGATGTTTCTTCATGCCAAGGTCCTCCTAAAGGCAATGTTGTGAGTGCTGTATGCAGACCCGCATGGATCCTTCATATTTTATGATGATGGAAGTGGGTCAGTGGGGCCTCTGAATGTTTACTGGAGCAGTAGTTTGATGGTGCTCTCTGATGTGCGCTGATAAGTGGGAGTCGATAACTCATGTTAAAGATAAAAAATGAATGTGGCATATAAGGCAGAACACCTGCAATCCTAAAAAAAAAAAAAACCAGCTCAAATACAGTTGTGCTCACTGGCTGATTCTAACAAATCTGCAAGTTGAGACATATTCTTGCTGTTATTTGATGATCTCAAATTCTGTATTCAGAGTGTATGAAATACAATTAGTGCTGCCACATTTGCTCATGCATATCGTGGTCTGGGTGGAGGGGGTGTGGACAGTTGTTGTTCATGCCGCTCTCGCAGTTGTTTTGACATCTGGTGTGTATTTGGGTTCATGTATTACTGGTAAAGTGCCAAACAGTGAAATGACAGCAGCTAGATTTAAGGACATGGCCCACACCATTCTTATTCTTTATCAGTGTTCAAGTCATGACAGCTGTTTTTAAAGCTGCTATTGGTATTCCAATAAAGAAATTCTTGGCAAATATTTAATGCTATAATTTTTTTATTTTTAAGTGAGACATACACATGCTTACTGTAAGGGCAACAGAAAAAGGCGTGCTTATGTTGGAGGTGGATGTCCAGCTTCTGCTACTGATCAGTCTCCCTTGAGTCTGTTTGGAGTTGTCTCCATAGCAACCACAGCAACATGAAGCAACACACTATAGTGCTATAATGTGGAGAGTGAAGGACACCACACAGAGAGGGGGGCAGAAGGAAAGTGTTGTCTGTGGGAGGGAAAATTGCGGTGGGCTGGAGTGATCCTGATCATGGTGCCAAATTTTGCCCACCCAGAGATAGATAGATGGAAATATGAAGGCTCTCCGCTTGGTCCCAGACTTCAGTTTCTGGCTTCTGGTAAAAATAGGCCTCAGCACCTCAGGGGGAAGAAGACTTTCTTCACTCTATAACAGTTTGGGAAACAGGAAGGCAGATTGTGCAGCATTTGTGCTCAGCTTTGGTAATTTCCCTACAGGTTTCCAGAGGCTCTCTCTGCTGGATTTCAGGGAAAAATTGAGTGTAGTATAATTTTAGTAAACACAGCGTGTTGAAGGGAGGAGCGCTACATAAACGGCTGGGAAAGGGAAACAAAATACTCTGCATTTCAGCCCAACTAGAATATCCCACGGCACAACAACTACTTGTTACTGATGTAATCTATGAAATTATATACAGTCTTTATGATATGACTAAAACCTCATTTACTGATACAACAATTTTATAACCACAAATCATAATATCAATTTTTTGTATTCAACGAATAACAAGAATGAAAGGTGCTTACTGTTTCTGCATTTTTAAATGCACATATAACAAAATTTAAAATATGAATACAAAATTCTACAAAAATGGAATATTCTCTGTGAATGTATTAAAACCAATTAGATACTACTTAAGAGAAGTATAAGGTGCTATTATGTATGCAAAAAATTATAACAAAATAATGTATATGTGGTACACGTGAAGTTCATCATGTTTTTCATAAAATTAGTAGTATCATGCCAGCATTTTAATTCTGTACAATCTAAGTGACTCAAATTCAGAATACTTTCAATAGCCTACCTAGAGGAAAAATGTGGTACAGTCCAACTTGATGCAATGCTGAAAGGTGGACTTTTCATTTGGCCCCAGATTCAAGAACTCATTGGTGATCCCATGTTCCCCTCAAAAGTTCAGTGTTCTAGAATTAACAGCTTTTGATTTCATTTGTGCAAGTAAAGAAGCATTTTCTGTGTAATGATAGAGCCCCAAATTATGATCAACTAGTTGAGGACATGGTATAAGTATATGAACTGGTAGGTTACAGAATGTCACACAAAATCCATTTCTTCCAATTGCATCTTGTTTTTTTTCCCAGGTTGGCTTGATGTGATGAACACGGTGAAATGGTGAATGATTTTTTTTCAGTGTCCATGGTGTCTGGGGAAAATGACCATTTTCTGAATGATGAGATGTATTCATCTTAAAAGAGTGTGGTTTGTGATGCACTAGCATGTAATATGAAATGATAAAAAATCTTTCAGTCAACATCACATGATAGTCATATCCTACAACCCTACTGTGAGTTGACCCACATTGCTTATACTCTTTCCATGTATTCTACACTGGGCAGTGTATCAGATGAGGGAGAAGACATATTTTCACTGCTGTTGTTATTATCCTTGCTATTTTATAGAGCAAACTTTTTATTCAGTTTTTGGGAACTTGCCAGTAGACGGCGTCATAAATGTGATTGAAGGTCTATTGTCTTAATATACGCTGTTCATATGTGTAAGCTGTAAATGTAATTGATATGTATTTGATTCATTTCAAAATCTGTCAAATGAGAATAAGAATTTCTCATTGGACTGTCTTCTTGTTCCTGTGTTGGTTTAAGCTCTTGTGTATGCTTTCGATAAGGTTTTTCGAGTCATACTTGTGGTTTTGAGCTGAGATTTACAACCCACATGGTTTCTGTAATCTCTAAAATGCATGACTCTGTGGGTATGAGTGAAGCAGTGAAAGTATTAACAGTATAGCAGTATGGTTAACAGTTTTTTTTGTCAAGGGTAATTAGAACTTAAAATCAGATGATGATCAGATTTTATTTTGTATTTCCCAGTTTTAGTTTTTTGGGGAAGGCTTATGTGTTTCTTCAGCTAATGCATGTATAGATTTTCTGTAAAAATGTTAACCGTATTTGTAGCATAGATTAAAAACAGCCTTATATGTACACCCATTGTGTCCATCTGTATGCTTTGGGATCACATCACTTTTTCATACACTATGCAGATCGGGCAGCAGGTGGGTGGGTGGCAAGTCCCTTCAGTGGCAGAAAACCAAATGTGGTCTGGATGGTGTAGACTCAGTGGAGGTTATGTTACTAGAGTTACTTTTTTGTTTTGGAATTGAAGGATTTGTTGTCTGTGGCGCTCTGGATTGATCTTAAACAAATGATGACAAGCCAGTTTGGCTACAACAATTTTTGGCACTTGCTGTGAACTTAACACCATCATAAAATGTTTAGTTCTTGTCTCCAGGGTATCTATTGTGAAAAGCTGTGGCTTAAGCCATGGTGCCCATGGGCAGATGCAACGCTCATTATGTTGCATTTGCACCTGGATCAATGGCAGAGATCCAGTCGTTGTATCTTTAGGTGCTCTAAAAGATTTGATCCCAGTCCAAGAGGGCTGAGCGGAAGACAGTGAATATGAGATTGAGCTTAGCATTGTGATCTTAACTGTAGACATTGCCATATCCCTGTAATGTCCATTATATTCTTAGGCCAGGCATTGTACATATCACTTGCCAGGGATAGCAAAGATCCATTGACATTTCATTCATTATTAATTAATCCTCCATCATCCCTGTTCCTGGCCCATTCAATGTTATTGAAGAATGAAATTGATGATTTTTCACAAATAGGCTACCTAGACATCTTCCCAAAAAAATCATATACGACAAAAATATTAGTTTTTGGGGTTTTTTTTTAGGATTCTTTCTCATTTTTTAAACATATTTTGCTTTTCATAGTCATCTATAATAAAGTGGGTAAAAGAAAACATACAATCATCTTTGGTTTTATATTCTTTTGTGCATTTTAAGGAGGTTGGCAGTGCCCACCGAGTGTGGGAAGAGTATCAAAGCATTAGCGTTATGTAAGGAGAGATTCCAGGAAACTGAATGTCAGCATGGTAGTGTCATCTTCATTCTCAGTTCTGCAGGTCTGTCTCTTCATCTGTCTTCTTTGCTAACATCTTAAAGCACAGTGTCCATGTCCATTTTTATCACTGATGTGGGCTGGGGGAGCTGCCTGGGACAGAAGCACATGGATCCATTTGGATACCCAGAACGCTTGAAAATCCTTGTTTACTGCTTGTAATGACTGGCAGAACAGATACTACTACATTGTCTGTGGAGTCGAGTGTGTTTGTCACTGGTGTTGGATGATTTGCTTGTCCATATGGGATAAGTTGCTGTGTTGTTTAAATAAAGAGAAATAATTCCCAGTTGGCACAGCAGGTTACATTAATGACTGTGTGTGACTTTAAGCTACACAAAGTATGTGTCTTTTCTCACACACACCTCACTATGCCCTGCCCTTAAATGCCACAGGCACTGACAATGCAGTGCCAACTAGTGTCGACTCATCATATTCTGGTTTGATTACCTACGTACACAAACACATGTAGACTGTGAGCTTTTAGTGCAAGTTCCCGGCATCGATCTCTCAGATATTGAATATTGTCAGTTATAATCTCTAATATGCTGTCACCATAGGCTGGGTTTGTTGGTGGTTTGTTTGGCCTAGTGGATGGGTTTTTTTCATTGTTCCGTGCCACCCAGCAGCTCTGTTCCTATATTTGAAAGTCAAATTTGCGTTAGCCAAGCAGTGATGTGATATAAAATTGATGATATCTTGAAAGTTTTCCTCATATTTTATAATGTTACCTATTGTTTAATTGTGTGTGCATCTGTCAGTAAAATTGGCAATGGAAATGGCATCGTTGCCAATGGTCCATTCGTTGCTCCTTTCCTTGGGGCGAGTTCTGCTGCTGCCGCAACACTTAATGTCAATATTCTATAAATGATGTAGTGAGTTTAATTGGACAGTCTATGTATTGTACTGGATGGCTTTATGTGTGTATTCTGTCATCCTTGTTAGTTTGCAGGTATGTGACTGACGAACCATGGCCAGAGGTGTGAACAAAAGCATACAGATGCACTTCAGAGGCAGGACCAAGAATAACTACAGTTGTGCATGGTTTTATTGGTGTCTGTGGTTTAAAAATAACTGAATTATCACATGACACTTTTTGTGCTTTTGAGATATGTTCAACTCATGTGTGGACTGTGTATATTAGGCTATTAGTGGATACAGAAAGTATTGTGTCCTCCATTCATTTATGCTTTTTCAACGCAAGTAGTTTGCGATTTGGTAGTTGCCTCTTTCTGTTTGGAGCCAGAACTGACCATATTTGAATTAATGGGGCAGAACTCCATGAGCCTAAGGGGTCAGAGGTCAGCAAAGGCTAAGTGCAAGCTTATTGACTCAGTAAAGAGCCAAATCTCATCAAGCCTTATGTAACAGGTCATTTTACAGTCTGTTTAGTGGATCCTATTAACCACATCTAAGTGGCGCTGTCTGTCCAGAAGACATGCACTTGACTAAATAAACTGAAACTCTGAAAGTCTGATTCAGAAGGCGTGTGAACCCTCATATAGACCTGTCAATTAAATCCTGACATGGTAGACATCCAAATCTTTATCTGACCTGAGATTTTATTAATGAAGGAAACATTTAAAAGTGGACCACCAGGTCATTCATTAGAGGTTCCAAATAAAACTGATCAGATGGGAAACAATCCTATATAAAGTTAAAAAAATATTGACTTAGTATTAAGTTCAATGTACAGGAAATGCCAAATGGAGCTACCCCCAGCGGCCATTAGTGATACACTGCATTGGCTTTATTTTTGAGCCAAGATCCTTGCCCCCTTTTATAGACTGATCATCAGATAAGATATTCAGCATTTTATCGTTACCCCATCATTATTTTACTTCACTGTCTCATTTTTTTCCACATTCCCCATAATTCCTCATATCAACATTGGCATTTAATTAATTCACTGTTACATGTATTTATAATTTTTCTAGTTCAGTGTGAATGGAATGTTTATTGAATTGTGCTGTCATTATTTGATTTAATAGTCAGCTTGCTCAAAAATTTCACATGAACCTGTGAATGAGGTTATTTGTTTAAGAATATGAATCATGCATAAGTAGAACCAAGTATGTATACTTCCTGTTCTTACAATCACACAAACATGATATCAAGGGAAAGGTGTTGCCCTGGTCATGTGTTCAGAGATGAGCCATTTGAAGCAAGAGGCAGAGACGCAAAAAAAGCACATAATTGGCTCTCTGTGTGAGCGGGTAATCCTCAGGATTTAGTCGGAGGGTGGACCAGAGAGCACCAAGCACGGTTCATAAGCACATACGTGTACACGTATATTACTTACACTACATTTTGTCCTGAGTTTCTTTGAAGATTTGCCAGACCAAAATGGGTGCTCAACTCTACTTTATTCAGTCCCTACAGTGCATGGGGAACCGACAGGGACTGTATGCTTCTAACATAGAGCAAACAGCTCTGTTTACATAGTGAAGGCCACTCCTTTACAAGTGTCTAACAGGAAGTTTATTCTCTGTCCTCCAGTGACAGATAAAGCATTTTGCCCTACCCTGCATTTCTGGAGTTATAGTTTGCCTGACCTAGTTTAGCCACATGATACGGAGTGTGCAGAGCTTGCAAACAAAATGCAGCATTCCCAGGACATTCTAACCTGCTCTGATCCTTATGGGCAAATGTAAATGCAAAAATAGGCTATCGGTAAACAAAACAGAATCTGAAGGAGACTGACTGATTTTCTAGAAAATTCTAGAGGTACTTTGTGATTTCAGTGAATTTTGCAATCTCTAGTCTGTTGCCCGTTAGTCATGGCTGAATGTTTGCCTTGACTCTGCGCTCTCTGCCAGGTGGGTGTGGCAAAGTGAGTCACTGCTGCATAACACATGGCCAACTCTAAATTTACAACATTCACGGTGTGTTTCCACTTACTTCGAATTGCAGTGAGTGGAGTAGAATTATTTTCTGTCATTCAGACTACCTGCATGCTTGGACCTTTTTTTTCTGGCTGTTTTTTGCCAAAGTTACTTTCAAACAATGTGCCTATTCTTTTGTCTTTATGTCCCCCCCTTGTAAGTGAGTCACTTCCTGTCAAGCCCGTTGCCAGTAACAGGGAACAAACTGCATCATGGTTGGTGTTTCCTCCAAGCGGACTGTCCGTCCGTCTGCTTAGTTTGCTTTTGTTTGGAGGAAAAAAAAACAACCTCTTGGAAGTTGACTTTTTAGAGTCGATGCTCATCTCAGGAAAAACAGAGGATTTATTTGAGGTTTAATGCTGCTCAAAGCCTGCTTTGTTGAAGTTTGTTGTTGTAAAGTTCATTTCAGTTCAGCAGACATGAGGAACATCCCTCCCTGCGATTAACTCTTTCCTCCCTCTTGTCTCTCTCAGCTCCAGCTACTCAACGGCAGCATTAGAGTTTGAAAAGGAGCACAAGATTGCTCCCGTGTACGAGTCGCCAAGGATGTCACGGAGGAGCTTGCGTCTGCAGAACACTGCCAGTCACCTTGGCAACGAGAGCCTGGCTGATTACTCCCTTAGCCAAAGCCACAGCAATAGCAGCTACACCAGCACCAGGAGAGAAACACGGTAAGACCATCAATGGATGCACATTTTCATCATGTGCAAGCTTGCTTTAAGTGCTGAATTTGCATCCGCTAATTCTGTTTTTGTCTGAATGTAAAACCAATTACACACAACAAAACTTATATTCAGATCTGTTTCCTGTCCCAGAACGGCACGGAGCAGAAAGCAGCAATCGAGCTCCCTGTCTTTATCCTTGAGCCAAGTTGCTACACCAAGGGTAAACCTTTCCTTCTCAGCTGTTAGTACCCCAATACACAACACCAGCAGCAGCAGCAGCAGGGTTATTCAGGAAAGCAATGCTGCATCCGATGCCTCTCTTCTCACCTCCGCTCTGGACCAGTCTCAACTGAGACAGCGCAACATCACTACAACCACAACTACCACCACCACCACCACTGTGGATGGGCACTGGGGTCAGTACTAAAATTACCTATTTAGCACAGTTTTTAACACTCTTTTCTGTCACTGGTGAAGAATATGCTTTTCTTACCTACATCGATATTTACTTTTTTGTTATGGTTAGTTTTGATTAATGTTGTTTCCTAAGGTTATATCAGACTGATCATTTTAATGAATAAGCTTGTGCGTTTTATTGTTCCAGGCTATAAATTCCTGAATATTGGATTTGAAATTGTGGCTCTTATTTTCCTCTAAAACTTGAATTACTTGTATGGTCATAAAGTTTATCATAATCAACAGCTTGATGCTATGATGTAAAAATAAGACATGGAAAAGGCGCAAACTTACTGTATCTAACAATTTATAGTAAATGCATATTTAATTTACAAAGATTTGATCATATGTTTTCCCTCAGGAACAAGCTCCAGTGCTGATCACAGTTCATCAAGTGTCAATGGCGGTTGCAGTGCCACTTCATCAAAATCCCACACCACGCTCGTCAATGGCTACGTCTGTAAAGATTGCGCTCTACACGCTCAACGGACGGAGTCGCTCACCTCACGCACTGCTGCATCATCATCATCATTGTCGTCGTCACCATCTTTGAAGGCTGCTGAAGCTTCCACTGACATCTTTTCCTCCTCATCCTCACCTTTCACCAGTATATACACCAGAGACAGAAGTCGGAGGAACAAGACAGGTGAGATACTGAAACGTGCAGAAACAGGCTGCTTTACGTCCCACATTTGTCCATCTCAACAGTGAAATGTAATAGATGTGAAAGTGAAGGGCCTGCATCTCCACTTAAATGTTTCGTGATGATGAGAATATAAACGTAGCGGTGTCTCTCTCCAGGTGTGCTGGTGTCTGTTTCTAACACATGTATGCGCTACAGCAAACGAGCCCTGGCGCCCATAGTGTCCTTAGTTACCCTGCTCGTCAACAATGTGGCCTGGCTGGGTTCAAAGGCCAAAAGCCCACCAGGAAAAGGTACATAACAGATATTCATGATCTCCATCCATTACTCATCATTCTCTTTGTCTCTTCTGCCTCTCATGGTGGCAGTCACTAAAACTTCAAGAATTATAGAGGATTTTAGGCTCATCTTTCTTGCAGCTCATCTTCAGTCTTTTCTCCCGTTGTTACTTTCCTGAGCAGCTTTCTTGTCATCGCTCTTTGTTTCTAGCTGAGTCATGGTGTGTTTCTTACCAGGCTGTGGGTACCTTCTGTCATTTTCCTTTTTTCTGACATTTACTTACCTTCCCACTCATCCTCTTACCCATTTTTCTGAGTACCTTTATTTTTGTATCTCTTGCCGCGACTCCAGTATACATTTTGACTAACAGTGAGTGTACGGGGCGGGTTTGTCACCAGGTGTCCTTGCGTCATTCTCGGAGTCCATGAGGCAGGCGCTGTCTTCCAGTTTGTCCCAACTATGGCTGTTTAAGCAGAGCACTCTCCACAGGATGATGGGCTACAGAGCCAATGGCTATGAAGGACAAGGTACCTGCTGTTGCTACAACTGTGCTCCAGAGCTCCAGACTTTGCAGACCTCTCTGCCACTTCTCTTTTTATAAATTTTTGTCATGTTCTCTTCTATCCAAGCTCATTCAACTGAATTGAAGAAAAAAGGAGCCTCCCATTTTAATAAATGTTTGTTTCAAAGTGGAGTTGACTTGGAAGGATCTCTTCATCTTCATCATCTCTCTTTCTTTCATCCAGCATTCACTTTAAACTGTTGCTTTCGTCTTCTAAAGAAGGAAGTAAACGAGGTGAAATGAAAACTGCGAAGCCCCATAAAATGATACTTTTTCGTCACTCAAGTTCTAGTCTTGATTGGAGTCTTTTAGTTCACATAAGGTCATCATAGTTTTTTTGTGCTTGAATTACTTCTGAAGCAGAACTAGAGTTTCTGGCTCCTCCTTGACCGATGACTGCAAATGTGAAGAAAATAGTTTAAATTTGTTTGACTTTAGTTTCTAGTATACATAGGCTGACATAAGTTATTTTTTCCAGGTACCAAAACTGTTTTCATGTAGTGAAACTTCTTTTTTATAGCAGTTGTCATTGTATTCTCTCAACTAACTGTTTTCTTAATGACTGTGCTTTCACTCTCTTTCCTTGTGGAATATGGTATCCTCATCCATCATTCATCATCATCAGAATTTTCCCACGCAACATGCTTTTGTTATGTAAATAAAATGTGTTGTATGTATGTTGCAGCTCACTCAAGTTTCTGTGGAAGCATGAATGTGAAGGATCTGGTGACTGAAGATACATCACATCTTAATCTTAATGGTTCCCTGTGTAAGCAGACAAACACACAAGCCACACACAAACACAAGTCTTGTCTCTTCCTCTCAGTTCTTGTTACGTTGCCTTGTGGTAACGTTGATTGACAGAGTTAATTATATGCGTGACCTGTGTTGCCATCAGTGAACAGAGGTCATGTGAAGCATTTTAGCTGGTCAGCAGGCTGTTGACCATTATGAATTGCTGACGCTTCACTTTCACTCGAGTTTGTATCTCAAGCTTTTTTCAGAAAACTTTGTGAATACTTCAAATGCATAAACATTAACAAGCTGCATTTATACTGTAAGTGTGTAGTAGTCATTTTTATATTCACACTTTCAACCCTGTGTTAGTAGATTTTCCGGCCCAATTATCTATCCTCTCATCAAAGCCAGTGTTACATTTGAATAATGAAGCTATTAAACAGCTTCATTAAACCATGAAAACAGTTAATGTGTGTGTCACTCAGTGGGGTTTGAAATTTTTGTCATCGCTTTGTCAAGCTTTGAGTGTTGTCATTGCTCATCTAACAGATTTTCAGATGCGTTCAAATGGCCCATTTTGTTTTTAATTAACTGCATTTGTTTTGGTTTTATCTGTTTTTTTACATTACAGTTATTTGTGTTGCTGCAAACCATCTTTATGCCTTTATTTACCTTTATTTGTTTTTGTGTTTTCTTTTTTCCTTGCTGCCTGTCATCCTTTTGACATTAAACAGGTGATGACTGTAAAGGAAAGCAGTATTCTGAGACACACACCGTCCTCCTAACACAGTCCTCCAGGCCTCGGCGTCTGGCGGGGGCACTGTGGAGCCTCCTAGCTTACACAGGTTAACCAGCAACTCTTTTATTTTGGGATGGAATGTTTCAGTGCTGAAATGTGTACAAATGAGCTTGTTCAGCTGTACGTTTGTGCTGTAATTCATTTATTTTTTTGGTTTTCTGTGTTTTTTAGGTTACTGCCTCCTTCAGCCAGGTTACTGTGTGGTGAGAGCAGGCAAAGCGGTGGGTTCAGGAGTAGGGGCAGCAGCACAGAAACTAGTCTCACTGTTGCTCTGGATGTTTGTAGCAGCTCCAGGTCGGTTATACTTCTTTACATCATCCTCTTTAGAAAATGGTCCATATTTAATTGATAACATGGGGTGAATCTGTTTTCACTCTTGACTTGGACAGTAAAAGCAGGAAGAGGGCTTCTGTGGTTACTCACGACTGGATGGTACAGGCTTGTGTCTCTCATGTCTCTCGTTAATGTCTTCTTTCTGACAAGGTAAGAGCCAGCCCTTGTGTTCACTCTGAACTCATACTCAATTTTGTATGGTCATATTTCACAGCAAGCATAGCAAATGTAATTCAGTTCTTTATCTGATGCCTTAAATACAGCACTTTGAAGTACAATTAATCAGATTTATGGTTAGGAAGAGTCATTATGTGTCACATGTTGTTTTTTTTCATTGGTTTGGACTCTTTCCATTAAGGTCCTTGACTTTTTTTTTTGTTATAATGGATTGCTGGCAGCTGTTTATCTGACCAATGTTTGACTTCTTTACAGATGCCTTCCCAAACTCTGGAAGCTCCTGCTGCTCCTTTTACCCCTTTTATTCCTCCTAGGTGAGTTTAAAAAAGAGTTGCACTACAG
>JAPTYQ010000029.1:21939229-21952362 GCA_029814465.1 Ostorhinchus cyanosoma
CTCTTCTTCCCCTGGTGTCTGTATCAGTCTGAAACAGGGTCAGTTTGGACTCATCAGACCACATGACCTTTTTCCAATGAAACACAGTTCAGTCTTTATGCTCTGTAGCAAACTGTGAAATAACCACCTACTCTGTTAGAGTTAAATCACTTGTATCTGAAAAATATTAATCACTCTAGTATTACACAATAGTAGGTGTAGACTATTTCTGACCAGGCTGCCATAACATTAGATGTTCTCAACCCATAAAGACCCAGTGCTACTTTTGTATCACTTCTCAAATGATTTTTTTTCTCTCTATTTAAACTTTTTTTCTTTCTTTTTTTAAGTGCTTTATCACCATTTATCATAATATCATCCTCTATGTTTTGCATTTTTTTCAGCCAAAATAAGATATTTTCCATTATTTAATTTTCTGATCACGTAAATATGTTTATAAAAGCTCAGATTAAACTAGAGGTTTATTATATCAAAAACAGGGAGTGAATGTTTCCGTAAAATCTACCATTAACTGAATATAATCCAGTGTGTCCATCCACTGTCAGTGATCCAACTCCATGGGTTTTACTGGTGAATCAATGATGGTGAAGATGATGGTGTTTCCACGCTCATTACAAAGCCTTTGAACGTCTAAATGGGTCATATCTGATGACCATGAAAAGATGACAAACTGCATTTAACACCAATTCTTTACATGTATTGATAGGATCAGTGACCCAACAGTTATTAAACAGTTTAGATCAGCAGATGGTTTTGTTCACTGGTGGCTGTTTGGGTCTTTATGGGTTAACGTAGTAAACTGGACACTAATGTCTCCAACCACATTTTCATTTTGTCAATGTACTAAAACTCCTGCTGTACACTTTAATAGAACAACACACTAGTCGTATCGATCAGCCTTCAGCATAATTACATTATTGATTATGCTAATCATGTGCATTTACACGTGCGACCTACACACATGTGCCCTGTGTATGTTATAGGTCAGAGCACGCCCAGATGTGCAGGAGCTGCGCCAGTGGCAGAAAGACCTGAGAGAGAATCATGACATAGTCAAAACTGTTGAGGAATTCTGGGCCAAACAAGAGAGCCGAGGTGAGCGCACACATTCACACTCACACACATACATCACATGCTATCACCAAATGCCAGGCCTTTTAGGCTTGCTGGAAACGCAATTCCATTGATGTGGATTTTTTTTTTCAACTGCTGCTGATAGGAAAGCATGATCCTAACACATGTTAAAAACCACACACACACACATAAGTTAGAATCCACAGATACCAGCCCATTGTGTTATATACATGCACTCATATGCTTGCAGGCACACATACATATACACACAGTAACTGCAGAAACAGTGTAGTCTTTCCAACTGTGCTTTTAAGTTAAAGCACAGGATGAAGAATCAGACAGCAGCAAAACAGAGAGAAAATGAGGGCAGGGCCAGAGATATAGAAAGAGACGGGAAGAGAGAAAGCGAGAGATGGTGAGGGAAGGAGAGAAAGGAAATGTCTGCAGGGCTCAGGGACTGTTTTTGTGACAGAGATAGAGCAGGGGATGGGGGCTGGGGATACATGTGAAGAAAGAGAAGAGACACAGAGTGAAGAGGGGGAGATGAAGGCCGATTAAAAAAAAAAAATGAAGTGTGGCAAGGCCTTTGAGTGCATGTGTGTAGAAGTACAGTGTGCACATATGAAGGGCAGGGTAGAGCAGCTGAGAATGCATGGCTGTGTTCAGGTTGACTGACTGGCATTGGTGCTCAAGAAGAGTGACAAAATGTTGTCCTTGGATACAAACATACACACAGTGGTACGCTCTGGATGAGATTCACAACAGGGGGAGGAAAGGCTGGATTGTATTAAGAGTGTAGGGTGTACTGTTAAAAAAAATACAGGGTTTAATTAAATAAATACATAAAGTGTTTGGTTGTGGTGGAGTAAATACATGTAGAATGCTGAATTCCTGTTTAACCCATAAAATCCCAAACAGCCTTTGGCGACCAAAACCATCTACTGATCTAAAAAGTTTAACACCTGTCGATCCATTAATTGATCCAATAATTAAAATAATTGGTGTAAAATACAGTTTGTCGTCTTTTCCTGGTCATCAGATATAACCTATTTGGATGTTCCATAGTTACCATGGAAACACCGTCATCTTCTACAACATTGAAACTCATGGAGTGTGATCAATGACAGTAGATGGAGACACTTGGTTTATGTTCAGAGTTTACTGAAAAATTTGCTTTTTCTTCCGTTTTCTCTGTTTTGATACAATCATCTTTGAATTTACTCTGAGATATAATGAACATCTGCATGATCATTGAAATTAAATATAGGCAAATATGTGATTTTTCACTTAAAAACACAAATACGGAGGAGATTATTATAATAAATGGTGATGAATTGCTTAAAAAGGTTAGAGAGGTAAAATTCACTTGGGAACTGGCACAAGAGTAGCACAGGGTCTTTATGAGTCAATAAAAGAGTGAGTGTAATGTACAAGACGCTCCCTAAACAGACAGTGAAGTAATTAAGTGCAGAGAAACTTATTTTACCCCTTTCATCCATTTCCAACATTTCCAAATTAAGGACACAGAGAAAAATAGAGCTCAAATAAATTCAGACACGCTGGAAACAAGTAGGATAGAAAAACACAGCAGAATATTCTAGGACCACGGCATGGTTTTATGGATTCCCTTTGTGAACACCTCTACTGCAGTGAATGACTTTTCTCTGCACTGAAATAGCATGATGGGCTCAGCTGACAAAGCTGTATGGGTACATGAGACCGAAAAAAAACAACAACAAAAAAAACCCACCAGCGTGACCGAACGGCAGCGTGGATGAACTACAGGACTCAAACACACTCCCAACAAGCACAACAAAGCTGTTCATGGTAGCATCTCTGTTTTTGCGGCTCACAAACAATGACTCTATCATAAACACAGGTTGACACACGCATTCCTCATAACAAAGGCTCTCCCTGCAGGCTGACGCACATTCTTTCATGGGGGTGCCATCGCCTCAGTGTGATGCTGCTGCTGCTGCTCCTGCTACACCACCACTACTGCTGACCTGACATTCTAGCGTGGGGCCTGGGAATGTGCATGTGCATGTGCATGTGCGAGTAAGAGAGATTCTGCCCCGACCGGTGTCCTCAGTGGAAGCCATTTTATCATGTCTTCAACAGAATCTGAAAAGAATCACAAACAGGAGAGAGAGGCAACAATGTGTTACATAAAGGGAGTGTGTGTTTGGTGCTGAAGTTGCAGTTTGTTTGCTTGTTGTTCCGGATGTGATGAAACAGGCATCGCCCTTCACCGCAGGGAGAAATTATTTAGGGAAGCCCCCCTCCCTACTGTACACTCTTTAAGTCGATCCTGCAACAGCTGCGCTCATCTCAACCGACCCGAGGAGACCAACACACGATACCTCCTCTGCCATTTCACATTTCACAGTCTGAAATCAGAATTAGTCAGAGATGGGAGAGAAAAACAATGAGGCAACGTGACCCCGAGGGCAGACGCACAGTGATACTTCAGGGTGAAAGGGTGACGGCCAGTTGGACAGGTGCAGCCGTTCAACAGCTCATGAATCACAACGCGACTGACCTCGACTGGAGCCTCACATTTGATGTTTACCATCAGTGCAAGTGTTATGAAGACAGACAAATTAGCAAAGGTCTTGTTAATGGTATAGTGTTATAGTGAAATGTCAGGGTGATTGAATTGAATTGAATTAGCCGTTCACATTGTTATCAGGAGGGTTCGTGTGTTGTTATTATAAAGTCTCTGCACACTGTTTTTCTGTGTGAACATGCACTGACATTTGGTTTTATTGAAATGGTTCTTCACACGTGTAGCAGGTAATAAAATACCATCATCTAGTATCTAGTAGTGTCTTCTATCTGAGGAAACTGAAGACTGTGAAAATCCCTCAGGAGCTCACGGTGAACTTCTAACACTGTGCTACTGGTAGCATATTAACAGACAATTTCCTAGTATAATCGATGGGACTTGAATATTGCAGCCCTACACTTCATTTTTCTTGCATATTGACTGAGTGGGGAGTGTCCTATATTTGCTACCGAACTGTTACTGCTCCAACACTGTCAATAGTTAATAGGTATTCATGTTATTTTGCCATGCTAACTAGTACTGAGTACATGTTTTTGATACTTGGGATGGCAATTTTCTGTCTTTATTGTGCAAACAAAGGGAATAAAAGGCAAACAAAAAAGGAAGATCTGAAAATAAAAATGAAGGTTGGAGGAGGGGTTGACCAATTAATCAGCTCTTGGCATTTCCCACCTCTAAACTACCATTGTTGCTTTATAGATTCGGTCAACCTCTAGTTAGTAACTATAGCAACAAATTACATAACACAGGCCTCATTATTTTTAGATATTTTAATGCGGAGATGTTACATTTATAGCTTTAAAGGATATTTGTTTTTTTCTCTAGTGGGCTCAGCGATGACGGATCTTCCCGAAAGCCCCCAGCCTGGAAACTCAGATGTGTCCATCCAGGTGGTTTCCCCCACTCCCCAGAGTACTGTGGTCCACACCCCCATCACCCAGATGGCTACCGGTGAGTGGCTGACCCCCAGCCTGTGCAATGTGGAAGAAATAACCTCCGCGCCACTGCTGACAAATATCCTGGCAACAGCAGAGTCCAGTGACAAATCCTTGGCTTCGGTGTCTCCATCTTTACTAGGAGCTCATGACCTGAACTAGTCTGTTGGAAATATCAACTAACATCATTAGTTCCATGTACAATACTCGTTTGGTGTTTCAAGGCTATTAAACTCTGTTTAGCTGGTATCACGCTGAGCAAAGTGATCAGTCCGACAAACCATTAAACATGCCTGTAACCAATTGGATATGACCATGCAGGGATTTATGGTCTGAGACCCATGTCTAATTAGCTGATTGCTTTCATTGCCTTTTTGATGGATCACTTGGCTTCACGAGACTCACCCATCGAGCACCATATCATGCACTATAGTTCACATATTATATTATTGGGAGTAAAACTTGTCGCACACCTATAACAGATGTAATATTTCTCCCCAGCGCCTCTGGCTGATAGCTCACTGCTAGATAACCTAATCATATTTTCTGACTTGTCATTTCCTTTTCCCTGGGCAGTACATAGCACTTGATTGCGGAATATGGAGCATTTCCATTAAAGTCAGGAATTGAGGCCAAAGAGAGAATGTGACTGTGTGCAGACTAGAGTAGTACTTTCTTTCCTGTTTATCAGCAGAGGAAATTACCTTGTCAGGGAAGCAGAGAACAGAAAAGAGCATTTAAAGGCCACAGTGAGATCAGTGGTGTTGAGGGAAAAGAAATACTTAATATCCATTGAAATCCATTATAGTAGACACTGCTGTGTGATATGGCACTGGAAGTATATTTATGTGTTTGCAATGAACTGGTTAAGTAAAGACTGTCACCATGTAGACTTAATTACTAGGTGCCATAAAAAATGAAATGTATAAAGTGATGTTTGTGTTGTTTTTGTGTATTCCTTCATTACTTTTTGCATCACTGTGAGTCCAGCACCTCCAGTGTGTTTTTGAGCAACAAGACATCATGCCAGGCATCGGCCATGGAAAGCTGATGAAATTTGCAAAAATATTTGGGATAAAAGACAGTGTGCTACTCATCTGACTCTGCAGTTCTTCATGCCAACTCAAACCACTGAGCAGGGTCCAACTGTCCTCTCCTGTCTGTGTCAATTAAACTGAGTGAACAAAGTGCACTCCTGGCATATTTCCATCACTCCTCGAGCTCGGCGTACCTGAGAGGGTACTTCTGGTTTGCTCTTTCTTGGGCATCTCTGCAGAGCAGCACAGCAGTCTTGTGACGCATGGCTTTATTGACCATCCCAGGCGCTGATGCACGGTGCCTCACAGCGAGGCATGAAGAGGGTCATGTATCTCCCTTTGCAGGTATGTGGATGCCTGGGAGACAGCTGCCACAGGCTTAGGTGATAAAACAGTTCATTTCATTCTGGAGACATCTGATAGTGCAGCCAGCTCCAAAGAGTCTGGCAGCTCTGGGCCCGACTGTAACCGGATCACACAGCAGCAGGAGCGAGCGGGCACCAGGCTGTCAGAGCAAAGCCAGATAACAACTGGCTCTGAGACGCAATTCCAGGATGTAGGTGGAAGTGGAGAAGAGTCCAGAAAATGAGTGTTTACACAAAGACATCTAGGATTAAATGTTGAAAATGTAACATTTCATACCTGTCCTAATGTATGGGAATGGAGAAGTGATTTACTATACAAATATAATAAGCAGCAGTAAGACTATTTTTAGAAAGCAAACATCCATGGCCCTGAAGCATCAAAGCAGATGTTATTTTTAGCATAGAAGCGAATAGTTTTGTAAATGATGAGGGAAACTGGTAAAAACAGTGCATTTTGCTTACGTGGAGGGCACTCCAATAGCACATACCTCCACCAAGGCCCCATGTACTGCTAATTCAGTCTGACCCTGGATTAAAATACACCAGAAAGTGTCCTTCTTTGTGGGTCTGCTCTAAAATGTATTGAGTTCTTCCTTGGTCCATGACTCCAAGAAAGACAACAAAATGTGACTGGTATTGAAAACATAACCTCCTAGGCAGAAGTGATAAATACAGTCTTATCTAAGTTTTCATATAATGCATTTCAGTCAAAAAGTGTCAGACAATATTTCACTTTTAACATCAATCTCACATCTGCTTAAAGAAATTACTCTTGTTTGTTTGTACTTTACTTCACTGCACCACCTACAAGAAATACACCACATCCCATTACAGGTTAGCTACAAACATGACACTTTTATTGAACTTTTTTTTCCTGCATCAGTTACAGAAACAAGAGTTAAGTGTTTTTTTTTCTTTTTCTAATCAGAGGAATCAAGTTCTATACATAGGCATGCTGCGTCACTGCACAGTCACAGCTGTGAAAACCAATATCACCCCTGTCAGCTGCCCTGGTGGAACAGTCTGAAGGCAAGACAAATCAGGAGAGGACAGGCAAGGACATGTCAAACCCAGGGAGGATGGGTGATCAACGGGCTGCCCAGGGATGACAAACTTAACATATAGAAGTTTTGTGCAAATTTCACCACAGTCTATTTGATTTAAACACAGAGACAATACCAGTTGGAAGATTCTCTTTTTTCCCCTCCTCAAGTCATCAAACTAACAGAGGAAGTTATTGTTAGGTCCAATTATGATGGCATTTGTTCCTTTTTGTGGAATCATACTATTTTGGACCTTTTCCCCTGACTTTAATCTCTTTTGCTTCACAAGAACCAGCTCTCTTTTGTGTTTAAGAAAGCACAGACATTAAGTGTGTCATTTGATATACACTGAAATTATGATTGCTGTCACATGACCTTTTACGTAAATAGTTAGTATTCAAAAGTACGTTTGAGAAAGGTCTTACATGTAGAAATGGTGATAAGCATGCACAGATAGGTAGTCGACAAGTGCAAAATCTACGAAGTCACATGTTATTATCTTTTTTTTTTTTTTTTTTGTATTCGACATTGAGTGAAAACATCACAAGAACTGAAACCTCCCCCCATCGGCTCTGTGTGTGGAATCTACACAGCTTTATTTCAGTACAGCTGACGAACCAAAACCCTGAAGACCCTCCTTCTTCCTGGGCTTTGCCACACAGATCCACAGTGTGATTCTGGCCAGGATTGGCCCAAACAGAGCCTGACGCTGTAGGACAAGCTCTCTTTGGACATGGAGCTGGTTTACTGGTACCAGTTCTATTTTAGAATAGCCAGTGGGTAAGACATAAACATACAGCAGCAGTCAAGGGTTGACCCTTAGTCTTGTAAGTCTGCCTCTTGAGTCTTTTCTTAGTCGAAGGTTACTGTAAGACCAGGGTTCACCCACATGACTTTTGATGGGGGCAAAGTTATTTTCCTCAGCCCTCTCTCCTCCGCCTCTTAGAATTAACCTTAAAGTATATTAGAATAAGTCATTGTTTACTGCATGAAGTTCCAAAAATATTCACAGCTATTTTCATTGTCATGTTTTTATCCCCATTACAGCATTAGAGCAAAGAAGAGTAGACAGCAGACGGCAAAGACAGTCAGAGTATTTGTCTTGACTAAATACTATGAATGAGTTCAGCAAGATGTTGCAGAAAAGTATAACCAAAGACTATAAATTACAAATCATAATTGCCTTGAACGTGTATCAAACAAAAAATAAAAATAAAAAGCATATCTAGAGTTGGCAAGACATTTTCAAAATGCTAATAAAAAAAAAAAATAAGACACCAGCAGAAGAAAATAAAAGCTTAATATTACAACAAGCAAATGTATAAACACAAAGCAAACCAGTTTAAAAAAAAAAAAAAATCCCAGACACAGTTTGCAGTAGTCAGTTCTCCAGTGAGTCATATGACACCGGTGTCTAAACTCAGTCTACAGTTTAAAAAAAAAAAAAAAAAAAGGTAAACAAGCAAGTAAAGCTTTACAGCACTACTATGTACACAGCTTCTCAAGTGAAATGGAGAGAGCTGGTGTGATGATGAGGGGAAAGGGCGTGAAATGGAGACTCCAATGAAACAAGAGTCCTTCTTGGCACAGGGACTTCTGCTAGCTGTCCACAGAGACAGGAGGATGAGGAGGAGGAGGAGGAGGAGGAAGAGGAAGAGGAGGGAGAGACACTTCACCAGATATAGAAGACAACCACATAGAGCCGTGCAGCACAGCCAACCCCCACATTGTTCACAAACACACACACCGAGGAGCCATTTTCTCCTGCAGATCAGAGGCTGACAGAAGGAAGTCACAGGGATTTTACCGTCGCATTGACTCCCCTTGGACCATCCTCTGCTATCTCCTTCCTCTCCTCTAAACCTACCTCCCTCTCCCCACCTCTCCCCCTCTTCCTCCTCCAGTCCTTGCATGAGCTTCTATTTGATCTCCCTCTTTCAACCTTGCACAGTAAATCAGATCTTCCTAAGGCTCTAGGATATCTCCACACACCAGACGCAGCTCTATATATAGTCTGCCACTCACGGTCTTGACTACTGTATCTGAATAAGCAGTTGTCAGTGTTGTTCCTGTAGTTCTGTGCATCACTAGAAACTTGTGTGGAGCAATAGTATGAGGGACATTTAGCACCAGAATGCAACCTTGACTCTGAATCATCCTGTCAATTCCCAACACTCATAAAATAACAACACTCATATATGCACACATAAACACAGACAGAGGAACTAAGAACAGGAGACCATTTCATTTCCTCGCTCCGTTTCCTGCTGATATAAAGTGACAGTTTCTCCTGGCTGCTTCAAACCGCCAGTGGCCACCGGAGATGTGGGAGAGCACAGCAGTCTGACCTAGATTCACAAATCGCTGCCTCCCACTGACGACTGACGCCCTCTTCATCCAATCAGAATCCCCTTTACGCCGTCGTTTATCTAACAACCGTTCATTAGCAGCTTATAATTCCTTCTGTTCAGGTGCTGCGGGCTGCTTTCGTCGAGTCTGCGGTCATCCGAAGTTCACGTCCGGCCGCGAATTCAGGCTTGACAGTTTGTGTCAGGTTTTGCATTTGTGTCCATGCAGGTGGGCGGATGAGTCAACGTGAGAAGAGTTGAGGAGTTATGTGTTAAATTCACAGGCGATGCAGAGAAATGCAAACCGGAAACAGGTTCAAGGAGGGAAGGGAAAAGTAGTGTTTATGGATGGAACCAGCAGGCCATTTTTACACACTGAAGCGAGGGAAGGTTTGTTGAAGTGGGAGAGTTGAGATGTTGGGAAAATGCTCACTTTCTCTCAGATACTGTACATACACACCCACAGAGGCTGGATTCTTTTATGGAGGGCGGTGCTGGAGCTGTACAGTTGCCCATGTGCTCTGTCTTCACCTACACTGTGGATGGATGGAGGACAGAGCCAAATGTTTCCACTTCAGTGCCAGCATTGCGAGAAGCACCAGAAAAGACATCCTGACTGACAGGACAGATAGAGTGGAAAGAAGCGATAGATTTCACAGTTTTGAAGGATGCTTACAGTGCTGCAGTCTCAAGGGGACAAACAGAAATTTTAAAAGAATACCGCATGTCGCTATATTCAGATCCGAGTCAGTGTTTGTTTTGTTTGTTGCTACTTGCTGGGCACATTTTTTAAACTCCTCTGTGTAGATTTATGTGCTAGAAGAGCTTGAGAGGGTTTTAGCTCTGTCCTCCATACCCTGCTGTCTCTCAGTCTCACACACACTCAAACAGTTGTTGATTGGCACACAGTCAGTGTTTTAAGTCTGTACACAGAGTGAAAGGGCCCTTGTTGGCATCCATGTTTTTAGAAGTCTATTCCAACCAGGCAGGGCATTCATCTCAGACCCCTCCTCGCCATCTCCATCTTCTTCTTCTCTACATTTTCTGCCACACATCCTCTTTCCAGGCCTCTCCCTCACCACAGCTGTCGGCCCGTGTAGGTTGGAGGGGCAGAGGGCACCTGCAGGCAAGGAAAAAGGAAGCAAGTTAGGTTGGTCTGTTGGTCTGTATTTTTCCATATTCATTCATGTATCTGTACACAGATAGACAGAATAAGCACAAAAGCCCCATTCACATGCCTTACATTTACATACTTTACATTCTCTGTAGCTTTTATCTCACTCTCACGACTACAAACCTCACAGTGGGTTCCATTGTTCTCTTCTAATGATTTGTCTGTGCTTTCATCTTTTATCCATTTAAAAAGCATGTGTTAAAAGCTCTATTTACTTAATGTCTTTTGTAACTTATGCAAAATACGTCTCTTTAAGGATAAACCGTGCTGAATAAATAAACTTACCTCTCCTTTCAAATGGCTTCATAATGTTTTTGCAAACTAATGATATTTTATGCAGAACACCTAAAGAGATGTCTTTGCATTCCCTTTGTTAGCTAAATCAGCATGACTGAAAATACTTGCCACAATCTCTAGGAGTAGTGATTACAAATTATCTCGTAGTTTGTGAGGTAGAAGTCCTGCTTCAGCATTTTAGCTTCCAGTCTTGTGTGAGGTGTGTTGTGCTGCTGCATGGCAGATCTAATTCATAACACAGTGGTGTTTCACCTCTGCCAAGCAGAGTGCCCATTCATCCTGCATAACGAAGGGCTGGCAGACATTACCATTCCTCAATGGACATATAGCATCACATACACAAAGATACACACACACACAAGCACATGGAGGCTCTCACACATCAACAAAATCATTGTCAGATGAATAACCGTGATGACAATCTCATCCATGCATGTGCTCCAAAATATAGTACATACAGTCACGTGAGCGTGCAAATGCACACGTGCACACACACTCACACCTCTCCCTCATTCTTGTGCAACATCATATGGTCTGGAACGCACAAATGTGCATGCAGTCTCGTCGGGGCGGTTGAATGAGAGAGCGGCGTGTAAGCGGCGTGTACCTGTGACTGGGAGGATGTACTCACCGCTCCCCCGTTCAGGATCATGGTCATCTCAGTGGGCTGGTAGACATTACTGCGGAAAGGAGCACTGGGTCGAGCACCAGTGTTACTGTTATGTTGTCCAGCACCGCTGCCGCTCCTCAAGCCTGGCATGGAACACACAGCGAGGCGGATGGAGATTAGTGTGATTCACCACTGATTCTTTTGAAGAAGGTAACACTTGCTGTGTAATCCTGCACCACAGAAAATTCATCCTGTACTTATTTCTAGCCACACATGCAAAGATTTCCTGGTGTTCTATTACTCAATATGGCCTACATTCTACCTACAGGCTGCTGTGAAATATTACACTGTACCTGCAGTGTTCTCATCGTTGTATCCGTAGCTCTGATTCTCCACAAACTGCCTGTGTGAGAGAGGGATATCTTCATCGAAACTCGTCTCCCTCATCCGTGTTGAGTTCTGGGAAGTGTCAAAGTAATCCGGGGCAGTGGGCTGTGGTGGGGGTCTCAGGCAAATATGCGATTCCGGAATAGCATGAAAGATCAGCAGCAGCCATCCCTGAGCCACTAAAGCGATTGCCAGTGCCGGGTCATTCCAGTCTGGGGACCTTCCCAACCAGGCGTTGCCGTACAGATAGAAACCCACCCAGGCCACCCACAGGAGCAGAGATAGAAGGCAGGTCACCAGCAGCCAGATGGCATTGCAGCGCCACTGACGAGTCTTCCCACACAAAGCCAGGGAGGCAGCAGTTAGCGCAGCTATTAGGAGGGCAAGTACGTAGCTACAGGCTAGTGAAAAGTCCAGAGGCAGGTACTGACAGGCAGCTCTTCCCTCCCTCAGCACTGTCAGAAGTAGCCACTCAGCAGCGATGATGCCCTGCACGGCACTCAAACCCAGCGCTAGGCCTGTTAGGGCACAGCCACCTGGGCTCCGACGCTCACGACCCAGCCTGCGCAGACGGACACCCTGCACCAACAGGCAGGAAAAGCAAACAGCAAAAAGGAGACCCCACAAGGCCCTGCGGAGGAGGCACAAAGACTCATCCTGCTCAATAAGGTAAGCAAAGCTCAGACCAAACAAGCCAAGGATGCCGAAGAGCAGCAGGAGGATTGGCCCCACGCCGCTACGCTTTTCTGCCTCACTGATGTGGCGTAAACGGCACAGCAGGACAAGGCCTAGCAAGATGGCAGCCAGAGCTCCGCCGGCCGCCACTGACTCAACAGCCACACCCCATATGGAGTCCAGGTCACAGAGGAGGGTGTAAGGACGGACAAGACCCCAGCCACAGCCTCTTGGAAGAGCCTCAGAGTCCTCAGAATCCTGACTGGTGACACGATGGGCAAAGGTCAGCATCAGCAGGAGGAGGACTGGGAGGAACGCCATCTCTGAGAGATCAACAGAACAGAAGACAGAGAGGGAAACAAGGAGCAAAGAAACAGAACGGAGAAAGAAAAGCAAAGATAGGAGAGAGAAGAAGAGAAATGAAGTGAGTCATTCAGGTCATAAATGTTTTGTAAGCAGCAGAGTTGAGCAGTCAGTCATTCCCACAGTAATCATTTGCCTCCGTGTGACAATACAGACAATCGCCTACTGCTGTGTTTTAGAGAGGAGACAATGGACAGTAGTTCATCCAGGGTGAATGAATGAAGCCTTTCCACACAAACACACACACACACACACA
>JAPTYQ010000029.1:22037930-22054337 GCA_029814465.1 Ostorhinchus cyanosoma
TCCTCTCATGTCAGGTCCGGCATTGAAATGTGCTTCAACAAACCTCATAATACAGACAGTAGAATCTAAAGGAGAGCCTTATATACGTTATGAAGTTTCAAAGCAAAGCGAATTTACTCGGCACTAAAAGGCAGCCAGACTATCATTCTGCTGTTAGGATGTTTAAAGAATAAAAAAATAAAAATGAAATAAAATATTAAGCACTTTTAACATTTAGCATTTTAGCATGTTCATTTGTAAGCTGAGGACGGGAAGGGAAGGCAAGTTTAGTTGTATTGAGGAGGACTCAAAGGAGAAAACTGTAGTTTTTTTGGTAATTTTATGCCTGAGTAGGACTCAAAGAAGAAAATTGTAATGTTTTTTTTGTTATTTTTTTATGTCTGACTAGGACACAAAGGAGAAAATCATCTTTTTTTTTTTTTTTTTTTTTTTTGAAAGTGTACCGTGTACAGCATTGCATTAGATATTTACTCAGGTCCCAGAGAAGAAACTAGAAAATAGTAGAAAAAAATTGAATTTATAGACCATAAAAAAATCCAGAAAAACATGCAGGTTAAATAATAAGTAAAGGTATACGTGGAATGATATAAAAGATTGTACTGATACATTTGTAACTTATTTTTGCACAGTTGTAACATTCATTTATTTTATTTTGTGGTATTTTTTCTAGAACACTCATATTTATATTTATATATTTAGCATATTTTTTGTATTTTATATCTTGGAAGATTACTTCACTTGTATCATACTTTACACGGTATATGTATATATATTTGTACATATGTTATGTTATGTTATCTTATCTTATCTTATCTTATCTTATCTTATCTTGCAGTGTTTACTAGATTTTTTTGTGTAGATTCTTATGGCTTCAGGAAAGAAACTTCTTAAACCTGGATGTTTGGATGTTTGTGTAATAGTGAAAAGTTCATTAAAATTTGTCTCCCAATATTTCTGTTCTGAAAAGTAATGATGCAGACCCGGGTGACTCCATGGCTGTCAAAGCACATTTACGAACATCCTATGGTAATACTCAGACTCCACACCAGTAAAGAAATATCAGATGTTAAAGTGTGTTCATGTGATGATCTGTGATGTGTGTTTGTCTCTTCCACAGGTGGTCGAGTTGATGAACACTAGGATCAGGGAGTTTCTCCTCTGGCACTATTTTTTGGGTGTGACATTGTTCCTGTTTTGTGCCACGGCTCTAGTGATCTTTGGGCATTTCTTCAATTTACTTCTTCTGCCCATTACGGTAATGTTGGTGTTTGTTTTTGTTGCGTGTACATGTGACGGTCTGACACTGACAGTAAAAGCTGTTATGATTTTTTTAAAGATAACGTAACATATGCATATAGATATACATATACATATACAACACACCAGTGAAAGAGAAAGACAGGTAGGAAAAAAAAGTGAAAAGTGAGCATGAAATATTAAGGAAAATGATAAATTTGGTATTTGTATAAATAAATAAATGGCGTTTACATTATTTACATTGTGGAATGGTATTTACATATTGACATTATTGACATTATCGGATGGTAATTACATATGTACATCATTTACATTGTGTGAGGGTATATACATATTTACATTATTGACATTATTTACATTGTAGAATGGTAATTACATATTTACATTACTAACATTATTTACATTGGGGAATTGTATTTACATTATTTACATTATTGACGTGGAATGGTAATTACATATTGACATTATTTACATTGTGGAAGGGTATTTACATAATTTACATTTACATTGTAGAATGGTAATTACATATTTACATTACTAACATTATTTACATTGGGGAATTGTATTTACGTTATTTACATTATTGACGAGGAATGGTAAATACATATTGACATTATTTACATTGTGGAACTGTATTTACATTATTGACATTATTGACATTGTGGAATGGTATTTACATTATTGACATTATTGACATTGTGGAATGGTATTTACATATTTACATTATTGACATTGTGGATGTATATGTTTACAGGTGATATGTCTAAAGAACACTAGACTCTGGCTGCTTGTCCACAGCCAGCCTTTACTGGGTGGACTATTGTTGGCGTTAATTACTGTGGCTGTACTGCTTATAGGATATTACCTCATTTACCTTCTTCTGCCCATTCTCCTGATATTGTGGCTGTGTGTTATCCATGAGGGTGAGTTTGCTCATAGACTATGCATCTACTATTTCTGACGTAACAGCCAAAAACATGTCCCTTCTTTCTTACCTTCTCCGTGTTTGTTGTTGTAGGAGTGAATGTACTGAAGGGCCAACTAGATGGATTTGTGATCGTCACGGCTTCACTCATGTTTTCCTATTGGCTTTTCAATCAGTCAGCAAAAGAACCGCTACAGCAGAAGAACCAACTACAATAACAATTTTCATGAAAGTTTGTGGACGGATGAATCCATCAAATTATGCAGCACATCCATAAAATGGGTCAGTTTTACTTACTTTGCTTTAACATTTGAGAGTTTGCACAGACTAAATACACTTTTAATAGAAGTGAGCATACGCCATCTACGCACACACACACGATTATCAAGTCTAGGGATGTACTTTTAAATGCATGACTTTATTTTTTCACTTTTATACAATGTTTATACACTTTTAAGTAATATTAAGGGTCAATATAACTGAGCTCATTACTAAATAAATGACATTTTTTCATTAAATTATATCAATTATAACTACACTTGTATTTATATATGTAATTGGAATAAACATTTTTTTTCACTTTATTTACTATTCGTTTGTTATTTATTTGCACGTCTAATAGACAGATACAGCCACTTTATTCTAAACCGTAGAAACTGTGGTAAGAACAACATTAAATCTGTTCTATAATGAAGACGATTACAAATATTTCACAAGAATATACTGATTAAAACAACTTCAGCTGCTATTTTATGTATATCTTTTAAAATATGGAATCATTGGAGAGGATGTATTAAACTTAATCCAGGGCACAAAAATGAGTGCGTTGTTATCCAGATGTTGGGGTGGTGGTGGTTTTGGGGTTGGGGGGGGGTATTGATATGAGGAGGGAGAACTTGGAGTGATTGACAGGGTTGGGGGTGGGAGCAAAAGGGTCATTGATGTAGACAACCAGCAAGAATCACAACAGCTCATTTTAATACATGTTTATGGTTAGAAGGGCCTGACAACAAACTTACCAGACTTTTTTTTTTTTTGCCCTCTGAAATGTTCCCCTTGATCGACAACATCATATTTGAGGTTATATAGAGTGAAAAAAGTATAATAGTTGGGCTTTAATAGAAAAACATTATATAAATCTTATCCATTATTATTATTATTATTGCATCTTTGACACTGTTTTAATCTTGTGTTTTTCATGTCTTTATTTAACATTCTTCAGTCTCGTTGCATCTTTTTGCCAAGGTATATAACGCCTCATATAAATTATTACATTTAAAATACATATAACAGGCTTTGGTGAAGACAATATTTAATCTTTTGTTCCACGTAGGAATTGGAATTCAAGAATCGTAATTCTGCTGTAAAATTTTGTCTTCAGTTTGTTTTATAACCGGATGAAAACAGACAGACAGCTCCAGATGTCGTGAAATTTGCACTCTTTATTCATTATCAGTAGGTGGCAGCCTTTTAATGTGTCAAAACAGCACATGAGGAAGAAGAGAGAGAAGCAGCAGCAGGAGGAGGAGGAGGAGGAGGAGGGGCAAGAGTAGCAGGAGGAAGAGGAAGGAGGAGGAAGGGGAAGAAAAAAAGAGTTGTGTGTTTAAAGGGTGTGTTGTTTCTGCTGTTGGAGTCTTTGAGGACACTACAGAGCACACTTTCATATCTGTCGAGGTGAGTTTTGCTGCAGTGTCAAGGTTTGTCTTTGCTTTGAAAACTTCCCTTTAGATTTCAGAAGTGTGTGCATTTTTTGAGATCATTTATTTATGTTTTAGGTCACGACAGCTGAGATTTAAGCACTTCCACTACTGGTTAACTGAAGTGTTTTTAGTTCTGTTTAAGTGGTTCAAAAGAAATTGTCTGTACCAACTGTTTTTTTTTTTCTTTTTTTTCTGTAACTTGCACCAGATGGATTTAAACCAGCCTTTTGTGTGTGTATATATATGTGTGTGTGTCATATCAGTCAGATCAGCTGTGTGTGAAGATGCAACAGGGCAGCAGTGTCTCTGAGGTGCAGCAGCTGTATGGAAGCTGGACGACCCTTCTGAACCGCCTCTACAATGATCCCAAGGTACAGGACTGGACGCCTGGTGGTAAACCTCTGCTCTGGTGTTTACACGACCTGTCCCAGTAACAGCTGTGTGGTGTTGTTGCCTCTTCCACAGGTGACTCTGCTGATGAACAGTCAAGTCGGCCTCTACGTCCGCACTCACCCTTTCCTGGGTCTGGCCGTGCTGCTGTTCAGTGCCATGTCTGCAGTACCTGTTGGGATCTTCCTCATTTTCGCTCTGGTGACCATTATTATGACAGCAGTGGGATTTGTTTTCTTTGAGTGTAAGTGTGATCACATCAGAGTATGACACTGTGTTTCTATAACATAGGGATGGGAGATATATGGTTAAAAAGTCATTTTTAGCCCTTTTTTCTGTCTATATCAGGGGTCTCAAACATGCGACCCTCCAGAGGTTCTAATTTGCAAAGTGTAAAAATGCCACAGTTAAGGTTCCATAAGGTTGCACATACAGACCAACATGATCTACAGTAAAATAATAGTATAATAACCTACAAAAAAATAACAACTCCATATTGTCTTCTCAGTTTGACGTAGGAAAAAAATAGTACACTATGCCTATAAATAATAACAACTTCAAATTTTTGTCAATTTTTGTTTTAGTGCAAAAATGAAAATATTCACATTTACTAACTCTCCTGTAACAATAAAATATGAATAACCTGAACAACCTGAAATGTGTAAAGAAAATTAAGCACAATTTTCTACCTGTTCCTAAGTCTTTAGTGTCTTTGTAGATCCAGCTCATAATGAACATGCAGAAAATGATAAGTTGAGGCATAATATTGTTAAAAACAAAAATTCAGGTTATTCACATCTTTTTTGTTTGGAGTTTAGTAAGTAAAAGTAAGTATTTTCATAATTCAGTGTTTTGTTGGGGGGTTTTTTTGCACTAAAACAGACAAAAATTTGGAGTTGTCATTATTTCTAAGTTATTATGTTAATTTTTTACTGGTCCGGCCCCCTTGAGATCAAAATGTAATGAATGTGGCCCCTGAAAGAAAATGAGTTTGAGACCCTTGGTTGATATGAAGACAAAACATGATGCAAAAATAGTTTTCTTTACCAAATCAGTAAAAGTGATGAAAAACGCATGTGCAAAGATGCAAAAGTGCATTATTTGTTTAAAAAAAAAAAAAAAAAAGAAGAAAAAATTTGAATAATTTAAGTGAAATCATCTATCACTGGCAGGAAATGACTAGAGGAACATGTCCATCCATCCATCCATCCATCCATCCATCCATCCATCCATCCATCCATCCATCCATCCATCCATCCATCCATCCATTATAGACTTTAATCATGATTTTAATAAAGCAAACACTTAATAAAATGAATTACAATTATTGCCTGACGACAAGACAAATTCAGTAGTTTTCATCATCGCAGTTATTGCAGTTTTAATATTTTCCTTTAATTTTAATTTGTATTTATTCCCTCACGTTAGTTTCTAAGTTTAGTTTTACTAGTAGTAGTTTTATTTTGAGCGATTGAATATAACTGATAGTGTTTTATTTTTACAGTCATTATGAGGAAACAAATTTAACCAGCAACATTTTGAAAATGTTTTAAAATTTTATTTGTTTCATAAAACTTTTTACAGCTTTTTTATTTCCCTTGAATGACACCATAATTTCCATATTTTTCCATTTTCAGCTCAATAACAGTATAAATGTTCTTCTTAACTTACAAAATGTGTCCAATGATTTAACATTAATGAAAAGGGGGGGGGGGGCGCCTTTCCACTGGCTGTAGTGGGATGATACATATCAAAACACATATCAGATCATATACTATACAACAGGTTTTTAAGGAAAGTATTGATCTTCATGATAAGATAAAAGTCTCAGAACCTGGTGTAGCAAATATGATACAAATGGTTTTAAAGGGTTAAATCTTTACAGTTTAAATTCATATGTGTAGCTTTTGTGTGTTTGTAAAAAGTGCAAATACATTGTCCTTTATGGGTAAAGTATGAACCTGTAACATGTGTCTTTGTGTCAGTGTTTGTGTTGTTTGTCGGAGGGGTGACTCTGCTCTGTGTGCTCTCGGGCCTCGCCTTCTTCTCTGTCGTGGCTTCATTGATCTTCAGTACTTTTTCCGTCACCATCACCAACGTCCTCAAGAGCTATTACCCACAACTGGCAACGGTAAAAACAACTGTATGCATTTACAATCAAACTATTCCTGTATTTACACGGGAGAAGTGTGTACGCGTTGTATTAATGTTTATTTTTTCTTGTGTTTCAGCAAAGTAGAGTGACGGAAACGGAAAAAGTACAGTCTCAAAACTAAAAAAAAATACCGTGGTTTGTTTTTCTTTGAATATTCAGGATGTGGAACTTTGAATGTATGATGGTTTTAAGCTCAAATCATCTGTGATGGTACTTATGTATGTATGTGAAGAGATAAATATTACTACGGACTTTTACATGAAGTTTTCTACCTTTGTGTATTTGGTGCAGTCAGCATTAAGTACAAGACTAATGTTATAATGTTGTAATAGCAGGAAAATACAGGATTTAAGCATGTGTTTCTGAATAATAGTTACTGAGACCAAAGAGCTACTGGGAGGAAACGTTTACTGAAAATATGAGCAGATATTTGATGCACATCACGTCCACTGGGGAGCATAAATGCACTACAAAATAAATGTTACGCACCATGTGAAATGTTACCGATAAGTTGTAAGAGATCATTAAATAAAATGTCCATTTGATATGTTTTTTTTGTCACATTTTATTAAACAATTTAAAAAAAAGTAATGAAACTGGCTAAATCTATTCTTGTAAAAATTATTAGGATAGTATATAATAATGTGCTTGTTTGGTAAATTTCTATTCATTTGTTAAACCAAAATGTTGTCGATGAAGCTGTTGTCTTCTTTTTTTTCTGTCTTTTTTTGGGGGGGATCCACCTCCAGTCACGTATGGCATAAACCAGGTGATTGAGTTTACCAAATATGATGTTTGTGCTATTGTATGGAGGACTGAACCTGCCATATTGAAAATTACATACAAATATATAAAAATGGCTTGATAAATGAATTCATGTGCCAATACATGATACAAAAAAAACAATTAAAAGGCATTTATTTGCTTTAACATTTCCTTTTCCATCCCATTTATTTATTTATTTTGACCTTATTTATATTTTTCCCTCTTTAGTTTTTATCCCTGCATTCATTTTTGCATTGTTTTCTATTTACATTTTCTTTATCTCTTTTCTTATTTGTATATTTTATTTTCATCTAACATCTTTTTCATTTATTGGCATTTTTTTTTTTTAAATTCTGTCATATTTACCTCCCCAGTATTCCCCCTCTTGAATTCTCTTCCTCAATTTATTTCTCCAAGCCTATTTATTCCTGCATCTCTATTTTATATTTCTGTGTAAAAATAAATGCAGGGATAAAAATTAAAGAAGGAAAAATATAAATAAGGGCAAAATAAATAAATCGTATGGCAAGTGAAATGTTAAAGTAAATAAATGCCTTTTTTGTATCATGTATTGGCACGATTTAATTTATCAAGACATATTTATATATCTTTTATAACTTTCAATAGGCAGGTTCAGTCCTCCATATAATAAAAGTCAGATTTTAATAAAAGTAATTCAAATAGCATTTAAAAGGATGCCAAAGTGAATAATTTAATTAAAAACAAAAGAAAATCTCAATAATTTCAATTGAATGATCTACCATTGGCTAGAGGAACATATCCACCTCTCCATTATAGACCTATCACATTTATTTATATCAAACTTTTTTGCTTTTTGAAATTCATGATTCTGTCTAGCAATTAATTCATCATGTATAGGGTAAAAAAAAAAATCTAAGTTTTACACTACATGAGCAAAAATGTATTTTGTTTTGACAGATTATCATGTGCATCAGGTACAAATATAAGATTAAGACAATCCAACCATTTTGTACTTTACTCAACTCATTGTAGATTAAGTGCAAATGACCTAAAAACTAAATACCAAACATAATTTGATTCAAGAAAAAAATAATAATGTAACTGTATTTTCAGTTATCTTTGACTAAAACAGAGGGTATAAAGGATTAAACCCGTGAAATGCATGCATGACTTTAAAAAAAATGAATCACACTGTTGAGTGGTTCTCATAAAATCTTTAATGGAGGTGATATCATGCAAAAAAAGATATTAAAAGTTTAAATCTTTTAGGAATGACTACAGGGAAAAGTTGCAATTAAGAAGAGACCTGTAAGTTTAATAAAATGCACCCACTGAAAACATGATCTCCTTAAGTCACTTTTTTTTTGTCATTCTTTACACTCTGGACATAATTAACTATGCAGTCAGTTCAACATCTACAGATTTTCAGCATTATTTGTCCCGATATGTTACACGTTCATCATCATTTTTCATTATTGCCTTAATCTGACTGTAGTTGTTCATGTATTTGTTACTGAGGTGCTGTAGCTGAAACAAAGTGTGTGCTCTATCTACATCCAAAACAAGATGTAACAGGACTTAAAATTGGGTGAAATCTATATTAAAGCTATAGAACACTGGTGCATTTCAGTATCTTTAATGCAATTAGCAAGATCACATGAGAAGTTTATATGAGACAGCCATGAATTGAAAATACTGACACTTAAGACAAAATTGTCGCTGGCATGGAAGTCATGTATTTTATCAGTTACTGTTTTAACTCAGACTTCCATTTACAAAAACATTTGGATAATGTGAAGAGAGTAACATGTTTTTAAAATCTTGTTCAGAGCAATTTTATTGTTTTTACAAAAATCAATGTATACGTTGGCCTCTTTAAAATGTTCTCGAGAAGGTACAATGTAATATATGTATACAATTAACAAGGCAAAACAATCCTGAAGTAAAAAAAAAAAAAATACTGTGAGACAATGGACATAAACCTCATCAGGCACTCCGATACATTACTCTTTATCTCACGCTATAAGACTGTACATTTGTGCATTTCATTACCAAGTCAAACAAGGTACTTCTCAGAGTCAACCCTATTTGTGATATTAAAAAAAAAGTAAAAAAAAAAAAAAAAAAAAGCATATGTAGAAAAAAGCCTTTCCTCCTATTTGAACAGCAATGAAAAGATGTTTAAGGCAAGATGCTGAACACAGAAATCCAATGGTTGACCTGGGAAGATCTTTGTTCAGCTCTGGTGTTTGTTGGCATTTACCAGTTCCATCAGAAGTCATCTAGAAGACTAGTGTTTTTCCCCGTTAGTTGGCTCTCTGTCTCAGGCATCCTTTGCTATAGGTCACGAGATTCCATGTCGTCATCTCCACACCCCCTGAGTCTGCTGGGAGTCGTCATCGCCGCCTCCTGTGCTTTTTACGCTGGCAGGCTCAGCTTCTTGCCTTTCAAGACTGAAGTTTTATAAGTAAAGAAAGAGAGTAAGAACATGGGCTCGTCACTACGCCTCCACGCTGCATTACTTAGGCTGCACACTGAATATGTAACTGTGCATCTGATTTTCAGTGGTCAATGCTTGCTTTCTTGATTTGTGCTAAGAAAAACCACTATGGTAAATCAAGTGATTACTGTTAAATCAACACCTGAAGGCAACTATGTCAACTGTGTCTTTATTGGAAAAAGCTCTGTTAGGTAACAAGAGGTCAACTGCATTAGAAGAGTATTTTAAAACTATTTCAGTAACATTAGTATTGGTCAATATTTGCAGATAACAGCCAGTATTGGTATTGGTATATAACGGAATTTCACTGATGGCATCTGCTGTGTAATCTAAAATTTTTTTGTTCAGAAATGTGTATGTTTGGATCTGTGTTTAAAGATAATGTGATGAAGAGATTAAAGATTTGAAAATGTTAAATTTTCTTGTTTATAATGAAGATTACTTTGTTATGTGGGATAAATAACAGAAATAATACAAAGAAACAGGACGTTCACATCAGTATCAGCATTTAAAATTTTGCAGTCAGTTCATCCCACATATTTTTTTAAGCGACAAAATCTAAATTCACCAATTACAGCTTCTTAAACTTGAATATTTCCTGCTTTCTCCTATAACAGGAATGTGAATATCTTTTTGCTAAGGATGCAGGTTGGGCCACTGAGAAATTAGAATAAGTTGAAATAAATAAAAGTTGAAACTAATAAGTTGCATCCCTTCACTTAAAAAGTCTATATACACATACATACATTCTTAATAGGATCTGGTAGAAAAAAAAAGGCTTCAAATATTTCTTTTTTTTTCTTAACTCAAAACTAGCATAAAAAGGAAAAAAAGAAAAAAAATTATTAAGAAAATGTAGCAACTTTCATTTCACATGTTTACATAGTGCCTCTCTGCTCAGTGTCACTGAATCTAAATATCATACAATTCATCGCTCATGGGACTTCCTCATGAGACAAAAGGTACAATATCCACAGTTGTGTTTGCGTGCAAAAACACATTCCAACCATTAGCCAAAACTAATTTGTGGTTTGTTTGTGGTAGGGTGATGATTAATTGAATCCAGTGAGAATTGTCCAAAGTTACAGTCTTTGAGTATTCAATTCCCTTGTGAGTTTCCTGGGACTGTGATTCCAGGATTTTTGTACTGAAAAGACTGTAACAGATCGTGGGAGCTGCAGCAGAAATTTAAAGTTCAGGACATGCGTGGATTTTGTACTGGATCACCTCCACTTGAGTGAGATGAAGTACCCGTCTGATCTGTTTACACTAAAATAATGGATTTGGAAATATGTTTCATATTAATTACATAAACCTGTCATTACACAAATGAATAACCTACAGTTATGAGTTTATAAACTGATGTAGAGCATTAAACTGTTCCACAGCTTATTGATATTTATCCTTTAAAGCAGGGGTCAGCAACCCTGGTCCTCAAGAGCCACTATCCTGCAAGTTTTAGATGTTTCCCTCTTTCAGCACATCTGGCGGTCTTTATCAGACATCTGCAGAGCTTGATGACAGGCTTGTCATTTAAATCAGGAGTGTTGGAAGAGGGATACATCTAAAACATGCCGGATAGTGGTTCTTGAGGACCAGGGTTGCTGACCCCTGCTTTAAATGGTTCAGAGTGCATTCTTCACTGACATCTAGTGGTGAAGAGATGGTCCTTGATTTGTCCATGAGATCTTTTAATAATTCAATGAGTAGCTACCTCAACTACATTCTTCTCCCTTCCACTAATTGCATGTTTTACCATTATCAAAAGTCCCCCTCTATAAATAAGACCAAAAAATAACAACAACCTGAGCTGCACCCAAATGCTAAAGAAAGCAAGTTTTGACCAAAAAAACCCCAAAACATCTTTTATGTGGCATTTTTGTTTGCAGAGAATTCTTTAGTTTAATTTAAGCTGAAATCTCCACACATATGTCCCACCAAAACAACTTCTCTGAAGACACTGTCATTGCATTCTTTTGCTTAGCACTGCACCAGACCAGTGTGGTTGATTTCAACAAGTACAAAAAAGCCAAACAACAATAACCCAGAGGGTTTTTCCTCTATTCCACAATGATAGTGGATGGTGCCAGACTGATCTCCAGCACTGGCTCTAAAAAAGTGGAACAACTACTATAAACTGAAAAGAGAAGAAGAAATCCATTCTGAGTTTTATAGAAACATCAGAGTAACATGGTGGACTCTGTGGAGGTGACTCGATAGATATGAACAGCTTTTTCTACGGTATCAAAAAAGGTTTAATGATTATATCCCATTTCCACAATGAAATCCCAGTAAAGCCTCCTAAATCTTACAAACTAGACCTTTGATTTGTAGGTGTTATATTGTAATGACTCCTTATTGATCATTGACAACTGTGACAATAGCTCAAACCATGAGGACAATAAAGATACCCACCTTTAGTGACATAAAGGTAGAAGAAGTCACAGTAGAGGACAGTCTGGACCACCCCAGCCACTATGGCAATCATGTCAAAGAAGCCCTCAAAGTAGAAGCGCCAGATCCAGTTGAAGAGATAGAGGGCTCGATACAGCCCCAGGCAGAACAGGTAGTGGGTGGTGATGGTCTCGGCCTCACCGGTCTTGCTGATCATGAAAAGCTGGGGCAGAATTGCCACTGACTCCAGGTAAATGGAGAATGTCCACAAGATCTGACAAACAAGCAAATACATTCATCAGTTACGCTATTCTGATGGCACAATCAGTTGTGATCAAAAAGGATATAATCACGTTGAAGAGAAACAGTAAGGTGTGTTATTTTCCCACTAGTCCTGACCTGTAAACCATATTTTGAATGTTATAATAATGCGTCACAGAAGACTGCCTAAAATGTTTCACATGTTCTTATTTTTTTATATTAAAGGTTTAACTGTCTATGAATTTGTTGGAGAAAAACCTTAAATCGTCTGTCATTATAATCTTCTAATGGATGTTGGTATATCATATGTCAACATGTTACACATCATAACATTTCAACTGAGCACAACTAATCACCATCTTTCATAAATTGAGTTATTTTTGACATCTCAGACATGTAAGAATATACTTTGTTCGACTCAAGTGTTGACCCAGGTCATGTCTGGCCAACCTTGAGCACAAACGCTTCGGGATGAGATAGATGAGAAGTAGCTGCATTTCAAGGTCGTCTGCTTCACAAACACTGATTAGAATTCTCCTCATTTAGTGTGTATAAAGGAGACTGGTATGTGAGCCAAGTAGTAAATGTTGTGCCTCTTTTGGGATCGATAGGTGAGAACAATAATTCAGTCTGGGCTTCACGTTGAGTGGGGCTAAAGGTATAGAATCTGCTTCCCCTCTGTGTGATTCATGCACCTGATGAAACTGCTTCATAAGTGCTTAGACCTTGTGAAATCATCAGGTTGTGTAGACTCCATTACTCTTCTATAACAGTATTTACATGCAATTTGTTCAATAAAAATATGTCTGAAAAGAGATATTTAACTTCATTCATTATTCAGTGGTCACAGGCTAGTACAAGTGTTTCAGTTTTTGGGTTGGATGTAATTCTGAATGTAATAAAGTAGAATCATAAGGACCTGTAGAGCAAATACAACTTCTATTTTCTATTTTGTATTTCACAAATTATTTTAGAATTGCAATACAGACTTTTCTCACATCATCTCGTTCCCTTTCTGCAAATCCTATGGATGGTGCCAGTGCTTTTACAGTGCACATTAAAACAAGTATGAAAAGTGTCTACATACTTGCATTTCAATTACCCTTTGTTAAATTAAGTATGCCACGTTTAGACATCAAATCAAGAGTATTAACCTACCTCTAGGAGAGCAAAGTCATGGTTGATGAGAACAGCAAGACCACCAACTGGAACAACCAGGAACTCCACTCTGAAACTGTCATGGTTGCCATCGTAGGTGGCCCTGAACTTCATGTAGATCAGGTACACTGTGGCATACGAACAGCCGATGTAGATCACCTGGTAAACAACAAAAAGGAAACTATCAGTCTGGGTGTGTAAGGTGATTACTGTAGCGGTAGGAAAGGCGACAAACTGTCAGTGTCCTACCTTCATGCAAGTGTTATAGAGCGAGATGAAAGAGGTGAGGAGATCCAAGTAGCGTGTTGTGAACACAAGAGCAAAGAGAATCTGGCTCTTTCCGGAGATACCTTAAAGAAAAATATCAAGCAGATTTACTGTTGAGGTCCAGGCAGCATATATATTATAATCACACAAAACTCTAGGGATGAAATGTAAAGTTTTTCCTTATTATACAGTGACACCTACTGGAACTGTAAATTAGGAATGAAACATTTCCTCAGTCTGCAGAGCCTCCAATCTGCTGATCTTTAGCATACGAGATATAGTCTTGTATGCTTTACTTAATATTTTGACTTTCTTTCTAAATATTAGGATTTGACTAGTGTGTTTTTTCTAATATATTACTGATACCCAACATATACACTGATATTCTATAAGTCTGGTACATTTAATCCTCAGCTACCTCAACAAACCTCATCTGATTTATTGTAGAATGCAAATTGAAAATGTACATATAAAAAGCTGGAAATCACTTTGTCACATGAGTTATGTATGCGATATTGCCTTTTATGCTTGGCAAATTTACTCAGCGTAGGACTTGGGAAGGTTGCATTCAGATAAAATACATTTGGGAAATCCTTTAATAGCTGATGAGACTTGAACAATATCAAAATGTATGATTACATCATTGTCTAACAGTATCTGTCACTGCCTAACGGATTTCTTCTAGTGCATTAGTACTTTGTAATCCATGTGATGTTTTATTATGTTGGCGTTTGCCCAAGACAACAGATGGAAATTAGCTTCTGTGCTAAATCTGGTGCATGCATCTTGTTCTTTGCAACTAATGCCAATACACACTGTCCTGTTAACTAAATAAATAACTAAATATTAAAAACAAAAATTTGCCTAAGTGTTGATACTCTTTGTCCCATTCTTGCCTTGTTGGTATCTGGTGATCCTAATTCATCCATCCTTATTGACCTGATACATTAACATTACAGTTGAACTTTGAACCTTTCAGGGCCAATCACCTCTAATCCAGGTAATAACCTAAACTGAACTTTGACTAGGACTATTTTCACAGACACCACAGCAGTACACGCAGATACGCACATGAAGAGGTTTCAAAACAGCATATTCAGTACATGTTTCTATCAACAAGTCCATTTGTAGTTTTACAGATGAACAACAGACACTAAAGTTATGATTTTAGCCTGTTAGCTACTTCCTTAGCGCTTTCTAGAACGCCACGTCAGAAGCCAGACCCAAAAAATCGAGCACAAAACCTCAGAACCACGGAGCGAAAGTACACAGATTTATAATGTGGAGGAGAAAAAAACGATCATCCTCAAAATACGACACCGTATCAAGTTTTCTTTCCACACCAGGACTCTGATAAACATTTAACATGCGCGTTATTTTTGTAACAGGTGTTATACTTCACGTTTCGTGTTTGAAATCTTAACTTTACATTTGTATCCGGTGTAGCTACGTTAGATGGGGCTAAAGCTACGAAAGCTGTGGAGATTGTTACCACTATCCTTACATTTTAAAACAAAACTTCATATCACTACTGCAGATGACCGATACTTAAAAAGCAACTTGTATAAGAACGTTTTAGGAATTGTATCCTCTAAGCCCACTGACTGCTAGCGCTGTTAGCTAGCAATCGGCAGAAATGAATGAAGGTTAGCATTTAGCTAACGTTAGCTAGCCCATATAGCTGACTGAGTAACACCATTTAGACGAATATAACGCATTTTTTTCCTACCAAATAAATAAAGAGTTATCCGTGTCTCTGTGTAATGTTGTGAAATGCTTGTCAAAGCCTGAACTCACCTGCACATGACCTGCTTTTCCATATTTTCAGGAGCAGGATGATGATAGCAGCTAGATGAGAGAGGTCGCCTGTCAATCTGAAGATGTTCATGTTTGCAGAATGAAAAGGAAATGGGGCTCACGCAGCAGTTCCTTTTTCTCTCTTAGTTTTACGGTTTTAAGCTTCCCTCTATGAAAGCTTCTCCTGCTCAACTTGGTAGTAACACCGGGCTGCGGGGTGCACAGGATTGAAAATATGGCGAGAGTGCCAGTCGACGTGGAAGGGGGTGTGACAGAAACATAAAGACGGGATTGGATTGGACTAAAGCTCTGATTGACAGCAAAAATGGATCCGCCTCCACAAAGTTTAAGGAGTAGGCTGTGAAGTTGAGGCCATGAATGTTACCCTGCATTACTGATGTAAACACTGCAGGGGAAAGTAAAAACTAATATACTATACTTTGAAAATACTCCAAATAACAGCGATGAATCCAAAACTTAATTGAAGGTATTAGAAGCTACTGTTGTTTTCAGGTGTGTAGTTCAGTTTACAGAAACATCCCATTCCCTAGAATCATATTAGTACTGCTTTCAAGTCAGTCACAAATCTCTAAAATGTATCTTTTCATGAAATGATCCCTGTTTTCCACTTTGTGCAGTTGGTCTTTGAAAAGTTTATGTAGCTTAACAGACTTTTCTCAACCTGTAATGCAACATGTAAGCCTTTAGTTTCTGTGTTTATGTTAAGAATTAGTCATCATAAAATTGGGCGATAACATTACAACTGGCCAAATTTTATGATTTTGTAACTGCAGTGACACAATTATTACTCGACCTGAAACCATTAGATCAGTGGTTTTCAATCTTTTTCTGTTGG
>JAPTYQ010000029.1:22055106-22069060 GCA_029814465.1 Ostorhinchus cyanosoma
GAAATCTTCAGGCCTCCCTCAACTCCGACCAACATTGTAACAGTAGTGCAATTATAATTCAGTTCAATTAATTCAATTCTAATTATATTTAATCATAATTATAATTTGATTTGTTCAATTACTTAATTTTAGCAATACTTCTAGCTTTTCCTTGAATAATTTGTCGTGAAAATTAAAATTAAATTAGAGTTTTGCTTGAACAATACAATTAAACTCAACAAGACTGCTCGCTGAGACAATATTTTTCCAAATAAAAATAGGAAATGTGCAATTATCTTACAGATATGACAATAAAGTCACTTTTTTAGAACAAAAAACTAATTTTGTTAACAAAGATGAACATTTTAACAATAGCAGTGGCTGCAATGACCTTGTTTATACTGCACATTTCAGAACATTAAAGTACAAACTGTATGAACTGTGCAAAAACAGAAACATTGCACATTTTTCTTTTCCAGTTAAATCCTTGTCTGTTCTTCAAACCTCTTTGTCCAGTCTAGTGACAGATCACAGATCAGAACGTTTTCTTCTACTGTTTGATATTAATGTAATGTTTAAAAGACTGAAGTGATTGTTTTTAGTTTCCGATGTAGAGACCAATCGAAATGACCACATAAAAGAAAACTAATATTCAGCTTGTCTTGCAATCATGTAATTTCCTGCTTGTTATTCATAAACACTCATATATTTGACAGATTATGAAACTGCAGTACTTTAAGTATTTGCTTTTTTCATGCTTATATTTTGAACTGAGTCATAAAATAGACAGCAGACCAATTCTACGATATCCAAACTGCAATTACGCAATTCTTTTTTTTTTTTACCTGAAAGTATTAGGTGTATAATGTTAAACTTTTTGCACCGACTATTTGGAAAGTCAACATTATGCGAGGTTACAAAATAAACCAATTGAATTTTAGCCCCACTGTGCTGTCATGTAAGTGTGTCATCATTCAGCTCTAGAATAGGAAAAATAAGAAGGAACAACATGTTGAGGAAGTGAAATACATCCACTTCCCATGTTGTCAGTCGTTTAGATAGACTCATGCCAGGACTCATGAGATCACTCACAAGCTCTCAAGCAACAGAGATGGACCGACTGCTTTGGTTTTGTTTCCTAATAATCTACCTGCCAGTAACAGGTAAGTGGGCATCAGTACCATGACATTTTTAGGGAACCACTAACTCCATATATGAGCAACAACAAAGAGGGTATACAACATGTGATCAGCATTGTTTGGAGGCTTTTATAGTCTAGAGGGTATTAAAATGTATCTATGTTTGTGTATTCCAGAGAGCATGGACAAGACAGAGTGCTTATTACAGCCAGTGGTTGGGATGAAAACAGAACAATCTGCTGTTCTTTCTTGTACTGTCCACTCAAACTGTTCAGCCACAGGGCTACAGTATAAATGGTTTGTTTTCCGAAAGGACACACACTCTGAAGTTGATGATAGTCCTCCCAAGTGTGTTCTGGATGGACCAGATTTACACATCAATTCCCTTGATGTCACAGACAGTGGGATCTACCACTGTGCTGCAGTATCAGTAGAGGAAGAGCCTGAAGCTGGTAGACAGTACATCGGGCCGGGTACGACTCTGGTAGTAAAAGGTAAGAGACTTTTGAATGGCACTAAAATCTTTGCAGCTTCTTTTAGAGCCCAGGTCTGACTCTTTGGATGCTTTAAGATGAAATAAAGCAGTTATATTTTCCTTTGCTTTCAGAGAGGACAATGGTGAGACACATTCTCCTGTGGCTATCTTTTATACTCATGGCTATTTATAGCTTGGCGATACTGACACTCATCATTCTGAAGAAGGTACTACTTTTCCTATTTCTGATATAAAAACACAGCTATTTTTATGTAGCTAGTCATAACAACCTGTTTTTTTTCCTGTTATAGTATGGATACCATCGCACCTGCATAAAGATGAACAAAACCTCAAATGCTGTAAGTGTTTAAATTATGTTGACAACATTTTGTCTAATGAAGGAAAAGCACAGAAGAAACAAAAAAAAGAGGAAGAGGAAGTGTTGCCACAAAGGGCTCTTTCTGCACCAAAAATGACAAAGCAGTTGTCTACTGACTGATTATTCTTTAGGATATAAAGCTTCAAATACATATACTTTATACATTTTTCCCCCTCTTCAAACCAGAAAACTTCAAGTAAAAGAACACAATTCCGTGACGTGCTGCAAGAATTATACAGCAGGACAAACTCAGAGAGAAACAAACAAGCAGGGAGGAGAAACAGCCCTCAGACTGATGAGGTAAATCTTGTTGCTGCATATTAGGAGACAGATTGAGAAAGAACGAAATTTCTATATACCTTTTTGTAATGTGTTACGTAATTGCTCACTGTGTAAAAGTTGGCTTTAAGTGGCATTAATATATAACATTTTAACTTGTTGCAGGCTGCAAGTCCCAAGTTCAACGGCTCCATGGATGACATCTATCAAAATGTCTAAGTGTCACTGAAGGACAGATTCCGAGCTCCATCATACAAACTGAGCGGACATTTCCAAACCATGAAAACACTGAAGGACATCATCATGCGCCACCTCAGTGTGGTTATTTTTGAGAAAACAAGGTTGCATTTCCTTTTCCTCTCGTTTTTAGGTTACAGACGTGAGCGATAAATGGACTTTTGGAAACTTTACTGCCATTTAATTTCCATTTATCATCAGTAATATTAAAGAGGACCTACATGAAAACAAGGCAAAAGAGTTGGGAGGCAAAATTATGATTCGTCATTTCAGACAATGGTAATAACAACCATGGAATGTTGAGCAAAACGCTGGACGCTTTATACAGTTTACAAAGAACAGTTTTAATAATATAATATTGTTCAACAAGATAAAGAATTTCACATACTTGTAAACATGTGACAGTACAAATCATTCTCATAATGTTGTATCAAAGAACATTTTCAATCAAAGTTTATATATCAAGTGAAAAAAAAACATTTAGATGTTTTTTTTTACTATGATTAGCATTTATAATGATAGAAAGGCACATCATTTAATATAGTCTATAAATTGCAGAAGTAAATAAAAAGCAAGGACAGTGTTGCTTTGATATCAAGGTTGTGATATGGATCTTCTAAAAAGGAGAATATCTTTATGTAAAGATAGCTTATTCGCCGTCATGTTGGTAACATTTTTCACCTTTTTTCCTTCAGCTGAGAAGATTTTACACTTCATAAATATACTGTGGCAAAGGGATATTTTACCGTACTTGAATATTTTGTGCAGAAATCCAGAGAATGTTTGTTTTACAATTATACAGTTCTCTTTAGAATACATTCAAAACTCTGAAAAGTCCTAAAAAGGAGTCTCCTTTCACCATACCATATGTTGCTACAAAATATACGATGTCCAAATTTGCCCAATTGCAGTCTACTTCCCTTTTTCAGTCATTAGCAAAACACAGTATTTTCCCATGTCTTCTGATTGGTCCCTTTACTGTGGTTAAGAACAGTATTTGCAAAAATGAAAGTGAATGTGAAAAAGCCTTATTGGTGTATCCTTACTGCTGACATTAGTGTATAGAGAAATCCATATTAGCACCTTTGAATGAGGATTTATTCAGAAAGGACACTTTATCACACAGTACGATGATGGAATTGGTCAAACTATTTAGTAAGCAAGAGGTGATAATGTTATGGTACATAAAGGATTAAATTCAGGTTCTTCGCTGGTCCTTATGATATACACCCTGGTCATTTATATCCTGAATTTCCCTCCTACACCAAACCGGAATGAAAAAAGCTAATGCAGACAATTAGAGTTACAGAGGTGACTATTTATATGTCAAACATGTAACTTCAACTGTTTATTCAGTGTCACCTGTAAAAAAAAAATCACAGTAAAATTCTTCCACATCATCTATCCAAGTGTGGCATTTTATTTTCTATGCCCAAGTACAGAAAACAAAATTAAATCTTGCACAGTAGTAAAAACAAATCTTAAATCACATAAATTAGCCGTCAATGTACTTTGTGTCCACGGTGTGGCTGTTGCGTATGGAGAACGGCCTCCAAGCCAGAATCTGCACAGTAGCGACGCACATGGGCACCAAACAGACCAGATAAAACATGACCGTATGGAGGCTCTCCAAAGCGCTGGAAAGAAGGAAGGCTGTTGTTACAGTTGTGTCTTTACATTTACTCAAGAACTAAAGTAACTCAGGCTTCTCTGGTGCCGTTGATGTGTAAGAAAATCTCAGTTTAAAGCGAGCATGAAAGCAGGCTGATTTTAAGTTAAAAAATATTAACATTAATACTTAATATCAATGACTCATACATGTGCACATTAAATTTTCTTGGTTTTGAGGTATTAAATAATTGGCTGCAGGTCTATTCAACATGTATCTCATTACTCAGTGTATATATATATTGCACATTACTGGTATTATTAATATTTTCTTATTTATTCTGTGTTATATTATGCTTTTATGTAATGTGTCTGAGTACTGTGAGCACTGTAAAAAATAAAATATATTGTTTTATTATTACTTTGAGCTGTATTTAATATTTTATAGCGTCTCACAATCAAATGTTGGCTCTATATCTATGATTTGCATTCCAACTGACCTTTGAGGCACTCGAAGAAGGACTGGGTTTAATCATTAACAGTACTGGTTTTAAGATTTACTCAATAGCAAAATAAGAAACTGCTGTTAATTCATGTAAAGTTGTGGGTTTTTCAATTCAAGGTTATAGTCTTTTATCTCATACATTCATTCATCTATGTTGCTTTTTGTTTTATCGATGCATTCTTTTAGATTGGGGTACTGAGCAAGGACAACAATACAAGCAATAAATATGAAGAAAAAAACAATAGTAGGGGCCTCACTAGGTCAAAAAACACAGTGTAGATAATTAAAAAAAACAAAAAAGGAATCAGGAGCTCATCAAGGGAAGGGGTTGACAAAAGAACAGAAATAAAATCTGTTGCAAAGAATCAATGAGTGATAAAAAAAGCAAGTAGCGCAAAAATACAACAGACAAAAACTAGTATAGGGCACATTGATGCCAAAATAAAAGACCCATACTACATCCGTCACAATGACGTCCCTATAGGTGATAGAGGACTGTTATTTTAGTACCAAAGCAACCGTAACTTGGCAGCAATTAAAAAATATTCAATTCATACAATGTCTACGGTAACAAGTCCACATTGGTGGTTTATCAAGTTTTATCTCTTGAGTTTGAAGACCACTTTCCAAAAAAACCAAAACCTGAAGAGCATGAAATCTAACTTAAATGACTTTTCACAAATCTAACAAATGTGATCAGTTGCTTGCCAGATTCATTAGCAAGACTTTTAGATTTTATTTGGTTGTTATCTGTTAAGGTTGACCAAATTTTATTACACAGATATGTTAAAAATAATGTCCAAAATGATGCGACATATTTTTTGCTGCAGAGGTTTCTCACTGCAGAACCTCCAAACACCCAATCTGTAGGTGCCATAAGCTTCAGGAACACTACATTATTCTAACATTATATGGAAGGAATTAATTTTCATCAACCTATCTACGGTACCTAAACTGGATATAACATAGATACAACACATTGATGACTTTAAGCGTAAAAAAAATGATCTGCACCTTGAATGTGAATCCCTTGCAGCGTCTTTGAGCTGTTCATATCCAAACTGGTTGAGGATATTAATCACGATCATTGGTGCCAGAGATTGACCAGGTTTGGTGAACAATGCATTTGTTCCAAACACCATTGAGGACAAGGGGGAACTGCAGGAAAAAGAAAGGGAGAACATTTTTTTTATAGCTCTAGATGCAGAATTGCTGTATACAGTATTTGTCAATGAGAAAGTAAAGACTTAATTCTGTCACATTAATCATAATTTTACCTGCGTTTGTACATTTGCATGTCTGTATCAATGATGTCGGCCAAAGGCAAGCCAAAAAGACTGAAGGCAGCCTGAATTATGATCCTATGACACAAAAAAAGAAGAAAATGTGGGTTTCACATAATCAAAATCAAATGCTTTTTTATATATTGACCGTTTAAGCTCTTACATGACAGTGAGAGAGGCCAGATTGAGATGGTTCGAACATGTGCAGAGGAGGAATAGTGAGTATAGTAGTAGACGGATGATGAAGATGGAAGTACCAGGCAGGAGGCAAAGAGGAAAAACAAAGACATTTATGGATGTGGTGAAGGTGGGCATGAAGGCGGTTGTTGTGAAAGAAGATTGAGGAGATAGGGTCAGATGGAAGCAGATGATTTGCTGTGTCGACCCCTGAAGGGAGCAGCTAAAAATAGTAAGTAGTAGAAGTAGTAGAGGTACTAGTAGTAGTCTTAGTAGTTGTCATAACTCTTACATGCTAACAGTGAGGAAAAATGCAAGGATATAGTAGTGCTGAGGTCCAAGTGCTAACATCAAAGCTGCCATTCCAGCTTCCAAGTAGAAGGTGAAGAGGATGATCCTGTAGTAACCGAGACCACGAAGCAGACGTTGGCAGCTCAACACGAGTAACTGGACACAAGTGGAAAGACACATAATACAATAATACTACACAGCTATACAAAACAAGGTCCGAGGTGGTAGATCAAGTTTTTTTGGGGCATTTCCTTGTTGGGTGAGTCATTCAAAACTGAAAAACAAAGTGCATTGTTTTCACAAGCTGCGCTGCCAAAAGGACAAAACTTATGTGTAACAATAGTGTGTTGTGAAAAGTCATTTGATACTTAAGTCTGGCAAATTTCCAACTGTTGTTCTGAACAAATAAGGATGGTTTATAGACTTACATTCAACTAATGATTATCTTCATACTGAGAGGTAGACAACGGGTCTCATGAAGTAGCCACTCATACCGACAAATTTGTTCTTTAACACCACATACAAGGGATTTGGGACAACTCACCACTTTCACTATTTTTTTTCCTATTTTGAATTTTCTTTAAGGTACAAACACAATTTACAGGTGATCCAGATCTGTTGTAGGAATCAGGTGTAACTAGTTTTTCATTAAGTGATGGCAAATTATCATGTACATTTCACTACTCTTCATAATTTGCTGACAAAAAACTACTTGACATAGCTGGTGGCATAGGTGATATTCATAAAGTTAATTTCGTTTACACAGTCTTATGAAGTTAATAATGTTTACTCTGTCTGGCACAGCTTCTCATACCAAAACATAAATAAAGAAACGGAAATTTCTCACAATAATAGTATGAAAATCATCTTGTAGAAGGCCCATTGTTTATGTATTAATGTGTGCAGGTTTATGGAATTTTATCAGCAATTATGTGAATTAAGTGCAGTTTATTGTTAATGGACCAAAACTAGTAAAACTGCAACATTATGCTAATGGTCACATTGCATGCAAAAAAGACTATGTCTACACATATTTTACTACTTTTCTGATACAGCTTTCTGGTGATGGCATGTTACCTGTGGGCAGATAAATCCAGCTCCATACATGATGCTCTTGGCCAGTGATGGCAGTGTGTCTGGGGGAATGAGGTGCTCAGTAAATATCATAGTAAAATTGTTAAAGAAAGCCAACATGAAAACCTGGAAAAAGTTCATGAGCACAAACAGCTGGAAGTCCCTGTTAGTCAGGATTTGCCATGTTAAGGTTTTTAACATGGAGAAGGAAACTGCTGATTGATGGGAAGTCGGGTTAACAGACTCTTGTGCATCTGTTTCAGATAGTTTGTTATCGAAGCGGCTCTCGCTGTAGAAGCCCGTATAGAGCATACAGCAACAGCTGAGGATAGCTATAAGCACTGTGAAGACTTGGAAGGACGCAAAGTCTTCCATGTTTTTGGACAGCACACCACAGATGAGGACGCTGGAGGAGCCAATCAGAGCAGCAACCTGGGAAAATAATATCAGGAGGAAAAAAATGAATAGACAATGTGGGCAAATAGTAGAGGGTTGAGTGCCAAATAAAAAAAAAAGCAAACAAGCAAGATACTATCAGGTATCAGGTGTTTGGTGATGTGTATCACTGAATTTCAATACCTCAAAGGCAAATCTCATCAGTACAAAGTTGTTACCTGGTTGTACTTTATAAGTCTTAGTCGACTTTGATGATGACTGGAAATCTCAGCAAATAAGGCACACTGCGCCAGCAACACAAAAGTCAGCATGCCATCGAAGGCACATAATGCCACCATCAGATGCAAGCCGCTCATCCAGTCACCAGAATAGTAGGACCGCCATGGGAACCAGGGTACAAGAAAAGCAAGAGAGTAGAGGGGAGCACCATACAGGATGGAGAGACGCCGCTGAGAGCAGCAGGGCACTTTGGAGTTATCTTGGAAGTAGCCAAACAGAGGGTCATTGATGGCATTCCACACCATGTAAACCACCTGTGAATGCACCACAACAACACAAGGAACACTGTTATTATTGACTAGATTACAGTTTCAACAGACACTAACGTACCTTTGGATGAGACCAGCAAAATGTAAGAATTAAATACTCACTTGTGATTGGTGAAATGCTGTCTCTGATATCTTGTACTTATTGAGGAAAAGTTTGACATAGTAGAAGCTGAATATGTTGTTGATCATAGCGGCTCCCAGAGTGGTCATAGCAAACGCTAATGCTGTTGGATTCACCCCCAAATTTATCAGGTGCCGAACTACGTTCATTCTTCCGGGTCGGACACCTGAACCAGGTTTCTCCTCCGAAGCCATTGCAGCTCCTGTCACCGAGAAAACAAGAGGGTCGAACCAGTCGAACTCAAGAAACTGCGTTCTTCTGGACACTTAACACTTTATACTGTTCGTGTTTAGCATAGCTGATATTAGCAAAAACTGATGAATGGATCAATATCCGGAGCAAAAAAAATCCGTCAATTTTTCAACCCAGCTCTCTCATTTTCTTCAATGTCGCACAAGTCAAGACGCTACTTCTAACTAAAGTGACAGAGTTTGCTGAATGTGTGGCACAATGATAACTCAATACACCTACATCCTATCAAACTCGTTTTCCGTGCCTTTCGAACGGGGCGGGTCTTCAACTTCCAAAACAAACATATGATTGGCCAGAAGCGTGTCATGGTATCCTTTACTACTCTGTGACTTGTCAATGAGAACGCCTGTCAACAGAAGCAGGAAGTTACGACAGCAAACTTTTAAATATATATTTAAATGTTTGCGATACCCATACCTATGTTAGTAAGTCATAAAAGTAAGTATTCATTGAAATAAAAATAAAGTTGATACTTTTCGTTTTTCGGAAAATATATTCAGGTAAACAGTATCTGTGCCACCTACCGGATGTTGGGGAGTATTAGAGATTTGCCACGTTGCTGTAGACAACAGACTTAACGGCTCAGACTCACTGGGAGGATGTAGGAGCTCACATCGTCCACTCAGCGAAGGGAAGAGCGGACAACTGCAGAAATAAAGGAAACATACACACCTGCTTCTCAGCTTTCCGTTAGGTGGAGTCCCCACTCTGTCCGTGGCTTTAAAATGTTAACGGACATGATTTTGGAGGAAGAGTTTGACAAAGATGGGGAGCCTTGGTACCACCCGAAGGAACTGGAACACGGTAAGATCCGAGGTCTCGCCCTGTAACCTCTGCTCGACCCTGAGGATACAGTTTATTTTAATATAAAGATCCATACCAGGTGTAAACTTAGTAATGAATTACAGTAAATACAAAAGTGGAAATGCATCGCTCACAGACTGACTCATTACTTCGTTTCGCCTACTCTCATGACACAGAATCACATTCAGTCATGAGGTAAAAGTTGAAATATATTCAGAGCTTTGTGGACAGGATTTCCTCTGGCTGTCACTTGTCTTATGCTGATTGTTTCGGATTTATTCAACTATTTGTGGGTCCACACAAAAGAGTGATTTATGAAGGCAATTTCTCTCTCTAATAATAGATTCAATAGACTCAGTAGAATAGACTTAAATATTCATTCATTCATTCATTCATTCCAAAAGGATGTTTTGGTATTTATTTTATGAATTTATTGTAATTTGGGTTTTTTTGCATTTATGGTGTAGAGTGCTTGTTTTTATTGTTGTATGCCTTGTGTATGTTTACCTCTTATGTTACTTCCAGCTGTTTTGTACTTTAGCCCAAGACAAAGTTCCATTCAGGGGCAGTACAATTGATTTGATTTGATTGGTTTGATTAGACAATCTTAATTTGCAACAACACAGATCAGTCCTGAAACTAGGAATAAACCAAAGTATATTTTACTTGGGCAGGATGTGCCAGTAATTCTGCACATTAGTAGAATAGTAATCCAGTTATCAAGAACATTGTATTGTAAGTTCCTGGATTGAACTGTTGTGTCAGTCTGTGTGATAGAAATGAACACAAAAGACAATGAATACGCTGCCTGGAGTGTTTTAGAGGGTATAAAACAGTACAACAATAAGTGAATATAGTTAGAAGAAAATCTCAGGACCGCTCAGCTCACAGTGACATGATCAGCTATGAATGACATTCTGTAACTTTCTTTGTCCCTGAACAGTTAGATAGAACTTGTTCTGTAGCAAATCTGCTATTTCACCAGTTACTTGTGAAGATAATCTGAGGTATTTTCACCAGATTTGTATCAGTTTGCAGAGCCCTCATCTCTACTGCTGTCTGAGTGCTTCAGGGTGGGGCCAAAGGTTGTTATTTGGAGGCTTGTGAGCATGTTTTTGTTAAATATACTTATGACTGGTCTCCCGTGCATGTCAAAGTGTGGTGCCTTTTCTAGCTTGCTTCATTTAATTTCTAACCATGAGTAAACAGTTGTTAGACAGCAAGAGAATAGAAATGAATGAGGAAAGAGTCACAAGGATATCCTGAAGCATGCAGTAGATTCCTCTGTGGTTAATCCAGGCCACATTCACAACATTCTGAGACAATGTTGTGTGTCAGGGCTGTCTTAATGCCAGTCTATGTTTATCCCCTTAACATGCATTTAACTCTCTGACTTGCCTGTGTTTGGTCATTGAAGCCCTTGTAGGACGTGTTTACATGTATTCCTACTTTGACAGATCTCCGTTTGGCAGCGGAGCTGGGGAAAATCCTCCTCGACAGGAACCATGAGCTTGAGCAGGCTCTGCAGCAGATGTATTCCACCAACCAGGAGCAGTTACAGGAGATAGAGGTGATATAGAGGTCTTAAATCCCCAGCTCTATCCTTCAGTGATTATCACTGTGCAAAATATACAATACATTTATCTGTAACAGGAACTTATCACCATAAACTTGTCTTTTCACCATATGGTTTATTATTTCTTTGAAACACATCAGACTTTGGTACAGTTATTATACATGTAGTAATTTTAAATAAATGAAATGTCCAGTGTGTAAGATTATTCATTGAGATAAAGCTTGTACCTCTTTTAATTTTAAACAGGATTTTGCAAACGCTAATCCTGATCAGTCTCACATTCTAGTGAGTTTCTGGCACAGTGCATCTCTTGGCAGGATGTTTGTTTATCTAATTATAGAAACCCTTTCACCAGTCTTCTCCTACCTTTACCTTGGACAGTGTTCAAGCAGCTAAGATTGTAGTGAAGAATTAGGTTGTCAACACATCTATTGAAATGATGGACAAAACAATCCATAAAAACACAGTAAATGTTAAAAACCATTTAAGGTAATATGAAAAACAGTAGACCTTGTGTCTTTGTAAATTCATCTGGTAAACTATACGTTGAAATATTAGAAACATTTTATTAAATTTTGCTTTGTGAAGGCTTTGCTTGTCTGTTTGAGTTCCAGAATATGGCATTCAACAGATCAGCAAAGATAAGAACCCTAATTAGTTTACAGCAAGGCACCTTCCTCCCAGGGGAATTATGGAGGGTGATATGCTAATCCCTTGCGTCTCTTTGTCCCTCATCCTTATGGAGTGTCTGTCTGTGTTGTTACCCACTTCACTCATGACGGCCTCAAAGCTGCACCTGTGTTGTATGAACCAGGACTTTGATGTTGTTTTGTGTCCACTTTAAAAAACAGTAGATAAATTGTTGCCATGATATCTACAAAGGAAGACTAATTTGGTTCGTGACATTTTAGCAGCTATTTTTCACAATCACCCAGCATAGTAAATGATTTAAATCTGTTAAGTAAATGAAGCCTTCTATTACCGTCCAAAGGAGATGATGAGGTATTGCAAAAATAAACTGTATGTTAAGTAGAATCATGGTTTGTATCTAAATACAATGCAATTTTTTTCTGGAAAACCTTTGTGTTTAGCCTATGTCATGGACTAAAAAAAATATACAAGGTGTTACATATGATCTGGCAAGTATTTTATTGTTAGCACATTCAAATAAGCTCACGTTAATTTGCAGTTTAAGGTGTGATAAATACATGTTGTAAGAGGAGTAACTTTAGACTCAATTTTGCACCTTTGCTGAAGATGCTGTACAACAATCTAAGCGTTCTTCTCTTCCCTGTGTTGTGCGCTAGTATCTGTCCAAGCAAGTGGAACTGCTGCGTCAAATGAATGACCAGCACGCCAAAGTGTATGAGCAGTTAGACGTGACTGCCAGAGACCTGGAGCAAGGCAACCACAAACTAGTGCAGGACAATCGTCTGGCTCAGCACAAGATCCACAGGTCCGTCTACCACTTATCACTTAATTTCCCTTGGAAATTTTATATCACCAAATTATTCACTCTGAGACTTGTAAAGATAATCGTCCCATTTTGGAAGAGCTTAGTAAAATTTGCTCTCTTTATTTTCACCTTCAGTCTAACGGAGACCATCGAAGGCCTTCAGACCCACATGGAGAGCCTGCAGACTCAGGTGGACGAGCTCAAGACTGCCCAGGCAGAGCGCAGCAAAAGAGAACAGGCAGAGCAACGGCGGTCTCTCGGAGCACAGAGTGTGTCCTGTCTCAAAGAGCTGTATGACTTACAACATGACAGGTATTACATGTATGCACTCACATGACATGACAGAAGAACTATTTACAAGAGGAATTAGCAGCAGTGGACTTATAGTACTGTGACCGCTTGTTAACATGAGAATTTTGACAGATTTTAGGAGAGGTGTGTGCTCCTATCAGAGTTTAAGAATTAAAGATTACCAAAAACACATCTGCATGTAACGTGGTGACAGGTTGTCCTTGAGTTTAATTATTAAATCAAAGGAAAAAGTGTCTGAACAGTAAGAACTACTGTTTCTGTCATCTGACCTTCTCTTACCCTCAATTTACTACTGATGCATTCCTCTCAGGCTAACTGGAGATGTGTCAGGTCACCCAGTGCCAGATCAGACATAATCCAAATGAGGAGGGACTTAATCCTCCACTATTGTCAGAAATAAGACACGCCCGTGTTGTCTATTGCTTCCTGCATTTCATACCATGAAATAATGAGAAAGCAGAGTAACCTATAGCCCAATAATACAGTCAATAATGGCACTGACCCATATTTGTTGATTCTAACAAAGATCGCAGTGTCAGACGATATGTTTAATACAGTTTGAGATCATTTAGTTATTACAGTGCACTGATAAGTTTACAGTTCCTGTTAATATTCAGTGCCCAAATTATCATTTTAATGTAAGTGTAAATCAGTGTTTCCCAAACTTTTCTTGGCACCCCTTTTTTTTTAAATGATCTACTTAATAATGGACTTTATCTCTAAATCGTAAGTGCAATTGTGTTAAAGGTAATGTTCCTTTTCATTTCCACATCATCTTAAAATTTTGTCTAGGCTAAGACGACCAGCCATATGAGAGATAAATTAAATCCGTTTTATGCATGTGTTTTGAAAATTAACGTGTTAAATACTTTATGAGTGAGATAATAAAAACTTTAGGCAGAAATGACAAGCTCCTATTTTTTTCCCCTCTCATTAATAAAACAAACTGGATGTACACTCTTTTTTAATGCTAGCTTCAGTTTTATAATCAAATATTGTGTTTCAAAAACTTGCTTCTTATGGAAGGTTTTTTAAATAACCTCAACAGTATCTCTTGTGGGGG
>JAPTYQ010000029.1:22136554-22164986 GCA_029814465.1 Ostorhinchus cyanosoma
GTGATGCCCTGGTCCAGATCTGGGAGGAGATCCCCCAGGACACCATCCGTCGTCTCATTAGGAGCATGCCCCGACGGTGTCGGGCATGTGTACGAGCACGTGGTGGTGGGGTGGGGGGGGCACACAAACTACTGACAATCATTTTGAGTTGTACAATGATATTTAGTCCAAATGGACCAGTCTGCTGCATCATTTTTACACGTTCATTATATATAAATATATATATATAAAACCTGAACAAAAACAAGTATGAAACTTCTGACTCTTAATAACTTAAGTATAATTTTTCCAAATTTATACTGTGAACCAAATCAGCACCTTTGTCAGGTGGTTTTGGCCCGTGAGCTGTATGTTTGCCACTGCTGTACTGTGTCTATATCCAGGTATTATATGGGACTGCATTCTGTGCTGTACGTTAGTGATATGCAGATTGCTGGATTACTGCTGGGTCAGGGCGGGTCAAAACAACGTCAGTTTATTTGTGGGTCGGGTCAAATAATTCAACAAAAGCCCTGTCGGTTGAGAAAAATCAGACTTGTGCATCACTACTTAAAGTGAAAGTGAAACTCATAAATGCTTTACTAATTCCTCTAGGCCTCCCTTCTTTACCTTTGGAAACTTTAATTTGAGGGGGCAGGACACCCCCCCAGATCAGCCCGATCTTGTGACTAAATCTGATCTGATCATTTAAAAAAATGCCAGATCAGCAGAGGATACTAATCTTTAGATCGGATCAAGTCATCCCTATTTTATTTTATTTTATTTTATTTTATTTTATTTTATTTTATTTTATTTTATTTTATTTTATTTTATTTTATTTTATCTTTATTTAACTAGGAAGTCCCTTTGAGTTCAGAAATCTCTTTTGTAAGGGAGACCTGGCCAAGGTAGCAGCCATACAAAGTCCAAACAATATAAAACACATACATGATACGCAATATTTGAAATAGTTGTCATTCCTATTTGTGTTAAACCCCCTGAATTTAATCTGAAAGTCCACACTTCAATTACACCTGGATTGCTTCGCGAACGGAGGCAAAATTACAAAATTAGAGTCACTGTCCAAATGCAAATGGGCCCGACTGTATTCTACAAACCTGTTTGTATGTTTTAAAATGTATGGCAAATCTCAAAATAGTGCTCAATAGCTTGTGATTCATGGCCTCTTTGGCTGTAACACCAGTGAGTTAATTATGCTCCTTTGAGAAAACACCGGCCCTGCCTGTGTGGTCCACACTGTACTTGTGGTTTACTTGGCAGCAAAAGAGAGAACACAACAAGTCATCTTTTAATTAGAGCTGTGTTTATGCTCAGGGAAATGACTTAGAGATGCACACTGAAGACTGATAAGCGTCTCCATCTCTTTCTTTCTCTCTTTCTCTGCAGCCGTACAGTATATGAAATGGATATGCTATATATGGCCACAGTTTGTCTGCCACTCTCTGGTCCAGTTACCCACAATGCACTCTTCATCACTAGTCTATCACAGTAATCAGGCATCTCCAAATAGGGCCCTGCTCTACTTTCTCTAAGAGCCTCATCCAAAAATCCAAATCACTTATCTCCTGCGGCCATAAATACATCTGCTGATAATCTAAATGTCACATCTTATTAACAGCTGTGGACTTATAAAACCATGCATGCTATCCCAGCAGCATTACATCCATTAGGCCCTGATCAATGAAAACAAGATACCATTGTTTAAATCTAATGGATTTCACTAGTTATCAAGAAAGAATGTGTGTGTGTGTGTGTGTATGTGTGTGTGTGTGTGTGTGTGTGTGTGTGTGCGTGCGTGTGTATTGAGGGGGGTGTAAATGGAAAGTTGCTGACTGGTTTCAACTAAACCAACCCGGATGAAGAGGGTGTGGTACCTGAGAGTAAGGGTGTTTTCACACTGCAATGGGAATACAATTGTTCGGTGTGCAAGTACCGTAACCGAGTCCAGCTAAAAAGGTAGTCCTGGGTATGGACTACGGGGACTCCAGTACAGTACGTTGCAGTGGGAAAGTGATATGCGTGGCATGGGCTAGCCTTACCGACCGAACCCCTCTGTGATATATTGGGGACAATGAAGGTTGCGAGATTTCAGCGGAGGTTCACATGGGGAATGGATCTTCAGGAGAGGGGAGGTGCCATGCCCCCCTCTCACTCTTCCTACCCCTTGTGGTATCATCCAACCAGGACCAGATGATACTAGTTTTGGCAGTGGTGCCCCCTACTGTTGACACCACAAATATCGCCGTGGAAAAGGGCAATTGACCGCCACTTCTTGTAATTTAATCGAGCAAATTCTTATCAACAATTGATAGTTGATGAATTGTTTACATCCCTAATAGTGACAGAATTCTTTCTACACCACCACCTACTGTTTCTGCCCTGTAACACCTACTCGAACTCAGGCACTAGCTGCGGTATGCAACATCTGCAGGAAAGGTATGAGCGTATCCTGGTATGGCACGGATCCGGATAACCAGTGTTGAAACACCCTAATAGCATCACTAAACCTTTCCTCAGGTGCCATATATTCATTTAGTGCTTTGAGAGATGCACCAAACTACAACTGCTTAAAATAAACCTGTTCAAAAGACAGTGGAGGACCGTGGCTCGTATAACAAGGAAGTACACATACTTAGTCAACTGTGTATGGATAAATAAAGATAGCAAAAGGTCTAGTTTATATCCAGATGATGAAAACCAATAGAAAAGCTGATGTTTCACCTGTGGCTATTGTTAAAAGTCAATGGCTTGCAAGGTAATTTTGAGCCCCAACGCCTCTTTAAACTCTAACCGATGCATTCTTTGAATTCCAATGTGAAAGCCATCTATAAACATAAGCCCGGGACTCATGATAAACACACACAGAGGTATTCCTGAGTTTTCAGGTTGCTACATGAATGATAGGACAAGGTGTGTGTGCCTGGCCAGAAGTGTGACTGCATATATGTGTGTTCGTCAATGTGTTGGTGAACCGAGGTGGGGTGTGAAAGTCAGGTCGCCGGGGGATTGACTTCTCTACATCAACACCGCTTGGAGGCTCTGTCACTCAGCAGGTACACCTCATCGCTGGGGAACGTGGTCTCACTACAGAATAAACACACCTCACATCTTCTGCTCCTACTCACAGGCTGCGGTCATGAGATGCCAGGCATAACGTCAAAAACACTAAGAAATGGCCACAAATTTCATGTGACACCTTGACAACTGCAGTAAACTATAGCGAATGGATGTCAAGACAGGGAGAAATAGTCTATTTGATGAATACAAAGTCTGTAGCCTGTGAGAACTATGCATGTCACTCACTGTCAGCGGTAATAAAAGAGAGGGAGATGGTTTTAAGGGTTACCGTTTGGAGGCAGGAAGGTGAAACGCTGGTACTGGCTCCTCTTCCTCTTGCCGTTGCAGACGTAGAAGTTGACCTGCACTGGACTGGATATTCTCTGGTTCCGATAGGGTGGAACTTCCACAACAATCGTATTCTGAAATTTAACCCACAGAAAATGATAAGTGGAGAAATGTAGCTGACTACAATTCCCATACTTAAAGATTTCACATAGTTGTATTTATTTTATTTGAAGTTTATCCACCTTTGTATTTTTTTTTATATAACTATGTAAATTTTTCTGACTTTTTTTACTTTTCATAGAAAACCATTAAATCTATGACATTCAAAATGACATTTTGGCCTGTTTCTTAATTTTTTCATTATTTATCCTGTTAACTAAGAAATCTTCATTATTTTACAATCTTTCGGTCCTTTATCACCTTATTTACAAATAAATATGATTTAAAACACACATTTAGAAAAATAAAAAGATCAGTGAAATTATGTCTTATGTGACTAATAGCGACATTGGTCAATGTCAGTAAATATCGGTATACCAATTGGTAATACCAATGTGCAGCTTAAAGTTTGGTGCCATTTGTCCAATGTAAAAATTATTCTCATTTGTGATCAACTACAGGATTATGGATTAAGAAACTTCAAGTCTTTAAATTCCTCCTTGAAAATGCATTGAAAACAGAGCTGTCAGAGCGTATGAAATATCATTATTTTTTAAATACTTTATTCTCACTGGACAGAATATTATAGAATATGTGAATAAAATAAGCTCAACCTTGCACAACTATAGTCAGAAAATTCAAAGTAAATGCACCTTAATCAAGCAGTGACAAAAATACACTTACAATAGCCATTTTTCATATTATCAGTATATTTTTTTCCTGAATACTTACTTACTTTTCCTTTACTAAAGTTCTGAACAGATAAATGTACTTGTAGAATATTTTCACAGTCCATTACTAATACTTTTATTCCAGGGAAAGCTCTGTAGTACACAGTACCACCACTGTGGGTGATTTCCCCTCAGACAGCTGCTTAAATCATTACAAAGTCACATCAGAATCCCTTAATTGCATTTTTCATCCGAGTTTATCTCGCTCTGCAAATGTAGTAGACGTTCCTGCAGCGTATTAATCAACAGCTCTGTTTATTTTGCAGCCGGTCTGTATTTAGGGTTGTGTTTCCAAGAGGCTGGACTGGAAACACGTCTAAATGAGCTCGTCTGGACAGTGTAGATGCAGCAGCAGAACCCCAGAGGATTGTCCAGAGTGTGTTTGTGTCAGAGGAAACCCCAGGGCTTCGGCCTCGTCCCAGTTCAACACAAGAGCAGAGAGGTAGCGGGTTCTTTTGTTTGCACAGCCATGCCTTCCTATAGAAAGCCTCCCCTGTCCCCCTCCCCCCCTTAGACTAGACCTTGGCAAGTCTGGACGGATGTGAACTTTCAACTGCTTTCATGCTGTCAAGGGAACGCAGGGAGAATTTGTCTGAGCGTTTGTGTCTAATTCCTGGGACGGCTGTCACTCCTGTAGAGGTCTGTGACAGGAAGCAGGTTTTTGTTGGTTTGCTGTGGGTGTAAGTGGGGGTGGGTATGGAGGTGAGGGGTCTGCGTCCTCACTGCTAATTTGGCCTCCAGATGACGACAATGAAAACACACAGGTGGCTGATTGAATGTTTTCGGTATGTGCGTGCACATGGCTTTCCCTCCTCTTTCTAACCAATCCAAGTTTGCGTACTCTGAGCTGCAATGAAAATAAAGTCAGGCAGGCGGACGGGAGTGTTAAGGTGGCAAATGGCAGAAGAAGAAGAATCCATGTATCATTCGCTCTTTTCATATTAAATTGAGAATCCACAATCGGAAAATGAAGAAATGACTTATTTCATTATTCATGTACAAATCCAAAAACCAGTTGTTGGTCATTCTTTCGATTTGTATGTACAAATTTAAAATGGGAAATAAGCAAATGGACCAAATGTGGGGATTCATGTTGACATTTTTTAAATTCGATTTGGTCTGACCCTGAACTTACTTTTTGGTGTGTTGACCTAGACAGTCGTGGGTTTGCTAGTATTCTACCTAATGCATTCTGAGTAATTTGGATTTGGTGTTATTCAGATGCATCAAATGCGTAACTGAAGGAGGACGACATGACAACTGAAAAAATGGTCTGGATCTTCCAGGTATTGTTGTTTAGTCTAATACAGTGCATCCGTGGTCGACAGTCTAAGTCGAAGACGCTTCAGGAAGTTCAGGGTCAGAACAAATCAGATATCAAAAATGTCAATACGAAACCCAACATTTGGTCAATTTGCTTATTTCTCATTTTTAATTTGTACATACAATCGAAAGAATGAAAAACAACTGGTTTTTGGATTTGTACCTGAATAATGAAATATCGAGTCATTTTTTCATTTTCCGATTGTGGATTCTCAATTGAACATGAAAAGAACCAATGACACACGGACTAAGAAGGCCAGGGATTTAATGCTGTTTGTTGCATCTACAAATAAACACACTGAGGTATTTGTCTTTCATCGACCCCCCCCCCATACTGCTGCCCAGACCGAGGCCTGCACGCCCGCTAATTTTCCAGGATCTGAGACTCCAGCCATTGCACATCAGCCAACCCTGCAGGCCAATTAGGCATCACAGTCCACATCTACCCCCCTGATGCAACCCAGTCATTTACCTGAGCCAAATAACATCAACAACAACAAGGAGAAAAACACCCTCAAGTTGCAGCATTTAGATGTGCACGGCTTATTTTAGACACCGTGCAAGTGTAAATTGCCTCGGTTAGTTTACACAAAAAAAAGGGGGGGGGTTTGAGATGCCGCTGATGAAAGGCTTCAGCAACTCAAAACACGCTGTCATCACACACAAGCAAACAGATTTTCACGGACCCTGTAGTCGACTCTCCACGCTAAAAGCAGAGCTAACGAACCTCAGTGAAATGTTAATTAACTCCAGAGCACACGAGGCTTTCTGTGACACGTACAACAACATTTTCCTCTCTCCCTCCGTTTTATATTAACAAAATCTGAACGTGTGATTGAGCGTCAGTAAAATGAGCGTGCTGGTTTATTTTCTCATTACAGCTCTCATGAAAACCAGCAGGTAAAATCAGGGGTGTAATCCACTCTTGGCTTCGTGATCCAGCACAGACGAGGTGTTTAAGTCCAACTCGCCACAGCACAACACTTCACTGTGAACTAAACGTCTGGCTATGCCGGGGAGGACTGTGGCGTATGTGTTGCCTCCACTTTGTAACCTGTGTGTTTGTGAGATGCAAAAACAATATGACAGCTCGTGTTTACTTCATGAGGTTACAGAGATTTTGTGAAAATTCCACTCAGGATTGCATGGGCTAATCATCATTGTCTGTGCTGCAACTTGTAACGCCTTAGCAAAGGTTACATCATTACAGGGGACAGATGAGGAGGAGTGAAAACGAGAAAGTGTCAAGGGAGGGCGGGACTGAAGATGGTGACAGCATTTCCAATCAGTCCTCCCAGTCTGATATCTACTTACACATTTGATGGAGTCCTTGTCAACTTTGGCTTCTGTCTCCCACAGATGATGTCCGTCTATAAAGAAAAAACACACCATCAAACAAATAATACGGAGTTTTAATGGAACGCTGGCTCCAATCTGAACATGATACTCAATACGTAGGTACAGGGTCTGGTCTGAGGAGCAGGATTAAAGCGTTGGGGAGGTAACTTCAGGATCTTTCAGTGTTTCGTCAGGTGATGTTGTAATTAACAGATCCAATATGTGTAAAAGCGCTAAATACAGGCTAATCCAGTCTCTCGGGGAGTTACTATTCCAAGAAGATCTCAGGGAGCTACGTTTGTGGATAGCAAGAGTTTCAGGAGTTTTAGAGAACACTGAAATCCTTTGGCTTTAGGCATAACCTTAAAACAGAATCTCATTAAAGTACTAAAGCCTCGCAGTCACTGAAAAAAGTCCAAAAGTCTCCACCTGGTTTAACTCAGCCAACAGGTGTGATCCTTCTATTGGATAATTACTGCAGTGATATTAGTATGTGCCAGTTCTTTGACCCTTGAGGAGCTTCTCATTTCTTATAAAAGGTCATGTGGTCTGATGAGTCCAGATTGACCCTGATCTAGAGTGATGGCCTATCAGGGTGAGAAGATAGATGGGTGGAATGATTACCCATCATGCCTAGTGCCTACAGTACATGCCTGTGGGGGCAGTGTTACGATCTGAGGTTGATTCAGTTGGTTCAGGTCTACGCTCAGTTAAGGATGTCCTGATTTGGATTTTTTTGGCTTGCGATTAGTTTTGCCGATAGCGATCGGATCTAGACTTTTTATAATGACATTTTGATTTAGATTTGCAGTCATTATTTTATAGGTTATTATTCTATTATTTTACCTGAGATCACAATTGGGCTGTGTGTGGAACCTGAACTGAAACAACTATGACACCTTTGACTCATAATAACTTTAGGGTAATTTTTCCAAATTCATACTCTGGCAAAATTAGAACCTTTGTCAGGCTAGTTTTGGCCCGCGAGCCATATGTTTGCCACTGCTGTAGTGCGTCTATGTCCAGTTATTATGTGGGGGCGTGTTCTGTGCTGTATGTTAGTGATGCGCGGATCAGTGGGTTAATGTCGGGTCGGGTCAAAAGGATGTCAGTTTATTTGTGGGGTGGGTTGGGTCAAATAATTCCACAAAAACCCAACTCACGCATCACTACTGTACGTACGCCATAATAATTCCTCCAAACCTCCCCTCATTGTCCTTTTCCCTACCTTCAGAAACTTTAATTTGAAGGGCCAGGACGTTTGCCCCCCCCAAGAACTGGGCCCGGATTGGCCTGATCTTGTGACTAAATCTGATCTGATCCAATCTTCTAAAAAATGCCAGATCGGCAGCTGATACCGATTTTTAGATTGGATCGGGACATTCCTAGGTTCAGTAACATTATGTATCCAGAAAATGATGGAAATGAACGTTGTGTGCATACATTTATTTGCAGTCCGATTAAATATTAGCATGTAGGACTTTTTTTTGACCCTGGATGATTTGAGGGTAAACCCGTTTGCCAATTTGAGTTTTGTGTTTTTTTGTTTTTTTACTTAGTTCCATTTGAAAGAAACTGGATTTGGTTGTGTTAAACAGACTGGATTTGTATTTTTAAATTCATTACATTTGTTCCTCTTGTGAGACACTGGTGAATATAGTCCTGGCCTAACTTGCAAAAGAAGAAGATATGTGTTGAATTTGTTTAGAAGTGCAAGACAGAAGCAAACTGAAGATGTCATTTTTAGGTATTAGAATATTTTTCTTAAGTGTATTTTTCCATTTAGAAATGTTACAGGTAACCTATATTTGTTTTGATTTAAATTGTTATATAATACTGCTCTGCGTCATTTCTATTCTTAACTGGGCTCTGTGAGTATAAGAAACCCAGATGCTTTCAGTTGTTCTCTTTCTTCTCATCTTGGGCTTGTTGTGGTAAGGAGGTTCCCTTTGCTGCCATGCAATAAAAGGCCTGTGAGCTACTGCAGCTGTTCGAAGCCTGCAAAAGCTCAGCTCACATTCTTTGGGTTTTCTCTGTGATTTCATGCCACACCTTAGCGAACAGACGCTGTGGGCTCTGCTAGGGCAATCAGCACAGACCACAGTGCCAATTTTTTCAGGACTGATGACTCATTAAGGCTGTCAGAAATAGAAGTGACACAGAACAGTCTTTGTGTCAGTGGCACACCATGTGAGGTAATAGCATGGACACTGTGGCACTGCTACTGTATTCCTGCTTCACTTTTATGGATTTGCCGTTTTAGTGGTTACTGCATCTACGCTTCTGGGACAGGAAGCCATCAGATAAGATAATCAGAGTCAGTTTCCAAATAACCGATAACAGCCGTCCAGCAGCTCAGGAAGATGTAAACCTCCACTCTTCTATTAAAGCTTTATGTTTTTCACATTATTTTCAGATCTTGCAGTAAGTGAAAGAATAAAGCATCTCAGTCATGGTTGGCTTATTATTGGTGAGCTGTGGCGGTGGGGGCGGGTGGTCAGCTTTATTATTCAGAGAGTGAACATCAGTAGATATCTCTTTCCAAAATGTCTGTCTTAAAACCCAGAGAAGCATAAAAACAGATGCTAAAGAGATCAGATAAGGGTTTTGTATTTGAATCAGGGGAAATAAGAGTTGCATATGGTGAAACGTGTATCGCTAATGGAGATGATGTGTACGACCGGGGAATAGAAGCAGGGTGATGCATCTATGGGGCAGCCATGATAGGGTGTGTGCAGCAGGTGATAAGATTCAGAGTCGGGGAGTATGGAAGGACAATTAGAGAGAGACACAAGGGGAAGGTCAGAGAAAGGGAGACAGACAGAGATGAGCGTTCCTCATGTTACGTCTGAGGGAAACCAAGAGGGAATCTCACCCGCCTCCGCACTGGGAGACGCTCCAAGAGGGAAACCTTACACTACGACGTCAACCCAGACTCCACCAGTAAACATGTTTTCCAAACTTTTCCTCTTCTTCGCCCCTCACTGCCATCTTGTTGATATTTTCCCCCTGCTTCCATACATCCAGATCACTTTGTGCCTCCAGTCTTTTGACGATCACTCCATCAGACTTTGCAAAATTGAGCCTCAGACCGAGCCGGGATGAGGCCACATGTGGCATACCTTTGCGAGTAAGAGAGTGCTGTACGACTGATAACCACAGAACTTTCCATTCACTCTGCCTTCCCTGCAACATCTGCAAAATGCTTCTGTTCCCGACAACACCTCCTCCTTCACACAACCTCCACCCACGGGTAATGCACACACACACAGATGCATACACATCAGCAGTATCCTCCACATTCATTTGTTCTGGGCTTCAACTTCAATGAAAAAAGGTGAAATGCAGAACAATAAATAGGATAGAGGTTACTGTTAAGTCTAATCCATGTTAAATAGAAACATATGAGCACATGGAAGTGGAGGCAAATAGCAGCAAATACTTGTTTTTAGACTCTATACTCTAGGCTAAAACAGCCATCTGCCATGACTCACCTGTGAAAAAGACACCTACAGAGACTAACATCAACACAGACAGCCACGACAACAAACTTATTCATCAGGTAATTAGGGCGAGGCCTCTTGGATTCGCCTCTTCACTTCTTGACAACATGTAACGAACACAGCAACCGAGTTCCTGTCATAGTAAATATCGCACAAACAAACGGGGACTGTATTGTTGTCCTTAAAGTGACCTTGCACGGTTTCCTTTTTTTCAACAGTGTGATTTTTCCTTCTGAAAAAGTGTGATGCACAACAACTTCCATTGACCAGACAGAGTTCATTTGGGTAGTTTTGAAAATGGAAAATTTGATTCACATTCTTAATTGCGTAGGTCGTTTTGTGACACAATCCAGCTGTGTTTTGCAGTTTTTGTCTCATTTCCAGATATGATATTCAGGACAACTTTTTTTTGTTTTTTTCATATTTTTCTGTTTACATTTGTGATCTCTATTTTCCATTGTTATAACGGCTCTACTGCTGCTACCTAGGCTGCACATTCCTCAGCCATTTTACACATATCATCCTGTTGTCCAATGAAGACCAAAGCCAAAAAGTCAGAGGGCTTCCCTGATGAATGATCCCAGAGGTACAGCTGTTTTCTACTCTGAAGCACCTGGCCCTTGCCAATCTGAGGACTGATGAAACTGGAGAAATGTAGGCCTGCTTCAAATCTAGACGCTACAGAATAAATTATTACCTGACAGTAGATTTGCGATAGTTTTATGGTCAGGAAGTAAGTTATTCTTGGCATATAACAGGAAAAGTGTAAGACGACTTGACCCATGGGTTCAGGGTGAGGACGATGGCGGTCGGTGAGAAGTTCTCCGCTTTCATCATCTCTCCAGCTGTGCAGCAGCGAGTCTGTAAATGACCTGAAGACTGAAGGTGATAGCTAGACAATCACGCAGACGTTTACTATTGTATAAGATTTGGCAATAAAATATGTGGCACACATCCTCCACAAAGTAAAGAGCAAGGTTGGTCTCCATGGTGTTCTGCAGAGTACATAAGAACCGAGCGAGGGTCACGGCAAGACCTCGATCCACAGACTCTTAAACAGATGGTGAACAGCAGTGCAGGAAGATGTAGTGTTGGTACAGGACATCTTTAACTGTTTCCATCATTTCGGTTGAAGATACTGTATCCCAGCCTTTGTTCGTATCTGAATTAAGTCACTAATCTCATGTTCAGAACAGCCTCAGGTGAGGGTGGAGAACGCAGGACAATCGAGACATATCTGGTTATGATGCAGTTATGATTCAAGCAATTCCTCTGAGGTCCAGACGTGCTCAAAGCCAAGACGTAGACCTTGGCGTCTTCTGCTGCGTACAGGCTTGCTGTTGACATCTTCAGATTGTCAAATTTAGGAAAAAATAGATTTGAGGGAAATACAACTCTCTGTTCTATTTCACATAAGTTTGACTCTGTGCCTGTTTCCATGGACATAACTTTGCACACGACTGAAAATCCTCAGAGTCGAGCACCGGCCAAACAAATGTCATTAATGGCAGCTGCATCAGCCTGTATAATACTATATGTTCTACTGTATTAAACTTCGCGGTATTACCCTACGGAGCAGTGTTAGTCCCTCCAGCCCCGTCTGATGTAGATTAATAATGTAGAATCTGATTTCAGTACTGTATGCCATCCTAATAGGTCTGTAAGTCATCCTTTAGTCTGTAGCCTGAAGCAGAGGTGGGACTGACCTTATGCTGCTGGAGTGCCAAACATATGAGCCAATACTCTGATGGTTATCTTAGCCTAAAGCCAAAGGACAGTCTAGACATACCGCTAGAGGTACAATACATCGACCAATTTGTCTGATGTTTAAACTTGCCCAAGGTACGAACATTGAGTGAAGTCTAAACAAACTCTGAATGAACACAGACAATACAGATCCCAGTCAGCGTGGCCTCGGATCCACAACTTTAAAGCTACGAGATTTCGAGTGTTTCACCACGTTGCTGAGGAGATTCCACATGACAAAACTAATAGCCCGAGGGTATTATTGTGCATTATGCTGTCCTGATGTTACAGATTACCTGCAAAATTCTTCTAATCTTGGCTCTTAGTTACATGGGCTTAAAACAGAGGTGGAGGAGACCAGACTTCTGCCTCTGAAGCCCAGGCTGTGTGGTGTTGCCGAGCTCTAGGCAACGCTCCAATCCGGCCAGATGTAAAAACTATCCAGCTCACCAGGGAATTCCCTTACCTCCTCTCTGACTCACAGTGTAGGCTTTCCCCTGCTCTCTCTCTCTCTCTCTCTCTCTCTCTCTCTCTCTCTGTTTGTCTGTCTGTCTGTCTGTCTCTCGCTCTATTTTCCCTGCCTCTAGCACTCATTCCACCCATGGAAAGCAGGGCAAGCCAGAACACACACTGCTATAGGTGCGCCAGGTATGTCCCCCTACGATTGTGCCAAAAGAGCGGTTTGGGCAAACCAAAACGCTAACACAAACTCAGCACATACACATAATAAAAATAACAGAAAACTTAAGCCGAGGGCAGGAATACAAAAGAAAATGGAAAGTATCATAAATCCACATATCGTGGTTGTACAATGTGTACGAACCCTGAGCGAAAAGAGGAAAAAATGAGGTCTAACAAAAACATGTCAACAATAATTTTTATAAAGGATGTTTGGACTGTAGTAGATATATGTGGCGTTCACTGTTACAATCTAATTAATGTACTTTCTTTTGGTGAATGTGATTAAGTGTCAAAGTAGGGATATTAAAATGTTTCATGAAACTTCTAAAACTGATCACTAGGATAATATTTGTTTTCCATACTTTTGATTTTTCCAACAAAACAAATGGAAATACTCTATTATCTGTATATCATAAACCCTTCTAGCTGTTTTTTTGCCATGAGAAGCTCATGTTCTTCTACAGTATTTTACTCTGAAATGACTGATCACTTAAGAGTCTGGTTTATTCCAACTCTAAGTGTAAAGTGTTATGAGAACTTTTGTTAGTGGTGCTATATACACTTTCTCTGTTTAGTTGTATGTAAGTATAGAGGTGAATGTATAGGCTAATGCCCCTGTGATCATCCAGTATATATATATATATATTTTTTAAATTTGTTTATATGTTTTGATGATGCCTATGTCGTCATTATGTGTATTTAAATTTTTTTTGTATTTATAACAAACGAGTGCGGTATTAATGTTGGCCGTTTTATTTATCTTGTTTCTGTCACTTGTCTAAGGACTGCAGATGAAAAGGAGGTATTTGTACCAATTCTGGCATATTTTCATGGGTGTATTTTTTACACAGCAGTGTTCATAAATGTGCATGGTCCCTATTAAATAAACCAATAATATGAATAAATAAATAAATAAATAAATAAAATGATTTGATTGATTGAACACATGTAACTGAGCTTCACCAAAGCATTGGTCAACTGTTTGACAAGGACCACTGCACTGCATTATTTGGTTCTTACCAAGATTAAAAAAAAAAAGAAAAAAGAATTTTTTTTAGAAGTGTTAGATAATGTATCTTATTTTAAGAGATTTTTTTTAACTTTAAATGTTACTTCTAGATTTAATAATTCAAGAAATTTTGTCAAGTGAAATTCTCTTGCAGCATGGACAAATAATTTCAGTTGTTTTGAGGATGTTTGAGAAATTGAATTAAGAAAAAAAAAACTAAGTAAAAAAATCTGCCAATGGAACAAGTGAAAATGATCTTGGTCAGATTTCTTCAATTAGATTTTCTAGATCTAGCGTCTAAAAATCAGTTCTTATATCTCACTGAAAAGTTCCTCTTTAGGTGATTCTGTCTTATTTTAAGTGTGATGAGATATTTGGACTAAAATGAGGAAAATACACTTGGTCAGATTTAGATTTGTTCCAGTGTAGGGTCACAGACTCTACGTTGTCTGCACTATGTACCATCTATGTTCTGATGCATTGTACACATGACCACGTGCAACATCTCACTGTATGAGGTCACGGCTGATTTTCTAAGGATGGCGTCTTTTCCTGCTGCTCCTCTTCCTCCTCTGTCCCTTCTCCCTCTCCATCAATCCTCTGAGGTTCTCGTCTTTTCCGTTTCACCCCTCTACAGGGAATCCCTTGTGGATGACTCACTGAAAACACTTCCTACTGCACAACGCAAACAGGCCTGCAGGCTAACAGCCGCTGATACACACATACGCCACGACAAACACACACACACACACACACACACACACACACACACACACACACATGCCAGGGATGCACAGAGTTTGCATCAGTTATCCTGTGGGTGACGAAGTGGAGCAGTGGGGATGGACGTGGCACTTGAAAAGTTGAAGTAATTATTTTTCAAGGCGCAGTGGCAACAGCCATGAGCGCGCTGATTTGATTCTGGGGACATCTCAGGGGGGACGAGACACAATCAAAACAACACAGACAAAAAAGTAAAGTAGCTGTGAGAGATGCAGTGAAAGTATAGGACGACAATGAAGATCATATGCACAGCAATACTCATCTGCTGTGCACAAACTAATTCTACCAACTATGCATTTTATTAAGTATATACTGTGTTTATACCAGAAACAGCGTCTCAGTTCTTCAATTCCATATTCACTATTTAGTTTTAGCTTTAACTGTACCTATGATTATTACTATGTGAATTTTCAAGGTTGATGTAAAACTATTGTTCTGTTACTGATTTCTAGGAGCGATACTTCGATGTATCAGCTGGTATTTACTGATGCCTTTTCACCGATGGCGATGGCAGATGTCATGTTATATTAAAGGTTATTTCATAAAATGGTTGAATCTGTATTCAGACAGTCATAATGTGATGAAGGGCTGAAAGTAGGGATACACGGATTGTATAATTCTTAATGGATATGATACTGATGGCAAAGATTGAACAGCAAAAACTAAATAAAGAAACTGAAATTAAGAAGAGATTAGCAGTTGGTCCATTCCTATTTTGTAAGTTAAGTTTAATTTCATTCAGTTAGCGTACATGTATTATAAACCTTAAACCACTGTCCTTAACGTCAGTGATCTTCAGTGCCTAGTGTCTGCTTCTGGTTTTTCTGGACCTCTTTAAATAAATCTGCTGTTATCCAAGTCTTCTCTCCAAAGTGGGCATTAAAGTATGTTTGTGCTAAAAGCGGCAACTTCCTTGATATCGTGAAAGCAAATGGAACCAGTTAAATAAACGCATACATTTGTGCTTTACGACGGCTTCATTTGCTAATCAGCCTTTGTGCTGTGTGTGATCTCGGTCTGACTCAACGTGGATGGCTTTAACTGTTTATAATTATTCGCAGTTGGACGGGGACACTCAAACGCAGTCTGTAGGATTTGTGGAATTTTCTGGAAGGTGTTTATTGGAGTCAATTTTGGAAAGTGAGCAGCCATCTTGACCTTTGATGGCAGCGACGGTAATGGCTGTCACCACTGTGGCAAATGCAGTGATTGGTGTTGTGCTGCAGAACGAGCGGAGCTTTACTTGTGCATGTGTGTGTCCGACTGTGTGTGTGTTAGCACATGTCTGCGAGTAGTAATTATTGCGGTGAGATGCTCTGTATTTCATGGGTGCATTTAGTCATGAACTTTTCCAGAGGAAAATAAAACCAAAGTTATAGAATAATTCTGTAATATAATTATAATTTTATTGGTTTCTTTTTTCCTTATTCAACTTTGGTCCTTCTAAATCAACACGAAAGAGAGATTTCAGGGCTGAGAACCTTCATGAAACAGCAGGCTCCTCTGATTAAAATGCCAAAAGACAATATTTTGCAGTATATTTGGGACATAAGTACTTTTCCACACGCCTACTTGTTCATAGATAGTTGCCTTCAGTGTGTGGATGTCTTACAGTGTGTACCTATGTCCGTCTGTAATGGGCTTTTTGACTGAGGAGACCCTGGAAGTGGTGGGTCATTAAAGTTTACATAAAAGCAGACTAAGTAGTAGATAGAAAAAACCCCTTTCGATTCTGCTCTCGTTCTTCCTTGACACCACAGAGACGAAAAACAAACCACTAAAATGTCAATGGCAGGAAAGAGCGTGGGGATCCCGCTAGCGCAGACGTCCACACAAGCTAATGTCTTTAACGGGTATCAGGGATAGAGGTAAGAAGAATGCAGAAAAAGGGGGTGAAAATGGAGAATAAGAGGAAGCAGAGGAGTGGTAAAAGAAGTCAAAAAGAGGAGCTTAAAAGGAAGGAAATGAAGGCTAGAAGGGTCACGAGTCTGACAAACGAGGGTGGGAGAGGCTGGAGTGTGTTGTGTGGGGCTTTCCTCTCCAGGGTATCCCCCTCCATGACTAAACAAAGCCAGGAGGAGGGAGCCCCCACATTACCGAAGGCCATCCACCTCAGGCACCAGGGTTTATGGGGTCCACGGGGCTTCAGAGGCCGACGGAGAAGTAAGGGATATTAAAAGTGTAGAGAAAAATAAAACAAACCAACCACTAATGAATCCTTAAAGACCTAGAACTATTTTTGTGGCGACTAATATCATGTATTTTCTTTTATTTGATTTATTGTGTTACTATTATTTTGTATATTTTCTTATTAATTTCATTAATTTTGTCAACTTTTTTCTTTTTTTTTTGTTGCTAATTTTGTTTTCTTATTTTTTTCAATTTTGTTCAGTTTGTGGCTTATTTTGTTCATGTTACGTGTTATTTTGTTGAATTATTCATTTTTGTTAATTTTATTGTTTTTAGTCATTCTTTGTGCTTTCTTTTTTTTTTTTTTTTTTTTTTACTTCAGGGTCCAGTTATGTAACACATGGTGGCATTTAACAGCCAAATGCGTGACAGATAAATGGCGGTGCTGGATTTGTGGAATAGTTTGATCTAATTAAAACTCAGTTGCTGTGTTCTGGGAGAAAAATAACATGCCTTAAACCCAACTGACCACACCAGTCTTGTCTTTTTGCCTGTTTGTTGCTTCAGTAAAGACTGCCAAAAGATGCACTGCAAAATAAGCTAAAGTGCTGTCAGAAATTTGTGGCTCAGCATTGTTCTTGCAAGCGGCAAGTGTGCCACATGGTCCACCGCTTTTTTATGAGGCTAAACTGATGACAGAGTGCTTCGCTCACCTGCTGCTCAGGAACCTGCAGCATCTCAATAGATCAATTTATAATTAACAGTTGCCATAGAAAATACAAGCACTCATGAAATTAATCAAATTTTTCTCCCCTGCTTTTGGCCTCTTTACTTTAAATTCAACTCCAACGTTGTCTAGAACAGCTGGAAACAATATAATGTGGATTATCACACTAAAAATTATTCTTTTGGGTTTTGTTAATATTTTAAGTTAAAACAACAACCAACCTGTTCCAGACTGCTTACTCACTATAACAATTTTCACTGCAATTACACTGTCCTGAACTTCTTTTATCTTACTGTATATTGATTTTATCCATTGTTGTATTGATTCTTGAATGGTGTACAATGTCCTTGAGAATCAAATAAGAACTTCATACCTTCATCAGCCTCATAATCAAACAACTGTGTAGAAGAAATGCTGTGATTTCAGCAACAAACTCCATTCTTTCCATTTAGAGCTGTGTCCAGCTTCTATCTTTTATCACTTTCTTTGACTCTTTGACTTTGGTTCTCATCCCATCTCATTATTTTCTGGAGGTTTGCTCAAAGGCTCTGTGGTGTTAGTTTTCCTCACCATAAAAGACCAGAGGGACTCACTGCTCCCTCTATGCGAATACATTTGGTTCATATCTGTTCAATCAAATACATTTGTGTCTTAGGCATAACTTCAGAGGTCTTTATTCTTAACACCCAAATGATCATTGTTTGAAAATAGAATTCTTGATAATTATCAGCATCTAACTTAATAATTTTCATTGTAATAACATTTATGGTCATATCACCAGCCCTACTGCCTACCCGCCAAATACTAAATAAAATACTTAAGAATGTGTTATAATTCTTTTGACATTTATGAATAAATAATTTTTTATATGTATGTTTACCGTTTATTAACTTCCCACAGATGACTCCTACACACCTGCACCTGGCAGAAACACTGCTGCTGTGTGTTGATGCAGGGACAGAGTCAGGCCTGTGTCGGCCGTACAAAGCTGTCCATTCAGGTGCTAGAGGCGTGGAGCCAGATCCACTACATACTGCCCTCCTCGTCTCCACCTTCATCACCTGTTTGAACCACCCCCGTCTCCTAGCTTCACTTCCCTCTCCATTTCCACTTCATCTTTACATAAGCATTAATCTCAGCTACTAACACTTTCAGCTCTGGACCCGGACAAACATTATTACTCACTCAGCTCTCCGTCACTCACCTCATCTAAAGCCCCTACCTCTCTTTCCTCACTTAACCTCTCGGACTCTACCCCAGACAGCCAACCTTTGATGACCCACGGTGCAGAGAACCTCAGTGTTCAGCACGATCAAAGGGTAAAAATATCCCTGGTTTAGTCACTTCTTCCTTCACCTGAACCGAGCTCTTGATTTTCGACACTAGAAAAACATGTTCTAACCAAAGTGATCCTCTCCTCTCTTCTCTGTTCTCTCTCTAAAAAACATACTGGTCCTTCTTTGGCACTTTAAGCCCCTCCTCCCCCCGGCCTGATAGCCTCATTTGACGAAATTATTATTCTCATGCAGTAAAACCATTTAAAAGTAAAAAGAAACAAACAGTGCTAATAATATATCTCTTCTAATATGGCCAGCAGAAGCTTAACAAGTGACAGGGGTGACAATTGCTCACTGTTGCCATGGCAACTTCCTTACTTTCCTATGAGTGCGATTGTTAAACAATGACTCAACGCCTTCCAATTTAGCTTGTGACACAGATTGGTGCCTACCGGACAGACAGTTAGTAGAGGGTTTGGGATCATGTAAAATGATGATTCATCAGCTGTTTGCCAGTGATTAGCAAAGTTACAAAACCCAATTATGAGACTGGATTTAGACTCTCATGCAACAAATCTGAAAAGCAATGGGTGCTCATTACCAGTTCTCTGTAGAACAAAGAAGTCACAGTGTCATGAAACGCAGCTTTTAAACAATAATACAGCGCATTGTGTCTTCATAGGTCACGCCACGCCTCCATCTCTATGAGGTTGCTCGAGGCTGCCAATTCCCTTAACTAAGCGACCAATCAGGCTCCGCACTCCCACACAAGCCTTACGAAACCAGTCCAGCCGCGGAGCACGAGATGGATGCTGAGTTATTATCAAGTGTTGGAAGTGCATCTATAGAGAAAGGGCGTTTGAAAAAGAGTGGCGATGTTCAAGGCAAAGAGGGAGAGAAAAACACTAGAGAAATGCTGTGGCACACAAACCACCCACTCAGGTAACTGAGGAGCTGTGTTACTCAATATCTCAGCTTCACGGAGAAAAGTAAAAAAAAAAAAAGTCCTCAACCAAGCAAAAAATAAACCCCTATTAATGTGTGAAGAAAACGCACTGCACATGCCGACTCATAGGTTCTCACTGGAGTCTTGAAAACACAAACACGTGAACTGTCTGCGCAGATTTTTATGCTACACACAGGAAAGCAAATACACACAGAAATGCAAATACACTTAAGACAGCTACACTAAATCAACAGTACATAACTACATGAGAAAAACAGTTTTTTTTCTCCACCTCATCCCCCCACCACTTCCCATCCAGTTAATATTTTCTACCCTAAAGAGGTTGTGCTAATGCGGCAAAAGTGATTCTCTAAAGGTTATGTCATGACAGATGTAGCGAGACAGGGAGTAAAGTGAGAAAGCTCCTGAGGAAATGTGCCGACAGCTTTATCTAGTGAAGTAAAACCATTTGTATTTGAAGAGAATGGCACCGTTCTGTTCACTTACTGCCAGTAAAGGCGATCCAGCGGGCGTATTTGGTGGCTTCTCGGCGCCAATGTGATGCCACTAAGAGCCCACAGGTGACTGTGAGGGAGATGATGCCCATGATGATGAAGAAAAGTGTGGTGACCCACTCTGGAGGCAGCCGTGGTGGAATGCAGGTCCGATCTCGTCCGTGGATGGTCTGACATTGTCGGACTAGACCAACGGTGAGGGCGCCTGAGAAGAGAGATTAAATATTTGTTATTTTATCTGGTCATGTAAAGAAAACACCGTATCTGAACAAAACAGGAAACTCTTTACATCCTTTGTACCTGCAACACAGCTTTTTGCCGAATCATACTGATAAATGTAATGAAGACACACTGCACATGCAACAGATTTAATATGTCTGACACTTGTTGATAACACAATGAATTGTAAATATTACATCAACTGCTATCATCTTTTATTATAGCCCTGCATATTCTTTCAGCCTAAGGCCAAACTTTTTACATACGAGACATGACAGACCGATATTAATACAAGAAAAATTAAGTCCAGAAAAATTACTGAAAATCACTGACGCTTGAGTCCAAATTTAGAAGGTGACAGTACGCAAAGACGCAATGTGAAAAAAAAAGATAGAAAAGAACCATTATAACAAAAACATAAATGTGGCATACTGATGACAAAATAAGCAATAGCAAAGAGGAATTCACACCTTAATTAATGAGAATGTCTGTGAACGGGGAGCTCTGACGGAGCAGCCCAGCTGCTTGCCAAGCGAATCAGTGACAGATGAAAAAGGAAGTGGAAAAAGAAGAGAGACTTCGTAAATTTGTCACTAACTCTGTGCTTATGAGGGAGGATTTACTTTTTTTTTTTACACTGGTGGGCCCAATTATGCCAGTGGACATCATCTTTTTAGTGCTTTCATGCAAAAGGGAAGAGAATGGGGGCTGAATCAACCTTTCCAATTACTGAATCTATCCCACACAGGTATGACGCTTTGATGATTACAGGCTGTAAATAGACTGCATTATGATATGATATGATATGATATGATAAATGATATGATCTTTATGCCTCTAAAACTTAAAGAATAGAGGGATCTGGCTTGGATTTTGAAAGCTATTACAAATCATGGCATGACTTGACATTCTTCGTCCATCGCTCACTGATCAGAGACATAGACGAATGGATCCACCGCTCTGCCAGAGGCTGAGGGTGAAGGCCAGCACTCAGAGTGGAAACATGCTCCTGTTCTGCAGCCGCTCTGGAGGGACGCCATTCAATTAGAGCGCGTCCTCAAGGGGAATTTCTACCTGAGTAAGCAGAACAGCATCACATCAGTCAGGCCTTTGCTGATCACAGGCGCCACACAACAAAGAAGCAGACAATAAGCATGAGACTGCAGGAACACGAAGGCTTCTGTGAAAAGTTGGTGAAAGAGGATTGAGTACTGCCACCTGGCTGATGTTTTTTTTCCTCTATGTAGACAAATAAAAGGATATCTTGCACAAGGACTGTCAAGTGGCATATCTGTGGTTAAAATGTTTATCAATTAATCTGCGATCAATGCTTCATCTGTAAATTGGCAAAAAAAAATGTTCAGCTATTTCTCAGTGATATCCAACAACGCATCCAAACTCCAGATCAGCTACTTTTTCATGTCGCAAAGAAAAGCAGCAAATCTTTACGCTTTAGTAGCTGAGAGTAATTAGCTGATTAAAAAAAAAAGTAGTTGCCAATAATAGTTTCTTGCAGTGATGAAGTAGTGCAGCTCTAAAAGTAATCGCTGCCATGACAACAGATATACACATTAAGAGAACGGACTCAGAGCATTCAACGTGTTTGATTTTAACTGTAAAACTGCTTACACTGTCATTATAGTCATTTCAAACTGATGCCTCCTGAGAAAAATACAGCAAGATTTCCTTTTCTGTGTAAGGCATGGCCTAAAAAAAAAAAATCTAATGAGAGGTAAACACTCAATCCACTGACCACAAAATAACCTATTCATTGAGGGCCAGCCTGTGTGGGCGACTTAAAAGTTCAACAGTGGCTCTGCAGGTGGGCAGACATGTACACAAGACAAGTATGCAGGCTAGAATTTCAGAAGGTCAAGCCTGTTACTTGCTCTGTCTGGCAGCCCAATTGACACGTTTTATAACCGTTATAACCTTTGTGCATGTTCACAAAGCAAATGATGCTGCTAACAACCGTACTGAGGTGAAAGCATTGGAATTCACAAACAATAGAAGTTGGAAGAAGAAAAAAGTGTTCCCGTTGCTCCGGGGGGTGTGGTGGGTTCTGCAGGCTGAGGGGAAGGAAATCCTGTCCCCTTTATGATATCCAGTGAAAGCGCCGCTATTACAGTAACAACCAAACACAAAATCAACCCACGCAAACAAAATCAAGGGCATGCAAGTGAAGGTGAGCTGTATGTGGTTTTGCAGGATCTCCACACTAAAAATATCTTTAGACCCCCCCCCCAACAGAAACAATATTGATGAGGAAACTACACCTAAGCTCATAAAATTGGAATAAAATACCTTGTCTGTGACAATGTGATCTATTCTTGATAAATAAAGTGTAACTGGGACTCTGTATGTAACCATTGTGCCCAGTCAAAGGTGATTACTGATGTGTGTGTGGAATGTGCCCAAAAATTTAATCATTCCAATTTCATGGGCGGTAGTAGAGCATTAATGCAAATATTATCAAAATGAGCAATATTCAAACTGCAGGGGCTGCAAATTTTTAGAAAAGTTACAATGTGTAATAATTTCAGACTCTATGGCTTATAAATAATAACTCAAGATGGAGGAAAAAGTGTGTTTGGTACAGAAATGATAATAATAAAAACAACACAACAGACCTATTTTTTTTTGTCTTTGAAAATGAAATGCCAAATTCCTTTTTCATTCAGATTCTGTTAAAATAGCCATCAAAATATTCATGTTTTTTTTTTTGCATGGATTCAACTAACTTATTCAATGAATAAATTGTTCAGATTCCGAAGTTCTATTTCATCACTTGTCTCTGCTTATCTTTACTTGTCACAAACTCAGTTCATGCTGTGCAGAACACTTGCACATTAGCAGTGAAAATGGAAAAAAAAAATGGAGGTCAAGGCTCAAATAGCTCACAGAATTACTCAACAGCCTATTTCTGAGAACAGCCCCATATTAAAGAATAACTCTGAACAGATATAAGAATAGCGAGTGAGGAAGGTAAAGGAATCAGGTACTGCTGCTGAGAAAAGACGACTGTTGAGCAAAAGTTTGATAGCTGTAGGTAATGGCACTGTTTTATGACCATTTCCACTGGATCATCTGGCCTCCTGCTGTTTCACAGGCTCTCAGTGGAATTCCTGCCCTACAGCAGGCAGGCACGCTATGGTACACAGACAGGTAAACAACTACAACCACGCAAAAACTTCAAGACTGTCTTAAGGTCAAATAACAGAGTGTTTATGATGCGTATGTCACATTTTAACATGAGTGATAACTGGAAGTCTCATCTACCAACATGGGCAAGACCCGTAAGGACATTTGTAACCGAACAGAAACTTGAGCCATTACTTTAGATGAAGGTGAGATGGTAGGGAAGGGTCAGACTGGCAGAACTTAGTCATTTAAGTGTCTCTATGCAAGCGCCCATCAGGTTGGACATCACACTAACAGGAAATGCTTAAAATGGAGATAAATAACGACAAGTCTTAATCAGTCATAAGTTACAAACAACTCCCCAGCAGTTCCTTTGTGTCTTACATGACGTGCGACGGGCCAGTTCTTCATTTTGAGGCCAGGCTCACTTTCACACCCCCGTCATGCCCCGTTACCCTGCAGTCAGCTCTAGGCTCACTATGATCAAAATACTCCCTGTACCATTTCTCGGTCCAAATGAGAGGAAATGAGGGCCGTGTCTGCTCATCTTCAGCATGGTGATGCCGTCATTAGCGGAGCACTGGGGGTGCTGCTGTTTGTGAGCTCTGGAGAGATGAGTCAAACAGGCCTCTGAACTATGGTGGGCGGCAAGTAGCAAAGCTAAAGCGGCTGCTTTAACAGCTGCTTCTTCTGCTGCAGCTAGAGGCTTTTACAGTGCCCACTTATACTGTAGGGGCACCGGAGCGCAGATGTGTACGCTCTAAACATGCATATAAAACACTGAAGAAAACAATGCCCAAACAGAGGTACAGCATCAGTCACCTCTCAACATCTCTAAGGGTTTACAAAAAGATAGAACCGATGTGAAAAATAGACTCAGCATTTGTCCCCACACAATACAGAGTCTGCAAAAAGACGCACCAAACAAATTCAATGTTGAACATCACCTGCCCTTGGGTCTTAGTAACAGGAAACCAAATTTAACATTTTATGGCTACATGCTTCTAGCTTAAGTGGTGATATTACAAGAACTCAATACCAATTCACAGCTTGAACTGTTATTTTCATTTTACAGGGACAGTGAATTATGATTTATGGTACAGGACACACTCATAGGCGTGTGATTTATACAGTTGTACTGTTCTCAACCAAAGAGAAATGGCCAGATTAATTTTCAAGAGGACATGTGACCACATTACCTAAAAAAAAAAAAAAAGTAATGCATTTGCTAAAATAAACATTGAGTAATTTTCAAAGATCATAGGTGGTTTACATAATATTATATAGCTGTCTTTTTGATAGTTTGTTCGTGCTGCATCTATTACCGTAAATTAATCTAATGCAAAAGCAGATTCATTTTGATTAAGATATGAAGCACCTTGAGAAACAAGCCAACAAGTCACTTATTCCTGAGATTAAGCCACAGCCTGTTCAGTCGCTGTCAATCAAGATATGTACACAACAGCTTGGAGAAACTAAGAAACGGTAAACACAGAACAGCTGCTTTGACCACCACCATCTGCAGTCTAGAGCATTAACTCTTCTGCTTAACATTTAAAAGGTGTGAAGTTGTTTTCTCTTTTGCTCACTAGTTGTATGTTTTACTTATTATGCGGAAGCTCAAGTAGCTAGAAATAAGGAGCCAAAAATGACAGACTTCAAAACACACAGTTTCTAGTACAGCATCTTCCTGTAGCTCATCTATTGTAAGGACAGGCTGAATGTGATGATGTACAACAACGTTTCAAGCCGCTATAAAGAGTGGAGCTAAAATATCACCGTTATAGGGCTGCCATGTTGTTTCTGTGAGGAGCCACTGATTGGTGACTCCACCTGTCCATCACCTGCTTTTATATCCACCTATGTTTGGTCAATATATTCTGTTACATTATGAGAACGAAGAGGAGGTACAGAATTCTCTTTTCATCCGAGCCGACATAAATTACAATATGATGAAAGGTTATTATGTCATTTTAACCCAATGGCACCAAAAAATATTGTGCACTGAATCTTTGATGAACCACCTCCAGATTGAGGACTGTCCATACAACACTTGCACATAAAGCATCCCATCCCATTTAGGTATACATGTCAAGTTCAGACCAGCTCTTTCCCTTTTTTTTTTTTTTGGCAATGCAGCTCTCCGGCAGGCTGATATTACGTGGTCGGTTTCAGTTGCTTTATGTGAATGACACTGAGCGTCCTTGTGCTTTGAAAAGAGACACCTAAATTTATAACAATTTAATACGCTCTCATTTTGTCCGGTTTAGACAATGTCAGACTCAGATTATAAGTAGCAGTTTCTGTGCACATTTTCAGGCAATCCTGTAAGTGTAATATTTATATAGCATTTATAACTATTTTTCTCTGCTGCGTATTTCTATACACTGATGTGATGTTTCTGCACAACTTCAACATCAAACATTGATACCACTTATAGAAATACATTAATACAGTTTAGTTCCTTTGTACTAATGCCATTGACAGAAAAAGTAATTCATTTCTACATTAAGCCTATAGTGTTTATTGACACTGTTTCTGTGAATAAATACGTTTTGTGGAGAAGGAAAGGTTGATTGCAGTGGATATATACGGTAAGTGGTAATAAAAATGCACTTTATGTTGTTGTCTCATCTTGTGTGCTTTTGGTCTGAACAAAAACCCAAAAAAAGTTTCTCTATATGGAATTGACCCATCAATTGGCCGATAGTTACTGTTGCTACTCATGACAAGCTTTCAGAATTTCTCCATTGATTTACATTTAAAATGTGATACATTGATGATAAAAAATGTCTGCTACTCTGTGAAATGACAAATCTTGAAACTAAACCATGCATTCTATGGAGGAATGTTTATGAACTGGTCCTTGAAATCCACAACTCTTATTTATTGTTGCACTTTCTCTGGTACTCCTGTGAAAGTTGATTTTCATGGCATGGGCAGCTGTGTCTTCAAGCGTCAGTGAGGCTTTTTGGAGAAATAGTTCCAAGATTTCACCAAGATCGAGGGAGAAGGGACTGGAATATGCAGTCGAGAATTACATCCTCTACATTAACTTCAGAAGGATGGGGACAGAACTCTGACCAGGGTAAAAGCATACTGGTCCCAATCAAAACAAAACAAAATGTGTACATATAGCATGCCAGATGCCATAAGAGCAACATAATTTCATGAGATCAGTCTCTCAAAGTACAAATGATAATAAATACTCGCTAAGCTAAGGATGATAGGCTAAATGATAGCTACTACAAACAATGCTAGCTGTAAGTAACATGGTTCAAAGATGTTAATAGTGGGGTTTGCCAAAACGTTTAATCCACAAGACATCTCTGTATTTGAGTTTTAGGCTTTGGGAATGGGTGGAAGAGAACCCCTCCTTCCAAATGTTCAGGATATCTGCTGTCAGAATTACAGATTCCATAGGCACACCACCATGTTCAGTGCTAATTATTTGTCGCAGGTTCCACTCCCTAGTAACGGTTGCTAAGATAGGATTGGACGAGGACCATTCTAGGGTCAATTGTTCTGTCACAACCATCGCTTTCTACTACTACTCATTCTGTATTTCCATGTATATACTAATGTGCTTTTCAAAGTCCTATCAGCAGAAACGTAAGGTTTAGGACTGAAACAGATTGTGTGCAAAAGTTGCACAGACAGACAATGGGCACAACAAGCCGGTATCCTCAGTGACCTTGAATAATATCACGAAAAGGCAGTCAGGATGTGATTTAGCAGTTTTAGCGTGCGCATACAGCGCTTCAGAAGTTATTCAAGGTCTAAAGAATGATACCCACTGTAGTGACAAGTCAGCGACACAGCTGCCGAGAATCACAGCTTCTGTCTGACACTGCAAACAATGCTTTGTTTTGAAGCTCAGCACAGGAAATCATCTACACTGACTGCCTAGGGATATCACAGTGAAGTGAGGACACTGTCATGACTCCACACTCAGTTTTGAGTTCATTGACAGCCCTTCTGATTCTTCCACCTGGCTGAATCACATCCAAAGGTTTGACTTTCTGTGTCAAATTTTAATCACAACTTCAATATTATTGTAGATGGTAATAAAAAAATTTTAAAAACGCTGACGGGGTCATCAGCGTTGATAATAAAAAGGAGCCACATACATACATTCTATTTCTTAACACTGTTTACAAAGATGAGGTCCTACAAAGAAAGGCTGCACTTAGCCCCACAGGTAACGTGTCAACACTGGGAATCAGATTCAGATCAACTCATTGAAACACAAAATGAAGCATCATCAGAGGCTCTGTATTCATATGGCTTCTAACAGCAAACTAGAAGAAAAATATGTAAACATGAAAACAGCAAACATAGGAAGCATGAGGTCCAGAGTCAGTTGCAAATCTTCGAACTGATAAGCTTTTGAAGAGACATTACTATAACATATTTTGAGCTTCCAAAGACTAACAACATGCAACATAAACTGTAGAAAAAGAGAAACTAAAGGTTACTAACAAAAGGTTCTGTGTGTGATATTTAGTGACAGCAAGAGGTACAACCAGCTGAAGACACCATGCCTCGCTCCTAGGTTGGCTGTTGGTTGTTCAAGTTAATATTTTAATTTGTGCGTTTCATACTAAAGGCTGTGGCTAGAAATCAACGCGCACAGGTCTGTTATCGTCATGACATCTGATTCACACAAATGATTGGCTGATGCATATATTCACATAAAAAAATTGTTCAGAAAAAAAAAAATCTACTTTTAGCTGGGAAATATTCTGTGTGAAAGTACTCCTAACCAACAACTTAAAAAAAATATTGACATGCAAATTAATCACTGGCAAAACCATCCCTGGTACATAAAAAATCTTAAATCTTACAAACTGGTTAAT
>JAPTYQ010000029.1:22169852-22186337 GCA_029814465.1 Ostorhinchus cyanosoma
AGGGGGTTAGTGATGCATTGAGTGAAAACCCAGTGAGAACCCAAGGACACCACTGAAACCAAAAAGGGAAAAATCATTACTTTTTGTCCAGTGCAGATGATTCCAAATAAGCATTCATCAGACTTAACTGATCAGGGAATTAACTTTATGCCTGCTGTTGAATGTGTGTATATGGGATGCTTTTGCTCATCTCACTGTGAGTCCATAGTTGTGTGGTCCCTGGGTGTGTATATTTGTGTACTATTGTTAGTAGAGATGAGTGTGGTACCTTCAAATACTTGGTAGTTGTTTTTCTTAAGGAAGCCTTGACTTGATTTTAGTCTTTCCATTTATGATAAGCAAAAGGGAATTGAGACCAAAGGTACATCTCCCAACTGACTTCCAATACTGACAGTCACCTTTCACCATCTGAGAATGTGACACAATATAGTTGAGATTAAAATTATGCAGTGGTTTACTGTACCAATATGTATGTTTAACTGGTAAAGTAAAACATCCTATACTTGCATCACTCATCCATAGCTTCCGAACTGGATTAATCTGTCTTTGGGTCCCTCTGCTGGTTTACAAATGGTACAATATTTGTTCCTGATTCACCACAGAAACATAACTCGAGATTCAGTCACACTATGGAAACAAATTTCACTGACAACAAGCTGTTATTACCATTGTTACTTTAATTTACATAGATATACAATGAAAATGACAAACGCCAAAGAAAAATAGTATTATTTTTCTCCAGCTCCATGTTGGTGTTTACTGCACGACAGAAAACAAGCGATTGATGACACTGAATGATTTGTTGCAGAAGGTTGTGCATTTCAGGTCCTCTTTCCATTTCAAGCAGCCCAGCATTGTATGCCCGAGTTAAAATCAGCATTTCCTATATCTCATTTCATAACTCATCCACAAATGGTGTGTTAATGAGGAGTCCACTAGCTGCCATGGTCTTCTTGCCATTCACAAATTTGTTGGCAGCCTGTAAAGAAATAACAGCTTTTCAGACGTTGAGCAATGCACTGGTTTATCAGTTCTAGAGGTTAAATGATTCATATTAAACTCCAGAAAAAAGCATCACTTTGAAGTATCAATGGTAAATTTCCAGAAATAATGTTATGTCATTGTAACATTTCATTTGGTTTATACCAATGTAACAATGATATATCAATCTGCTGTGATGCTACCTGAATTTGCATGCACACATATTATTCACATGCCACCCACTCAAACAAATTACTTTTTCAAACCCACATCCAAAGTGTTTGTTCTCCCCTACTGCACCTCAAGACACCTGCATTTCACAGGTGTAGCTCCAGTGGGCGATGTGAACACCAGTCATCTCAGGGATTGCAAATTATCTATTTTTATTTATTTATTTTAATTATATAACTATTTACCATTTCCATCACTGATACCTCCTGTGTGGTCTAGAAATTCAAATATCCTGACAGAGAAGGTCTATTCAGAGTCCATATTGTTGCCTCTGAATAACTTTTTTCCATCATTATGGCAGAAAAAAATTTGCATACAAAACTGACATTGATTAGGGCGCCTTAATTTTTCCTAAATGATGTTACATATTTTCCTCAACGACCCTGAATCCATTCACTAATGGTTATTAGAATATTAATTTTTATGAACTGGCCCACCCAGTCTGTGGATTTAATATGGGGTTTGCTGATTTAAATGTGATTTATGCATCATTACTGACTTATGTTTAAAGCAGATTATGGACACTGTGATAAAAATCCGAGTGGTGGGTATAATGGCTATTGATGTACTGAAGACCCCACATGTCATGAAGTCACTTGCCTTGATCACGTCATCATGGGTGACAGCATCTATAGCCTGGAGGACAGTCTCAGGGACCTGGTACGTTGCTGTGGTTAGAGCCTGAGCACCGATTTCCTCCATCAGACCCTCAGAACTCTCGATAGACATCAGGTACTCTGCTTTCACCTGGTTCCTGTGAAAACACAGAGTGAACAAATGTATTCATCAGAGCTGAATCAATTACATCTATGATGACAGCTTCAAAATATAACCAACCAGTGCCATCTAATGAACTCACTTTGCTCTGGTGATGTCAGCGTCTGATGCATTTCCCTCAGCCACACCTCTCAGTTGAGAAATGGCAGCTTTGATCACCTGTGTGGAGGAGGGCAAGAAGCACAGGTACAGTGTAATCTGACACCATAAAGATGAGGCTAAGTGTGTCTTGGATGTGGAAAACCTGGCCTCACCTCTCCTGCAGCATCTGCTTGTGAAATGGTATAGACTCCAAACAGGCCAGAGTCAGAGTACGAAGCATTGAAGGCTGTGACCTGCAAGACAGACAGAAGTCATGGTAGGTTTTCAGAACTTTCATTAGAACAAAACAAAGACCTTTATTCCTTCTCTAAACTTACATCAAATGGCTGTGTGGTAGCTTTGGCAATGCCCTGACTCAGTTTGCTGGTGATGTTGGAGCCCCTCTTCACATGTGGCCCAGCTCCCAGGACCCTTTGCAAAACGCTGAAGGCATTAGCCTCTGCGCTGCCTGCAACACCCCCTTCACTTACAATCAGTGAGTGGACCAAGTTGTCACTGCTGTAAATCCGGGCTTCGCCTTCACATTTTCACACAGAGACGATGTAGCATTAATGCAATAGCACAGCAACAAATTTTATAGTGTCATGTATTTTTCACTGCAAGCTTTTACCTCCGCGGTAAATGGCCTTGGCCACAGGAGCTCCAGGTCCAGAGCGGGCACTGAGGAGCCCCTCACCAACCTGTCGAAGAGCAGAGTGCTTCACACCTGGACACAGGAGTTAAACATACTAACATTAACAAATGAACTCTAAGGTGTGGCACTCACACCCCAATGATCACAACAGCAGACTCCCACGACAGAAACTGACTGCATGCCAAGCAGCATGTCAGCAGGATGTGGCATATTACATACAAAATGACACAAACAAAAACATCTGCACCACTTTTGCTTTCTTGTTCACATATAACACAGTACTTTTATATTTAAGACATAAGACAGATGACATTTGAAAAAGCCATAACCACATGCATGCTCTGAGCTAACCATTTATACAATGATGGTGTGTTAAAGAAAGGATAGAGAAATTCTTTAGGTGAACAGATATGACCACAAACAAGTAAAAAAAAGTAAGTTTAGTGAAAACCCATGAATTTATTAGCCTTGAAATGACTATAAACTATATTTTTGGTTTCATAAAGTAAGTAACTCTGAGTCAGTGGCAACATATCTACTAGCAGGTTTTCTCAAACAAATTGTGAGTCTCTGCAGGTCTCCACCCTCCTGCCATCTGAAGGAGCTCTCTGATGCACTACATTTCATACATACAGACGACATCACTGCACATACCCAAACCACGGATATAGCCACAATCCACACAACTATGTTACAGTTAAGAAGTTGGAGATCACTTTTATTATGTGTTAGTTTTATATTAGCTTGTTATCCTACACCACATATAACACATCAGAGATTTACTCTCAGTTCAGAATCTAATAAATGCATTTTCATTATCCCTAAACCTGTGTTGCGCATATTAAGGCAGCTGTTGTGTCGTCAAGAGAGTTCACCTACACTGAAACAGTTATTGAACTGAGGATTATTTAGAGACAGAAAACGTAGAGTTCAAAATAGAAAGCTAAAATGTATGCTGCTGATATATACCAAGTTGCAGATAAAACAGTTGACTTTATGTTCAACTATAGTTCTACCACTTTCAGTTCCATGCATCTATAACCTAGAACCTTACTCATAGCTGAACATAGATAGCCTTCACCTATTTACTTATTACCTTCAGTCAATTAACTTTGCAGCTCAGTCTTGATTATCCATTGTCATGATAAATCTGTGTATCTTAATTCAATTAATGACTTTTTCATCTTTAACTGAGTGAAAATATACTAAGAGTTGTCTTATCTATCTCAGATTAGCATTTCTACTGCTGCCATCTCAAGGTTCAGTACCTCAGAGTTCATGGTTTGAGATTAAGGTTTGTTAAATGGGCTTTCTGAATCACACTCAAGATCATTTTTATTCCAGATTAGACCACATACTACACTCTTCTGCGTGAAGCACTAGTTGACACTCACCTAGTCCTACAAGAGCCATTCTGCCAGTGGTGAAATTTTCCTCAACAAATGACTGCAGCTATGAGGGAGCATAAGGAAGAAGAGAGGGGGTGAGAGCAAAGCAAAACTAAAAAAGTTGTTCTGAAGAGATTGTAAGATAAATAGTCATGCTATATCCAACAGTTTTTTTGTTGACCCGAAAAAAAACGTAGATAAGCAGTATTATTTTATTTCAGGACCACACAATAAACAATTCTCTTAAATACAGGAATCCAACAGATTGCAGATCCATACCTGTTGAGGTGAGACACGGCCCACCATATAGTCAGGACAGTACAAAGAGTTGGACAGGGCATTTTTGTATGCGGCTTCGTGCAGCCTCTCAATTACACCTGAAGGAAAGAACACAAAGGCATGCTGAGTCACAAAAAAGCCTGTTAAGGAGATAGGTATTCCACACATGGATTATACTTGCACTTTAAGCTTGTTGCAAAAACAGTATATACAGTACAAATGCAAGTGGTTCTTAGCTGAACCCCTGCCTCTGATACTCACCTATTTGAGGACACTGCTGAGCCAGCGTCTTATCAATATTCACCCTGGACGTCAGTTCCGCTACCTCCCATGGCCGGAACTCCTGAGCTGTGGTCACATTCACCAAATACTCCAATAATGAGTCTCTAAACACACAGAGATATGGATGTGATAAAACATAATTAGATCTTAAAGCAGCCCTGTGTTGTGATTTTATTTTCCAAAATAAAAGGCCAGCATCAGACAGAAAAGTGAGGAGAAAAACTGATTTCCATAACCATAGTAGCACTTACAAGTTGTCTCTCAAGCAGTCTGCACTGTAAATCATGGTCTCTCTTGAAGAAGTCACACTACAGGTAAAAAGACACACTGCTGATTTATTTTGGCAAGCCATAATTACATTATTATCTTTCTACTGATTAAAAACAAAGTGTAGAGAGCATTCTCATTTACCTAAGGCTGCCACCCAGTGCCTCCACTCCACGGCATATCTTAAAGGCAGATGCACCCTTAGTGGTCTACAAATAACAACAAACCCGTGAGTCCAGGACATAAATGAGTGAAACATACTGCAAAAGTAAATTGTCAGAGTCATTTAAAAAGTAAGATGTTCATGAGTATACCAAACACCACTAATGCCCGCATGCATTTCACAAATATTCATAAATTACCAAGTTTGCTGCCAGTCGAAGCACATGAGCAACCCCGCTGTTTTCCACGGTTTCATAACGACTCCCAGCTCTGACAAACAAACTGACACTGGACAATGGAGAGTAGCTCTCCAGTGACGCTATCACGAGACCATTGGGAAGCTTGGAAACCTGTAGCAGCCAGAAAATTTTTACAGAAACATGCAAGCAAACTGTTAAAATGTTATTTTTCTGATGTACAGCCTACAGCTTTTGTATACAAACTACACCCTACCTGGACACTTTGGGGAGGAAGAGGGGCCGCGGGGGAGGATTTGCGGCCCGAGAGGGGTTCGGTCAGAGGTTCACTTCTCCTGGCAGCAGCATAGCACCTTTTCTGCAGGAAACAGTGACAGCAAGTTTTAAGTGACTTCTTTATGAGGATATATGAGGCAACAGTGAAAAGAGAGTGTTAAGCATCTTCTGCTGTTTATGACTTTGAGTGATGCAAACAATGGAGTTCAGTGAGGCCACTTCTTAGCTCAGCTGATAATTTTTCCATGCTATAAACACGCTAAATGTGATAGAAAATAGCTAGATAAAATGATCTAGGTGTGCAATTATCTATTATCTGGACTACAGGCGGGGAACATCTTGATATATTCCATGAGCCAATAGACAACTGGATCATGTTGGAATGCTGCAAACTACCGAGAAGGCGGCTTACTGTAGTAATCACATAGAAGTCAACAAAGGCAAATATAATAACCAGAGTTTACAACATGAAATCACTCATTTGGCATTTAGTCTGCAACATCAATTAATATCTCTAGAAAGTGTAAAATGATTTAACAATAATGTCAATTAACTATCAAGCCGAGGTAACAAATACACCTGAATCTGGATAGTAAACTCAAAATAATCAATCAATGAATCTGTAACTACACACCAAACTTTGAGTCATTATTCTCTCCAAAAAAATGAAGAGTTCTGATATTCACAGCTGACCATTATTGAAGCCATGTTTTGCCAATAACGATGGTTTGTCCTATTAGCAGAGATAGACCTATCAGTCTCAATCATTTAAAAAATCACTTATAAAATGTTAGAATATAAACACATTATCCCTTCCCGAACAACTTTATCTTTCAGTATTTACTTTAACTTTTATGGCTTCTTTAGTCATAATAATAATAATAATAATGTATAGTAAATAACAATACAATAAAGAAACAACTAAGAAGGCTTTCCTAAGAACTGTCAGGAATGTATTTAAGTCTGTCTCTAATCCTTAGACATAACTTAATATTAACCATACTCTGGTGGCCACTGACACCTCTAGACACTGAACAGCTGTCATTAAGCAGTAGTAGCAGGAGCAACAGGGGTTGTGGGATTGGTTGACCTGAAATAACCTGTGTAAATTTAGTACAGAGGCCACGTCCATACAGCTTGTGCTTGTAAACAGAGATGAAGATAAATGCAAAAGTGCTCCTGTTAAATGTCTAACCTGTCACTAAAAACTGACCTCGTAGTCGTTTTATTTTCGTTGAAACTTCCTCTACACCAGGAATATGTGATAAACGAAGCCCGAGATGACCTTCAGGTAGAATGGTTTAGCACAAAATCCTAAGAAAGCATAAACACCTAAGCGAAGCCGTCTTAAAGGCTTCCTAAGGAGAACTTATATTGTCTGTGATTTTGGACATTTGTTTCTATTTTAGAAACTTATCTTGTCCAAGAAGACACAGCAGGAGCTGCATTAGATTAACTTACATGCGCTAACTACCTAGCAGGCTAACTAGCACTCAGGCTAACTAGAGCAAAATGTATCATTTTTCAAGCGAGTCGCGAACTAAAACGAGCCAAATATATGTCCTCGTGATTTCTAGGCTTAAGTCAAATACAAACAACAGAGAACTCACCGGGACATTATTAAAATACCGGATACCTCTCATGACTCAAGGACCTCTCCTTCACCGGTAGACAGCTATGGCGGCAGGGACTGACTTCTTACCCACAATGCAATGCGCGACGCAGCTGATTATAGATACTTGACTTCAAGATACAGTTCAACAGGTATAGAGTTAACATACACTAAAACCTTCTGGATTTAGAATTATCCACATACTTGAGTTAAGTAAAAGTACTAATACCACAGTGTGAGAATACTTATATATATATACATATAAATAAATAAAAAAACTTTATTCTTGAGGTGTCACATTTTCCAGCATGGGTTAAGGAGTTTCATTTTCCTCAACTTATTATGGAACACATTCTATGCTATATTCGATACTCAAATTAACATACTCAGGTGAAATACCTCAAATTTCTTCCCACAAAGTAAGACACTTTGTTGTATTCCACTAAAAGTGATTAATAAACAGTCTCTTACAAAATAATGAAGCATATTAACTATTCAACTGACTCATTCCTTTATGTAGCAAAAACATGTTTCTTCTTCACTGTATTTGAACTGCATTTATTACTATAACTTTCTTTTCATTACAAGGCAAAATTGGTTCTACTTTTCTGACCATTTGGTTTCAAACAGGCTTTCATTCAACAAAGACATTCACAGTCTAATATTAAACACCTTTATTAGCACCCAACTCCATTTAATTTCACTAGCTGACACACATTACATTACAAAAATATACTCCACGTACAATGTAACGGGTCAAAAGCAATCTTTCATTAACTACAAATATTTTTTTTACTTGACCGTTTTGTTTTTTTAAAAAACACTGCTTACATGTAGTCAGTTTTTCACAGGAAACCTTCAAAAAATACTAACAATTCAACTCTTTGGCCCATAGAGCATCTTTTCACAGAGCAAAATGTATAATTCTCACAGCTAATCGAACCCCAGATAAATACATCACATACAGTAACAGTTATACAAAAATACACTATGTTGGCTTGGAAAATCTTCACAGATTTGAGGTTCTCCATTCATAAAATACTCTAAACATGTTCACATCATTCAGAAAGTGGGTTTAGACTGCAGACTGAGTCAAATGCTGATTCTCACGTGGGTTTACCATGTCTCCTTTAGCATCAAAGGAAAGGAACAACCCACATAAGCAAGGCTCATTCTAAAAGCTGCTTCTGGTTAAAAGCAGACTACTTTTTGCCACTAATAAAATATCCGAAGCGCTCATCTCTGCTCAGTGAAACTGTTCTTTGAGAACACTGAGCTTTACAGTGCACCCACAACAAGGAGGGTGCAAATAACTACCCAAGATTTCCTCCTTAAAAATGTCCTTCAGTTGTCATTTGGTGTACCGGGACAACTGCTCATGTGGATGTCCTTTCTCAGCTGAAGAGACACACAACTGAGCCAGCTGCGACTGGTGGGCATCTCCCCGACGATCTCCCATGTGTCCGTCTCATCACAGTACCGCTCAATAGTGTCATGATATCTGTGGGTGAACAGATTTAACCAGCTGTAAAATCTACACCAATTTTTAAAAAATGCACTTTGTCTTTTCATGATTACCGGATTTCAGAACAAGAAGTAGATCAGGAACAAAAATCAGGCCAAATGCAAGTCAGGGTTTAAGAATCAGTGTCTGTAAACATGGTCTCAATATTTTATCTCATACTTTAACTGTTAAATCACTCGTAAAGTTGTGGTGAAAGAATTAAACTCACCGTTATTCCTTCCTAAAATTCATTCTATACAATATCCACCATCCCTTACCTGTCCCAGCCCTCTTCTCCTCCCAGGACATATATCTTTCCATCCACTACAGCAGCACCGGGCCGGTATCGTCGTTCCTTCATGGGTGCACACATGGTCCATTGGTTGGTCTTGGGATTATAACACTCTACCTTATCAGTGTTCTCCGTTGAGGCGTGCCACCCACCTGCAAGAGAGAATGATTGTTTACAACCGTTTATTAATGTTTCATGAGTTACTCCATTAATGTTCTGGGTTCAAGTGTTTTACCTATAACATAGATCTTTCCTTTGAGTGTACAAGCTGCTGAACCCGAGCGAGCAATCTGCATCGGGGCAACTTCTGTCCATACACAGGTTTTAGGGTTGTACACCTGGGCGAGATCTGTACCGTCACCATCCTCTAAAACAGCACCACCTACCAAGACACGCAGAAATGTCAACACACTGGCAAACAGATTAAATGCATCCCACCTCAAAAAAGCAAACGATCAAGAGGTCCGTGTGTATAAATTGTGTTTCATACCCGTAACATAAAGCAGTCCATCCAAGGCCACCACAGCAGGACTTGTGACAGCCATCTTCACAGACTCCGTGAACTGCCAGGAGTTGGAGTGAGGGTTGTAACACTCCACGGAGTCCAGACGAGAGCGCCCCTCCCATCCTCCCACTGCATACACAAAGCCATCCAGCATCACCAGGCCTGAGAGAAGAGGATTTATCAAGTCACTGGGGAGAACACCTTCTTAGATAAAGATGAACAACAACACAGCCCTCAAACAATCTCTTAGGTAATAGTCCTTCAAGAATAGCTTGCACTGCGAATGAGCAAAAATTAAAAGATAAGGTTCTCTGGAGCTGAAAGAAGAGAGGTATTGCTGTGATATTGCAACATGGTTACACCAGAGTGTATGATAGTAGGGCTGTGTAATCTTATTTTCCACCACAAGCAGAAAAGTCCAATTTACCCGTGCTTCAGTGATTAGTTACACCGTTCTAACAGTCATGGGTTTTAGAGCATTTTACAAAAAAGGTTTGCTGTGTATGATGCATGCAGCCCTGACATAAGCAGCTGGGATGGCTGCCCACTAAAGCTGGTCAACAATGGCCAATGAACTAACAATTAACTTCATTAAGATCTCCACTCAGGTACGGTTATGTTTCCAGGTCACTAGACAGGTTCAGCTCCAACCTCCCTCAGCTTGACTTTGGACTTGCACCTGGATTACCACTGACAGGTTTACTGTGCATTCAGCTCCTTTTAAAGGTTCACCACCAAGCCATTTTTTAAGAGTGATTTTGAATCTAAAGTGTTGTATTAAATTCTGTATGTCAACCCTTATTTATGATTATTCACATTATCCCAGTGCATTTCCGTCTGTGTTATGCACTTTACCCTTTCACTCAAACACACTTTGACTACCAAAAAAAAAAAAGAAAATCTCAGACTATTGAGGGGCCTTCAAACAGAATTGAATCATAGAGGATAGCTCTATTTAGGTGTGTTCTGTACAGGCACAAATTAATCTGACAGTGTTACCTAGCTCAGAGCGTGCTACATTCATAGGAGCCATTTCCATCCAGGAGTCGAAGCAGGGGTCGTAGCGCCACATCTCTCTGCTGGCTGAACCATCAGGAAACTCCCCTCCAGCCAGATACAGTGTGGAGTCTGTAGACAGAGCAGGGAAAGAAACATGTTGCTTCATATGCACTACATCCTGTTCATGTCTGAGCAGACACATTTTACATTAGTGACATGTTGTGTATGCAGTGGATGGAGTTCACTCACCTGACACGACCAGTCCGTGTTTACTCACAGCGAAGGGCAGGCAGGCCAAATTCTTCCACTGATTGGTTACAGGATCAAAGCTCTCAACGCTGCGCAGCACCACCTTGTCATCCTCCCCGCCAACTGTCACGATCACTTCAGCTGTCCCTGTTGCCATGGCAACATGAGTAGGGAAGAAGACAGGAGTGAGAAGAGGCATGTCGGCCGCTGATAGATGTTAATTTGGACCATTACACCCTGCGGGGATGTTGTGAGTAGTAACGGACTATTGCTTTGTCAACCCTGTTGTAGTGAGTGTAACATCAAATGCACTTTCCTAAAAAAAATTTAATTACACAACTGATTTTGTTTTTTTTTCTCATGTACCAAGACACTAATATTTTAAGCTAAAAATTGGACAACCCCTCCCCTCCCCCAAATACACCAAGACAAATTTATTTAAGTCGGGCTTGGACTCAGACAATTGTGGGATGATTTACCCAAGATTGGTCCCTTCTGATATTCTGGAGAAACCTGATCTAGGCCAGGAATCTGATAAAGTGAGCGGTTTACAGATCCAATCTAAGACCTGTCAAAGTATTCAGACTGACTGAAAATGTCTGAACAGAGCTGCTATTCAGGAGTTTAAATCTGGATGATTATATCAGTACTGCCTAAGCAGGACCAAAACAGCCAATGAGAGTGACGACAGCTGTTACCAAGCAACGGTAAACTTTCTCCCTTAAAGCCAACAAGGCCAACATTAGACAGAATACTTCTTTTGATGAGTATTTAAATTGACAGAAAAAATATTATCTTCAGTTCCTGTGATGGCCACGTCTTGCCAACTAGTTTCTCATCCAAACAATTATTCAATAAGTGTTCTGTCTGTTTTTTTTCCTGCAGCAAGTTGATGCACCACATTAGTCTCCAATAGTCAGAGCCCTGCTTTACTGATCTGACTGATATACTCATACAAGGCTTCCAGTTTAATGCAGATACATGGGACAGATGTGAGTGGGTGGGTTTACCTGTGGACCTCCGTGGCCTTGCGCGGGGACAGTAGAGTTCTCCACGGCGATCTTTTAGCAGCAGGTAATCCTTGGCCTCGGAGATGAGCTTCTGGCAGCTCTGGTTCTCCATCACCACATCCAGAGATTCGATCACATCATGGAGGTAGTAGGGGCTGACAAGAGGCAGGCGTATGTGCTCCAAGACCTTTACAGAACAAATGAAAGGAAACAAGTGTAATTACAAAGTCACAGAGTTCATATGCCCTTTTTTGTATCCTGAATGAAGAGACTGTTATTATAATGGTTATAATAACAATTATTGCTATTATTATTTTAATAATCTAAATACTGCTGTTGAATGCACATGTATTCCAGCCCACAAAATAACACCAAAATAAAATATGTCTATATTTAAATGAGAGAATCAATTTTCTATTTAATAATTAACTGCCTGTCAAGGATAAAGTAACAAAGACACAGATAGTCTTTAAATTTATGGTTTTTAAAGATCAGCAGCTGCTGACTCGAGGCCTCTTTTATTTGGCTCTAACAACTTTGAGTTATGCTCATATTACAGCTGTACACATGAGTGGACCACAAACACACATGCCTACTGGTTAGAACTCAGTTGCTGTAGATGAACAGTACGCAAACTCAGACACAAAAAAACAAGGTCTTCAGTTAAACTCACCTTTTCAAAGCTCTGTTTGCGAGAGGGACATTTATTCAACCACAATACAGAAGCCTCAAAAACCATCTCCTCTTTGGGCACGTTGAGATGGTCGCTGCCAAGGATCTCCGTCAGTTTGTCAACACACAGAGACAGAAACTCCTCCTGAGGGAGAGGGACATTTGAGAAGTTAGAACAAGAAACCTGTCATAAGTCATAAACGCCTTAGGCTTTGGTATGACTGCTGACAGAAAGGGTAGAGATCTTTGCCCAGATGGTTTCACACATGAAAAACACAACAATGCCATATTCACTTAGAATGATTGTAAGCATGACAGCAATAGCCTTTACCCAGTAGACCTTAAATTCTTACTTTGATTGTAATTTAGAGAATAACTGATTGAATTGACTTTAAAAAGCTGCTCATGCTCACATCTGCTGACAGTAGGAAGCTTCTCTTGGCATATACACAATGCTGGAGGCTGTATCATAATACATTCTGTCACTGTTGCAAACTTTTTAATAGCTAAAACGCAATATGTGGCTGCATCAGTCACCCACCTGCTGATAAACACTGCTGAAGTGCTCAAGTATGTAGTCCATGCTGCGTCTCTCCAGCACCTTGCAAGAATGTGCTTCAGCAAAGCAATGAATCCCCACACAGTTCATCTCATCCATCTGACGCTCCATAAAGCGACAACAGGCCTCTCGAACAGCCATAACATCCAGCAGGTTGGCAGCTGCCAGCAGCGCCTAGTACAAATGAAATGCATTTATCAGCAGATATCATCTGAAAGAGGGCGGCAGTGGAGACAGGAAAGCAAGAAGTGACACTTCACCTGCACGTTTGCTTTAGAAATGTAGACCTCAGATGTGTAGGCATAGCTCACCAGCATGCCAATCATCTGAGGTTCAACTCCATTAATGGCAACACGATCCTGTTTAGACTCGATCAGGTCAGTGGAAAACATTGCCTGTGGAAACGATTGAAAACATAGCTTTAGGTGACTGAATATGGATTCTGTGTGTTTGTGAGGAAGGATGGGATTACCTGAAAGTAAGAGCTAAAGGAAGCCAGTACAATGCGGTGGCACGGGAACTCCTGACCTCCACAGCAGAGAGTCACATCACAGAAGGCATTATTGAGCCGCAGACTGTTAAGGCCCTGCAAGACAGTGTTGGGGTGCCTGGTCTCCACAAACAGGTAGTCCTCCGTACTCAGAGGAGCAGGGGGGGCAGCAGAGGTGGTGACAGTACCGTCCTGAACCGGGAAGCTGGCGTTCAAAGTCGACGGTGAGGGCAACCCGGCGTTGACTGCAACAATTTCAGCCATATCTCAGCATGCTAGGCAAGCCTGGGGCAAACAGTTACAACAGTTAGGGTCGGTTTGACGGCAAGAGCTCAGTTCAGATTTTAACCACTAGAAGTACACAAGAAAGTTGAATAAGAAAGGTACAATGAATGCGCTCTAGTGTGATTTGTTTTGGTAATTTTCAGAAGAGCATTAACGGAGAGACGAACCGAGATTGTGTCTATTAGCTCCCTAATAAGGCTTAGCTGAGGCAGCGACTTGGCGGCGCAAAGTTGTTTTCCATCGACTCACAGGTTTGTTTTGTCTAAAGAGAATACGTTTGTTGTAAAGGCAGGTGAGGCTGAACGTTCGGGTCTTATCGCAGTGATATTACCTGAAATTCATAATCGTGACTGGTACAGTGTAGACCCGCTCCCCCGCGTACAGTCCAGTCTCGCAGCTGTCGCTAGAAGCAGCATTTAACGCCTCTCACCGGAAGCCCCTCCCACTTCCACCGTAAGTCAAGATAGTGACCTACCTGAAGTTCCGGTTTCGTTTCCACCCTTCCATCTCTTCGTTGCTGAAACGCAGGTTTTGGCTTCTACAATGTAAAATTCTGTGTTGGGGCAGTAATAACAGATACCAGACGTATCTGCTGAGATATAATCTATATCAGGGGAGAAGTGATCTAAATTTAGCGAAACAGGTGACTTTTACTACCTGGTAAGTAACTATGTAGTTAAACAGCCACTAGCTACTGAAACTAAAATGCAGGGCTGTAAAAGAAAATTAAAGTTTTTACTTATTTTTCCATGTCTCTTCTATAATTCATTCATTCAAGTTTTATTAAGGACACAAAAACTAGGTCCATAGGATAAGATAAAAAAAAAAAAACCCTCATCCACTATAAAAAGAAGGGAAAAAAAGAATAATTGAACTCCTTCCTAATTCCTTCATATTTCATCCTGAACTAAACTAAAATAATTTGTAAATAAAAAAAAGAAACTCACTTGACTATATATTTACTTTGTTATGTTATTACTTTGTTATGTTTTACTTACAACACAGACCAATTTATCTCTAAACCTTTATATAGCCTAATTAGATTTTCCAATTTTGCTGTAGTTCACCCTCCTACAGTGTGGTGTAACTTGTAATTTGCAGAACAGTAAGTAAATGTTCACAGACACACATTTTTTGGCAGTAGGGTTGTAATATATTTAGCAGACCCAGTAAAATAGCCATTTCATTATTTCATTCATAAACATTATGTCGACAACATAAACAGACAAACCAAATCATCAAGAGTTATTCTGGGGTTTTTTTGTACAACGAAGAGCATAAGCACAGTATGGATCCAACAAATCTGTATCTGTTTTATTCCAAAGACTCTCTTGGTTGTCTTTACACTGATGTTGGGCTACATTTTAATCCAATTCTTATTCATGCAGATTTTTTGTCTTGTCCAGTCACATGATTTTTTATCTTGTTTGTGGAGGGTAATAATTGGCTATATTATGGCACAAAGAGTTGAAACAGATTATCACTGTACAAATCTGATCATCTTGGGCAACACTTTTCTGTATCAATTAGTATCAACCAGAAAATTAACCTGTTGGCTCTTATCAATGGATACAGTCTCATTTATCATTTATAATAGAACTGTTGTGCTATGTTGTATTTGTCTGTTATCACAGGCAGCTGTCGTTTATAATGCCAGGACTTTCCAGGGCATTCTTTCTGCGGGCGACAGCCTCCAGGATCTTCTTCCTGGGTCCCAATTGGATGCGAATGCCTTTGAGGTCATCATCAGAGCAAAGCATGAGCGCCTCCAGGTCCAGGTGCTCTCTTCTGAATGCAAGGGCAAACTCTGGCAAAGAGATGGCAGACAGGAATGCATCCAAAGGAGAGGTTTCCTCATCTTCATCATCATCCAGTCCCAGATCTTCCTGTTCCCAGGGTATGTCTGTAGCATCTGTTCCAGCTAAGCCGGTAAAATCTTCATCTGCCTCAGACAGCTCATTCTGGACCAGGTAGCCGAGATTTTCATTGTTACTGCTGGGGAAGTCATCTGACTCCCGCCCCATCTTCTTCATGAATATGAGACCTCCAAGGCCAGGCCGGTTAAAGATGGACTGTTGGATTTGACCTGGTTCTTCACTGTCATCACCGCTGTCAAAACCAGCCCCTCCATCTTCATCGTACATACGTTCATCTTGCTCACTGAAGACATCTAAAAACTCTGGTTTCTCAGATGATCCGTTCTCTTGTTTGACGAAAATAACGTTCCCATCTTGTCCTGATCTCTGCAGTGTATTCTTGTCTTTCTTTCCAAGCTTCTTCTGGAAGGTCCCTTTAAACCTTGCTGTTAGGGAGCCAGATTTCTCAGAGGCGATAAGCTTGGAGAACTGCTCACTGACACCAGATAAATTGCCGCCATTTGAGACTCCTGATGCCACACCGTCCTCTGGAACTGACCCACTGTTTCCTCCTCTGTACATTTTATCCATCTTGTTCTGGTGTCTCTTCTTAACCTTCTCACATTCTTTGACACGCCTCTCTGCTTCCTTGGTCGCTTCCTTCTTTAGGGTGGCAACCTTTTTTGCATGTTGGTTTGTCTGCTGTGAGGCAGCATTATCTAGAAAGCGCACACAGTCCATGCGGTCTCGTGAAGCGGCAATGTCCATAGCTGTGTGGAAGTCATTGTCAAGTGCAAAGAGGTTGGCACCGAAGTTGACGAGGAAGCTGAGGATGTGCATGTGGCCGTTAGCTGCAGCGTGGTGTAACGGAGTGTT
>JAPTYQ010000029.1:22231332-22242832 GCA_029814465.1 Ostorhinchus cyanosoma
CACACACACACACACACACACACACACACACACACACAAAGTAGGATTTTCAAAATAAAAGCCATAGTAAAAATTCCGAAACATATACAACTGCCAAAAAATACCATACAACATGTGGAGGGAGGCGATATGGGTAACAGGTGGTGGCATGGGAGGCAGAAAACGGGTAGAGTGCGAGGTCCCACCCAACGCTGCTAGCAACTTTAATTTTTCTCCGTTTTTCATCCAATAACCCTCAACTTTAATCTGAGTTTTTATGAACATCTTCATGATCTGTAAAGTAAACATAGGAAAATACCTGATCCTCACTGTCAAATGCAAAATACAGAGGATTATATTACAATGACGGGTGATAAATCAATTAAGAAAAGTTAAATATAGAGAACAATTAATTTGGGAACTGCCACAAAAGCAGCTCTTGGTCTTGATGGGTTAATCGAATCTTACTTGTTTGCTTAATTAAATTCAGGCAGTTACTTTTTTTTTTTTTTTGCATTTTATATCAGTGTAATTCATTCGGTAAAATACTATAAATCAATTATAAAATAGAAAAGAGACTATCATTCATGAATCGTTCACAGTTTCATGTGTGTTCATGAAGCTGTACGGGAAATTATTCACCAAAATTCATATGCGGGAGCAAGAATAAACGTGCTGAATATTAATATGTATCAGATAATTGTTGCACATAATGATAAGTCGAAGTATGTGAAGTGAGTGTCCTGTGAACTGTCAGCTGTGTTTGACCGTGCAGCTTATTTCCATACATTAAAGTGGTATTAAAGGATCATAGTAATCGAGAGGCATTATAGCTATTGATGGGATAAACCAGCTTTTATCTCATGTTATTGTTTGATCCTCATGTTGCACCCCGATTGCACTCATGTACGTGCTGTTATACATCACCCTGATCGCATAATCTTTTTTTACTCCACATCTGACAACATGTGCTCTGTGTCTTGCGCTGTAAAAGGTTAAAAACCACCAAAATAAGTGTAGTGAAATGTTTTGTGAGCTGTAACTTTTACAGCTCCTTATGTAACCACAGCAGGTTTAGGAAGATTGTGTGTATGGACTGGGAGGCCACTCTCACGCACACATACAGCTTTACTTACAGGTTATTAGGGATACACTGTCGCCTTTGTGCACAGCGATTCCAAATAAAGACTCTACTCATATGTGCCCTTGGATCCAGCAGAGAAAAAATCAGCTCAGTGTTAACCTTCGATCAGATGGTGGCAGGAAAGGAGTGGAAGTGAAGGGGGAAATCCTGCTGAATTGTGCTTCCTGTGACCTCTGTGACACACACACCATCACCTAAAGATTAACCCCTTCACCCTCTGTGACAGGAAACCCCATGACAGCCTCTGTTTTAAGATGTTTTTAGGGTATAAATACAAAAGGAATGTGGACTTGGAACTTCTCAGTATGAGATTCTCACCTCGTAATCGGCTCCAAGTTCCTTTATCTAATAATATCCCAGACAGAAAAGATAGTGTTGATAAAGCACAATTTAACCCATAAAGACCCAAAACCATACTGATTTAAAATGTTTAACAACTTTAAAACCACTCATCCTATCAGTATGTAGAAATAATAGGTGTAAAATGCAGTTTATCATCTTTTCATGGTCGTCAGAAATGACCCATTTGGACGTTCAGAGGCTCCACAGTGAACGTGGAAACACCGTCATCTTCTACAACATTGATTCACCAGTGAAATGCATGGAATCTAATAAATGACAGAGCATGGAAACATTTGGTTTATGTTCAGTTAATGATAGATTTGACTAAAAAAGTCACTCCTTTCTTAAGTTATCTCTGTTTTTCATACAATAACCCTCAAATGTAATCTCATCACAATGATTAAAGTACACGATCAGCAAATTGATTACAGGAAAATACCTCATTTCCACCGAAAAAACACAAAATGTAGAGGTTAATATAATATATGGTGACAATGAGTTTTTTGTTTTTTTTTAAGTTAAATAAAGAGAAAAAAATCATTTGGGAACTGCCACAAAAGTAGCACTGGGTCTTCATGGATTAAAACACTCAATGGAAACTTAACAAAAACTTGTAACTAAAACTTGACTTAATATGGCCAGTAAAATACATAACACAGACTATGTATATGTCGTTTTAAAAATGTTTCTGTATTGTAATGCAATATAATTAGACTCCTAGACGTTAGTGTGTACTGACCAAAGACATTACGCAGCGATATTTGCATTGATATTCACCTCATTTAAAGTAGTGATATTTTGTTTTTTTAAATGGAATTATGCATTTTAAAACATTTCCCTGTGGTCTACATAAACTGTGAATGCTATGCTTGGGTCTGAATTCTTCATTAATTCAACTCCACAGTTCAATCTTCAACCCTATTTCTGAGTAATAACACGAGAAAGGTCGTTTTGAGTGCTGGTCCTTTAAATGCAAATGAGCCACTTCACACCCAGCCCCTTCCAGGATGGTGGCTATGCTGTTCTGTCCCATTCAACCAAAAACTGAACATTTTAGGTAATTGCTTCGAAGTTTGGATATATTTTCAGTATGGACTACATCTCGGAAAAATGTTTGTCGCAAGTCTGGACCTTATATGTGCAATTAAGCAGGAATTAAAACAAGTTGTATAAATCCACTCAATTTTTGAATGAAAATGAATATAAAGATAGTGTTGCAGCACCTGGAGGGTTCAAATTCAAACTTATTTAACTATTAGGGTCCAAATACACAAATAAATGACCCAAAGACTAATAAAAGTGGTTTTAGCAAAATATGACCCCATTAATACACGGAACATACATTGGAAAGACAGGATACATCCATTCAGTGTATCGTCCAGTTCTGCTTAAGGGTGTGTTCTGTGCATTTGGGGTTCCATATGATTTGGAGATGGAGAAATGGGGGTCAGGGTTGAGCTTTTTTACTCTGTGTGAGCGTGTTTGAGTAATTAAGGGTGGGGGTCAGTACTTGTGAGACAGGAGGTAATTACCCTTCGGGCATCGCCGTGGTGACTGGAGCATGTAAAGCGGTACGACTGCTCAATCAGGTCACGTGAAGTCGGTCAGGAGTCCCACAGACGTTTCCCATGATGGTCGGCCTAATCTGCCAGACGTGTGCCTCCCTGAGGGTACGTACCCTCAGACAGTCGATCAGACGGCCAGAATATACCACACATGTTCACTTCAAGCCACTGACTGTAGCTTTAAATGTGTGTGTGTGTGTGTGTGTGTGTATGTGCGTGTGTATGTGTATGTGTGTGTGTGTGCCATTTGTTGTTCAGATGTCAGGCAGTTTATATTTATGCATACTTGTTGTCCAGGTTAGTCTAATTGAACCAAATCAATATTTTGATGATTTTCATGCGTAAAGTCTTAAATTCAGTGCACTCACATTTCCTCTCATCACCGAGGGTAACTGGGCCACAGTCGGATGCTCCTCTTATGACTCATAAACACATTAGCATGACATTTATGTTGAATAGAGTGTAGTGAGTGTGTATGTGTGTCAGGGAGACAGACTCTGGAATCTAATTGCATTTAATGGGACTTACTCTGACTTTTAGTTAGGGTGCACTGTCTGACCAGGTCCATCTCTGACTTACATGGACAGTAACATTGAGCTTAGGGAACTGTATTCCCTAAGCTCTCACCAACATTATGCATATGACCTATTTTCCACTTGTAGCACACACAATATTCAAATCAGGTCTTTCTGTGTGTGCTAACTATTTTGCATCAATCCACAGTATGTAAAACTCATAAACGGCAGGACTGATGGAAGGTGTTTCCTGGGCTGAAAGAACCCCAAACTGGGCTCTACTCTCTCTATATCCATATGTTTTATGTTTTCTTTTACTACCCACCCTCAGCTTTATTATACAACATATATATATATACTTGAATAATTTTTCCTCTTCGAAGGATTACATTTTCTTTCAAAAACACTTACGTTGCCATGACATACACTTCATACCAGAGTGCAGAAAAAACAAACATTCTAGATGTGTATGTTCCAAGTATCCAGCCTCTTTTGGATAGTTGATATATTCACACCTACCCCCAACCCTGTGCCGAGCAGGGAGCACGTTTATCCAGGTGTAACTTCAGGGTCTGGCTTTATGTCTCCAGTGTGTCCCTGCTGTGATGTGAAAGCTTGACATTCGGCATCAGACTGCAGAGGACTGGATCATGCCGGATTGAAGGGGTTCAGTGGATTGTGTAATCCTTTGGCCCCGCTGATGTGAACTTGCAGAAAATGACTCATTTGAGCCATTCATTGTCTTCTCATACCCTGTTACCACCACTTTTAGGGAAGATAGTGAAGCAAATTTAGGGTGATGAAGAAATTTATGTTTGTTTTGTTGCTTAATCAGAGGAAAAACTGACATGTATATCAAACTATGAAAAAACAAGTGTTGAACTCTATGATAATGTTATTTTAAATGTAACAGCTGTAGTGGTAATCAGTCATGCTCAATCTGATTATACTTGGAAAATGAGGTAAGTCATTTGCTTTTTCCTCTACTCCAAACAAAACAAGCACATTGCCGTTAAATTGATAGCCTTAACCCCACAAATAACTGAAATAATGTCAGGAGAACTATTTATGTTATGTCTAGAGGGTTTGTCTTAGTTTAGAAAAGAGGTCTGAGTATCAAACATTTGTCCAGAGAGACACCTATGAATAAACAAATGAATGAATTCATTACATCTGTTCATGCTTGACCATTAAAGTAATACACACAGGAAGTGAGACCCCCTCCTTCTCTGTGGAGGCAGGAATGTTATAATTGAAACCACGTGTGTCGGAGAAACAAGCTCTGCAAAACTCTGTCTTCTTCCTTCTCTGTGAGTGTGTGCCTCATCCCACTGTTTTCTAACCTGATGGTACTGACTGCTTATGTAATCATCCGGACGACTTTAGAATCCAAATGAAATTATACGAGGAGAATAGGTGATTATTGGATTTCTACAGCATAATATATAGATGCCACCTGTGCTATTTTGCCTTGAAAATGTGCTACGTTTGTGTGTAATAATGTTCCTACGCTTCCAGTCCAGCTGACCTCGGTGGTTTGCTGTCGCTGCAAGGAAGAAATATTGGACTGTTTGCACTAATGAAACATTGCAGGAAATGCAACCTGGAAGGGTCAGCCACAGAGTCTGTAATTTAGTTTGTGGTGTCGAGTGGTTCATTGAATATTACAGCAAATAAATAGCTGTCTGGGGGTGAAATTGTATTCACAAACAAGAGGAGGAAAAGAACAACATAAAGCTATGAGTATATTTTCAGTTTATTACTCTAACACAATAGAAGAATGCATTTATACATGCAGAAAATGTGCAGAAAAACAGACAATTAAAGGAAAAAAAAACAACACAAAAAATAGTGGTCAGTCGGAACAGCCTCGGTGTGCTTTGATATTGATTCTACAAGCATGTCAGCACTTTTTTCAGTCCATGTTAGTCCACATCAGTCCAAAATCTCCTCTACATGCTCAGCTGGGTTGAGACAGGATTTGCAACATTTCCATACTCAAACTATCCTTGTTCCATTTGGGACACTGTCATCCTGCTGGACACCACTCCCTTTAAGTTCTTCCTTTACATATAATCAGTTTGACTCATTCTACAACCTTGTAACCTCTGATGTTACAGCTTCATGAGAACAAAAACAAAACATATTTCACACTGGTGTTAAGTTTTTTAATTAAGAACATATCTCTTGTGTTGTTATGCTCTGATGAAGACTGTTTTCTTGAACACCTGACTGATCTGAAAATACTGACCTTTATTTTGCTTCCAAAACATGATTTCATTTCATAATAATTTCCATGAAACATCCAGATGGTTGCTCTGAGAACAAATGTCAGATGAAGCGGGTCCTACCATTTTTATCCACTTTTAACTTTAATATTTCCACAATGATCATGATAGGCCTTGTACATTGTAAAGAATCACCCAGTTGTGTCCTAATACCCACCATCATTTTAACCACGATCACACATGACAGTGAATACACAAGTAATCTGTATTTTTCTGTACTGGAGCATGATTGTTTGGCATTGACAGTAACATAGGCCTCACCAGTTTTTTGAGATGAAAATGATCTAAATCTCCATATGATGACTCTATTCTATGGTTTATAGAGCACAAGGCTGAATCTGTAAATATGTCATTTGTTTATGGATATTTCATATATTTTGGACATTTTTGGCAACATTTTGGCTTCACATTTAATCAAGCTGTACAAAACCTTGACCAATAAGAGAACTGGACTTAATGCACTATGACTATAATATTTTGCAAAAGACAATTCTTTATTTTATTTTGTTTTGTTTTGTTTTGTTTTGTTTTGTTTTGTTTTGTTTTGTTTTATTTTATTTTATTTATTTTATTTTATTTTCTTTTATAGACTGGTTGATTTTCCCTGAAGGATCAATTAAGCCTATCTTCATCTTTTTAGACCATCCTTTTTTTCCCCCTTTTTTTTTAATCACCTTGGTTTTGAGTGAAACAAATAAAAACTAAATGAGAAAATGTCAAATAATCAATAGCGGTATAGACAGACTTTTCCTTTTCTTTCATTCTTTTTTTTGGGGGGGGTGTATATGTGGTATAATCTCAGTATTGCCTGGAGTCACGTGAGGGTTGATCAGCGATGAATGCTGACGCGCAGAACGGGCTGGGATGAGATTAACTATTAGTGTCAATCGTAATAACGCGTAACTTTAATTTCTTGTGTTGCTTTTCAAAATAAAACAAACTGATTGAAGAGCCGGTAGGATAAAGCGCGAGTATTTTTTTATTTTGAAACGTCTCTAGCGCTGCTTCCGGTTTACTTCCGCCTTCATGTTGTGTAACTTGACGCAGCTGTGTCAACTACTCTCCCGATACTAGTGGAGTGAAGGCGTATTTGAAGGGATAACGATAGCACGGCGCTGTGAAGGACCACTGTGAAGGGGGGGAAGACACGGCCGCCGCTGCCACAGCTGTGCGTGGAAACACACCACCGCTCAAACCGGAGGGACTGAGCCGCGGCTGAGGCGTAAATGGACACAACGTTTTCTAAAAGAACACGCTATCCGTGAGACAACCTGTGTAACAGATGCGTCCTGGAAACAAGGACGCGCGTTTGCCATAAATTAGATACATTTAGCACAGCGGAAGTTTGTCACCGATTTTGGGGGATCTTCATTCAAAGGCAGCGATGATGGACGAGGACAACCAAGGTATGATTTATTATGTGGTTTTCCTTTAGACTAAAAGCTTTGACTGGCAGACATGTGCCTCTATAAACTACTGTACTATTATTATTATTATTATTATTATTATTATTATTATTATTATTATATCACCAGTGTCAACAGTTTACATAGAGTTTTTCATGGACACATTTCAACATCAGCATCTCTTTCTGTAGAAATTGAAGTTATCATCTAACTATTTAGGCTTTCTCACCCATCCTGATATATGAACAAGTATGGTATGAGACTGTGCATGAGATTGACCCACTTAAAGTGTGATGATGACAATTAAGACTCACTGAGGTGATCAGCCTTAAACAGGTAAGTCTTTACAATGTGTGTGTGTGTGTAATAGTAGGACTGTGTTTATCTAAGCTTTTGTCAGCTGTGGGCTGGTGCCACTGTGGACCAACAGGTCTTTAGCCAAGCATAGCCATGAGATACGGATTCAGTTATTGACTCATGACAAAGGCTGAGCTTGTTTAAAGAATGTGTTGGCTCTGAATTGGAACAGGAGCCTGCGGTCTACATCCACCCATTACAGTATTCAGCCAGCTCAGCCAAGCCTGTTAATCCTACTGTAACTGTACAAATTCACAAAGTTAGTCAAGTTCTAGCCTAACCCCGCGGGACATCTCACCTCTGCTAAATGGTGTAAGTGGCATTCCCTCCCACGTGTTCGCTGTATGCAGAGCTGCAGGATGTGACTGTGTGCTGTAGTATTGCATGCATGGTGCACGGGCATAAAGCTGTCATTGTACTGTGTCAGACCTTCCTGGCCTCCAGCGGTGGCACACGTCAGCATAGCCCCACAGACAGACATATGGTGTTGTGATGCCAACCAGGGAAAACTGACAACAGCCAGGAGGCTATAAACACGCACACACACACACACACACACACACACACACACACACACACACACACATAACACAACACACTTGCATTCATGGCTCTATGCAGACATACACTGAGTTTAAGAATACATCCCAATTTCCTTGCTTTCCCTGTGGCACCGTTTGCTGTGAAGTTGGATAGACGGATGGATCATGACCTAGAATGATAAGTGTGTGTGTGTGTGTGCGCATGTGAGCAGGTGTGTGATTTATGCCTCAGTCTGTTCTCTCATTTGGAATAAACAGTGTCCTGGATGTTGTAAAGCTGCCTGCAGGAATAGAAGGCTGCAGAGATCCTGGTTTTTGTGTTTTGTTTTGGGGTTTTGTTTTGGGAACATTATTTGCAAAAAATGAATTCTTTTTATTATAACAACTTTCCACCTACACACTCACCCACGCATGACTTGGGAGCTCCGGAGGTGGTAGAACAAAGTAGAGGATGGTGCGATGGCGAAGGTTTGCATTTACAGACTTGGATCTGCTCAGTGGGATATGGTTGGCAATATGTTGCTGGTCATTTCTCATAAAGGGACACGCGTGCAGGCTCAAAGTCAACTGAGAAAGTCCAGATGAAGACAGACGGAACAGAATGAAAAGCCCACGTGAAGACAAGAAGTGAAAGCGAGACACAGGCGTAGTAGCTGGGATGGTGAGTTGTCTGAGAGAGCCAGACAGGAGATATGTGTGTCTGTGTGGGGAGGAGGATGAGGAGGGGGGAGATGAAATGCTAGACCAAAGTCGGAAAATGGCCAAGGAGGGAGCGCTGCCAATGAAAGACAGTGAGGGAGAGTGGCGGCACGGTGGACTAGAAACTCTGTCTGAATCAATTCTTTAGAGTATTACATGAGTTTCTTTCAATGAAAGTCCTTCTGTCATAATCAACTCGCTGAACTGCCAGCGGTTTCTCTCTATAACCATCCATCAAACCAGGTCAAACCTTTTATGAGAAGGCAGTTTTTTTTTTTTTCACACCTTCTCCTTTTTATGTTTCTTTTTCATTTTTCACCTGCTTGAGATTTAACTCCTTGTTGAAAAGAGAGACCAGTGGGGACTAGTGCTAATGTGAAAACTTGACTTTTCTATTGAATTCTTTATTTTCCATCAGATTTTAACTCATGCCGGTTTCGTAGCCTGATAGAATGATTGAAGAATGTAACAACACAGTACTGTACACGGCTTAGAGAAAACAAGTCACTGGTAATCCATCTGACACGCATGACAGTCAACAATACAATGCCTTCTGCCACAATACTGGCTGAATGGACAATGGGACAACAAGTGCCCGCATAGCTTACAGTGAAGCCTGTCTGAACCGAGCTCCCTGTAACACATCCTCGTTCTGCATGACCGACTTTGACAGTATATCAAACACGCACCTACAGAATCGCTGCTACCCCTGCATCAGTATAGAGTGTGATAATTGTTAGTTTGTGAGCTGAGCAGCTGTACACACAATGTTCAGTTACGACATGAGTGATGCCCATATGGTTTGAATCAGAACATTTATGCCAGACACTGGCTTCACAGCATGCCTTGCGACGGCTACAGACCACTCTATTTACACACTGTGAAAACTAGCCATTTAAACTTGGCAGTCGAGTGTGCGAGTGTGTGTCAGTGTGTGGTCTGTGGGGTTATAGCACACTGCAGCCCAACTCAGGCGAGGAGAGACTCACATGACGCAGTGGGGTTTGAGATCTCTAAAGGCATTCATCTGCCGGCTGCAGGACAGCGCCAGCAGCTTCCTGCGACGCTCTGGATTTGCGTTTTAGAGTAGATTTGCAGCTGACGTCTTTTCCCCACAGCCCACACGCTGCTGTGAAGTGGCAAAGAGAGGAGTGTCCTGGGGTCTTCATGGAAGATGGGAACAAATCATGCTTTGATAGCACTTGCCTCTTATTGGTACCGAGTCTAAATAACATTTTTGAGAAGAGTCACATGGTTCACCTGTATTGAGGCTGTGGATGTTTACTTCAGGGTTGGTGAGGCTCAGGCAGGCAGTAATTTGTATGACATTTTAGCACCTGAGGGCCTTGCAGGATGTCAGGGAGTAGCAGTGGCATGGTACAGTAATAGCCAAAATAAAGATTCTCAGTTGAGTGTTCTGCAAAAGATAGTGGATTTTAAAAAGCTTGTATAATGGGCGACTAAGTGACGCAGTGGTTAGCACTTGCGTCACACAGCAAAGGTTCAGGGTTTGATTCTCAGTCAGACCAGAGCCTTTCTATGTTGAGTTTACTTGTTTTCTTCATGTTGCATGGGTTTCTTTTGGATGTCCCTGCCATTAATAACATGTACGGTAATTATTAGACCGTCAAAAGTCATCAAAAACAATAGTTATGCAATCAAGTACTAAGGGTCTTTCCCAAAGTCCCCCATTGGCCCTAAAATTCGTCTATCCCTACATTTGGAGTCATGTTTCGGAGGGTAGCGTGTCCCATTTGTCTTTAGCATCAAGGGGGAGTTGGACATTCTGCCCGTCATCTATCCCTTCAGATAGAGTCAGCTTGGATGCAGACTCACTACGGTTGCTTGAGACAATTTGCCGCCCATAATGCTTCGCAAACACTTCCGTTTTTCCCATATTCCCGTTTTAAAAATGGCAATCGGAGCTGGGAAGGAATCATGCAAATTTAAGTTTTTGTTTCAAATAGCTGCAATCTTCTTTGCAAATCCGATGGTACATCTTAGTTTTTTGCAAAAGAAAACCTATGTTGAGTTAGAATGTTAGATGTGTCAACTTCCGCCTCGAGGTCGTGTACTTCGTCGCTTATTGATGACGTCGGTGTCCCATTGTTAGTTGAAATTTTTGAATCCCTACCACTTGCTACTGAGTTGACTCCAAATGAGTGCGAGTTGCCAAGGGGGGACTTTGGGATAGGCCCTAACTCTGGTGTGTATCATGTGACTAAAACAGACAGACAGATGTTACAACAAGAGAAAAAGAGTTTTAAAAGAAACATGGTGCGGTATGTGTGGACACACCAAGAAACACAATATTTTTTAATTTAGTATAGGATAGAAGGTAATATATAATAATAATAATGAATATATCTGTAAATCAACGTGATATTTACGTTCGTTGCCATGTTTATGGAATGACTTTTTGTATCATCTATAAATAAAGAAATCATCGCCTTTGTGATTTGATGGGAAAAAAATCAACATTACACACTTCTGTTTTTTTGACATTTAGTAAATATTGGTAAATTTTTGCACAGATGCCCAATGGGAAAGGCACTATAAGCTGTGTTTATAGTGTTGAAACATTATTGTTCTTTCTTGTTTAATTCATTATCAATGGTCAGATAATCAGCAAATAAGTTATCAAGCCAACAAGTGCTCTTTGT
>JAPTYQ010000029.1:22293684-22304185 GCA_029814465.1 Ostorhinchus cyanosoma
CTCTCTCTCTCTCTCTCTCTCTCTCTCTCTCTCTCTCTCTCTCTCTCTCTATCACACACACACACACACACACACAGATGAAGTAATTGCAAATGTCAAACAGTGTGAAAGTCAGTGCTGGCTGATGCAGTGACGATATGTCACTGTGTCACAATCAGCTCCTTGCTGCTGCCACATTTATATGTCACACAGAACAAATGAGCATATTCCAGTGTAATCTTTCCAGTTAGAGATAATGATTACAATCTGACACCATCCTCTTCTGTTCAATAAATCAGCCTGATTATTTAATTATCAAATGGCAGGAACAAAATCTTGTGGTATTTTCACATTTGCTACAAAATCAGCCACTAACCAGCCAGGAAGCAGACCCTCCACAGGCCGGAGTGCAGTGAGGTCTTGATGTCGGTGCTCTGATTGAGCGGCATGATGACGCCCTCCTCCAGGTACAGCCAGTAGTCGGTGCTTACCGCCACTCCCAGCAGCCCCAGGCCGCTGATTGCAAAGACACTGCTTAGCAAAGTGAGGGCCTTCCTGCTACAGGCGCTCATAGTGACAGTAGAGGGAGGTCGTGGTGAAAAGGAAGAAAATCCCAGGGAAAGTCTGGAGGAGGAACATAAAGATGGAGTTACATAACTGGAAAAAAAATATATCTACTATCTCTCAGCTTATTTTGTTGCTTAATCTTGTTTTTCTGCACTGGATAACCCTCAAAATCTGTTATTTTTCCCATTATTTTGGAGCCTTAATGAGGAGTATTCATCCCCTGAAATGACTGTAAGAAACACTCAAGCGTGTTCCAGGTTCATCATGTATAAAAAAGATAAGACTTTATAAGATAAGACTTTATTGATCCCACTATGGGGAAGTTTAATGGTATATACAGCAGCAATATGCAACACATCAGTGCAAAAGAAAATGCTCAGCGTCACTGTTTTTCACAGTCACCTCACGGGGTTTGCATAAAGTTCTCTCAGGATCATCAAGGTGTGATTGTATTTGTGTGAGCAGACACTTTGTGGGTTTGACTGAGAACAAAGAAAGAAGGTGGTGGAGACACTAGACATAATGAGCTTCCTCTCATTTCCTATCCACGGGGAACTTCAGTGTTCTTTCTCTGCAGGTGAAGAGATTTCAAAAGTCATAGCTATTCATGATGATGTGCTCATGAAATGTTAAAGTAACATCTTTATTAGTGTTGTATGGACTCCAAATCAAGTGCTGGTTTTACTAGAGTTAATAAAGCAGAACAATTTTCATTCCACTTTTACCAGCCCACACTTCGTTTTTATAATCTCTTACTGTGAGAGTTTTATACTCACACGACATGTTAATTCAGTTCATGTCAGTGCAAGCAGCCGTGGAGTGGATAATGAAGCGTGAGTCAATAACAAACCGACGTGAGCCTCCAGACTGAGGGGCATTAAATGTGTTGCAGCCCACTTCTGTGAATACAAATGCTCACATTACTTGAAATCTAAGAATGGGTTCAGACGTGCTATGGGCATAAATCAGACCTGATTCTAACAGCCTCTGGACGTTCATAAGTCAGAGAGGAAATTTGGCAGACTGATCGCATAATATGACTTCATCTAGAACGACGAGGGGGAGATTTAGATCTCATCTGGATCACATATGAATGATCTATGGATAGCAGCGGTGAGAGGAGTCATATAAAGGACAGCACTGCCTCTGCACTGTGACAACACTATGGGCTTTAATTGGTCCAGCTGTTAGTAAAACAAGCAGTAAACACTAAAAACACCTTTATTATCTAGGAAGGTCATCTATTCGATTATGGAACTGTTTGGTCGTGAGACACCAAGAGGCTCATTAGCAGTCAAGCAGGAAATTAACTTCTTTCGATTAGACACAGCTGAGAATAACTTGGTTGAAAATTGGCAGTTTTAAGATCTTTTGAACATTTTATCATCCTGAAATGTTCAACTATGCGTCTTAAAATTAGCACTTAAATAAGTAAAGGAAAATAAGGCAGTAGTGCAGGTAAAAAAAAAAAAAAAAAAAAAAAAAGTCTGGTGCACGACTGAAAAATTGTGCAGTCAGGACTAAGCCTTGCACAAAAGGAAACAAGAATTCATGAAACAACCGAAAGTCCATTCAAAAACTAAATATTTGATAAGATAAGATCAGCAACAACCAGAAGAAAATATAATGTGCTTGAAAATAAAAGATCAGAATATCAATATATACAGCATGCATTAAAGAGAAAAATGTGATTTTGTATTATTAAAATGATAAAAAAAAAAAGTCATCCAGGAAAACATACTTAAAGATTGAAAAGAACAGAAATTATTATTGCTGATGTATTTGGATTCATATCACAGCTGCATTGATGTAAGATAAGATAAGATAAGATAAGATAAGATAAGATAAGATAAGATAAGATAAGATAAGATAAGATAAGATAAGATAAGAAAAGATAAGAAAAGAAAAGAAAAGAGAAGAAAAGAAAAGAAAAGAAAAGAAAAGAAAAGAAAACTGTAGTATAACAACAGTGTAGAGATAGTACTACGCCTATTAAATGAAGGATTAAAATAAAAAATATTAAAAGCACAGAAATATATTACACAATATATATAAAGTTGCATTCATAGAAACAGTAATAATAAATAAGTACAGAAAATGTATGTAAAGCAACAAGGTATGAAGTATTACAACAGCCTTGTACCTTGCCGAGGGCTATGTAGTCTATAATAAATTCATATTGTAAGAAAGTCAATTATTTCACCAATAATTCTTGAAGTGAAGGGAAAAAAAATCTAATTCCTAAGAGCACTGGATATAGATTTAAGCCTCAATAATCATCTTTATTCAGTAGCTGAACATGAGATTTTTGAGCTTTCACTGTGTCCTTGTGGCTGGAACTGACCTCTTCATTATTTAATAGATTTACTACCACGATTCTTAACACTTTGAAATAATTCTTAACGTTGACCTCATATGTGTAAAAATCGATCAGTTTAATTAAAGATACTTGCAAATAAGGTTCGTTACCAAAGTTATTCACATGCGTATATTACTCAACAGTCTGGCACCTGGTTTTTGTGCTTACCTGTGCGCAATCTGTGCAGTGTTGCGGTGTTATTCGTGCAGCTGAAGCACAAGATCGTGCCGAAAGTTGAGGAGTTTAAGACGTCGAGAGGAGGAGAGAGTGAAGGCAAAAGAGGGAGAAAGGCGGTTCGGATGATGCGTCGATTTTGCCAAACATTCCGTCAACGTAGCGCCAAAGTGAGTCAGACAGTCTTGGTCCTGGTCTTGGTTCTCAGTCCGACGATGTAAATAAAGCAAGAGAGAGAGAGAGAGAGAGAGAGAGAGAGAGAGAGGGAGAGAGGGAGCGTGCAATGTGTGCGTGTTTCAGCACCATGGACAGCTCCTCTGTCAGGAAATGAGAATCCGCCTGTTGATGATGTCCTTCAACTGCACAAAAACTGACTGTGTGGAGAAAAAAAAGCGGTTGGTCACACAAACAAGGGTGTTTTATGAATGTAAACACACTGTGTCTGAGCAGAGACGGACATGCAGCCACGTTAGCCACGATCGACTGGATGGTGCTGAATATTAATATTGCATGTGGAAAACTTCACTTGTCTTGTCTATATGGTCTGAAAACGAGGGTTTCATCAAGATAATGTTTCATTTCATTCTTTTCTTAGAAATCATAAGGATATGCATTTAATTATTCATCACTGATTATTTGAAGTAATACATAACACTGGGGAAGAATTTGGGGGAAAAAAACCTGTTGAGTTAGATTTTTATGCTGATTAAAACTAAAATTGGCACGCTGATTCAAAAATTGCAGTCATTTTTTTTCTAGCACGTCAAGTTTTTATCCCCAGCTTACCCTCCAGATAAGCAAAATTCCACTGATTAGCTGTAGTAAGACTTCCCAACTGATTACAATTGAACTAATCTACAGCTGCATAGCGTATTTATGGTTGGGGGTGGGTTTTGGTTGGGGTTAATGCTAGGGTTGGGGTTAGGGCTGGGGTAAGGGCCAGGGTTAGGGTTGGGGTTAGGGTAAGGGATATGGTTAAGGATTAGGGTTAGATTTGGGGTTAGGACTAAGGTTAGGGTTTGGGTCAGGGCCAGGGCTAGGGCTTGAGTTTGGGTTGGGGTTAGGGGTTGGGGCTATGGTTATGGCTTGGTTTAGGGTTAGAGTTAGGGTTGGTGCTTTGTTTTAGGGTTGGGGTTAGGGGTAGTGTTAGGGTTGCGGTTAGGCCTAGGGTCCTGGTGTTGGTGTTATGGTTAGTGTTGGGGCTATGGTTATGGCTTGGGTTAGGGTAAGGGATAGGTTTAAGGATTAGGGAACGTCCAGAGTTTTAGTGTTCAGTGTTGGCATCTGGCTGTATCGCAGGAACGGAAGGTCATAGAGACATGGGACAAAGACTGCCGTGTTCAGAATAGCCAAATTATATTTGATGTGACCACCTTCGAAGTTCCTATGAGGTTTGGTTGTGGAGACATTCCAAGTCAAAGCTTTGTTGGAAATGAATGGAAGTATCTCCTCTGGACTCAGTCAGACTCAGGGTTATATTCAATTCTAGATGTTTTCAGTGAAATATGGGGCTGCCAGTGATACTTACCATGTTAACATGTTAAGATTTATTAAGATGTGGCTGAACTGCTCCACTGTTTGGACTTTTTCCACTTTTCCACAGCATAAAACAGCATGAGCTCATTCTGTTATTCATTTTTACCCCGCCCCCCCACAGGGGAGACGAGGGTATTGCGTTTGTTTGTTTTTTTGTCAGCAACTTTACACAAAAACTACAGAACCAATTTCCATGAAATTTTCAGGAAAGGTGTGAGGTGGTCTAAAATAGATCCCATTAAATTTTGGTGAATGTAGGTCAAAGGTCAAGGTCACCAAAAATGTGTTTTGACAATGATAAGAGATAGGGCAAATCAGGTAAAACATTAGGGAGGGGCAGGGTTTGTTGTGCCTGGCACCACTTGTTTGTTGTTGCATTAGTTCATCCTCTTGGCCAGGTGTCCGTCACACAAAGGAACCAATCTGAAGGGACTTTGTGGTGAAATAAAGGCTGAATAAATCTCAGTCTGTATTCTCTCTGTGAACTTTATCTGCATTATCTTGGATCTGTCTGGATACTGGTCTTTGTTGTCGAGTGGGTCTTTAACACACAACCACATACTGACCCAAGCACACTTTTTATTCATACTAAATACTGTACATTACAAACATAAATATGATGAACTACAGATGACATACATTTGCAGTAGAATTAGCTGACATTGGCTACACTCTTCCAGACCTTGAATTCTGTGCAATCAATACTATTTCAGTTGAGTTGAAGAGCTGACATCTGTTCATGGAGAGAACTTGATTGTACCACTATGATGTAATATTTTACTGCTACTATTCATCATCATCCAAGTTACTCTCTAATTGTCTTGTGTGTTTTGGCTCCGGAGCTAAACTGACTAATTTAAGAAAACAAAAGTAAGTGATGCTCTCAACTCTAAGTAAGACTGTATTTCAGTCAAACAGGCTTTTTGAGCTTGATCGGATGAGTATGGGAGGTTTCTAATTCTAAATGGTGACGCTTGAGCCGATCATATAGCATGAAAAATGAGTGATGAGATCTGACCATAAATCACTATAATCAGATTTAACCAAATGCCATAAAAAAAAAAAAAAATCCATTCTCAGCCACTTTTTTTTTTTTTTTTTTGGATGTGCTCCAAAATGAAAGCGGTTCGTCCTTAGCCCATGCCCTTCATCTAAGTGTTTAATCATAGCTCTGCAAACAGACAGAGTAAAGCTGGAAAAACATTTAAAAAAAAACTGTATTGTGCAACATTTATGACACCAGCATTTAACTCTAATAACTCCATACCATCTGGTTTACCCTTTTGGGATTAAATTGCTGCTATAAAACATCAGGAAAACCCCTTTTTGGTTGTCTTTTCTCTGATCACTGTCTAGAGTCTATAATGTTGATCATATTTGCTAAGTGTAGTAAAAATATGTATTACATGCATTAGATGTTATTAAAAAAAAATATTGTTAACTGAAAATTGTGAGAAAAAGAGGCAGTGGATTGCTATGAAGCTGCTCCAAAGACACTGATTCAGAATTACACTGAAATTTCCAACTAAAAAAATTTTATCTTAAATGTTCTGGGCCATCTAATACTTGTATTATGTCATGATTATATTATGTCTGTAGTACCTCGGGGAAAATATCCATGTCTACTCAGTCTAAGAAATGAACCTGATCCATTTACATAATAAGGCTCTACAAGGTCATAATTGACAATTTACAATGAATTAATATATGTTATCTTCTGATGACATCTTTAAACTAATTAACTCATTATATACTATGATATAATGTAGTAGAACCCATTATTTCTGTTATAACCTTTGTAGCTCTGCTTTATTTAGCCCAGTTCACTGGATTTATACGCCTTGCTTTCTGTCTCGGGCTTAAAATAGATGGGATACTTATTTATCTAGATGGCTACGTTACATTAAATATCACGCTGGAAATAAATCCCCAGGCAGAATGAAAGTCCAGAGGCTCTAAAAGCTGATATAGACTGGATATTGTGAACATACTGTGATAAGTAGATATGCAGCTTCTCTAGCATATATATTAGCTCTAATCCCAAAATGCTCTGGGTTAACTCTGTATCTGATTTCTGAATGAATCAATTGAAAATAAAAAAAAGGACAATGCTATATGTGCAAACAGGAATACATTTGTACCATTATGTTTTTTTTTGGTTTTTTTTAGCCAATGTAAGTGCATCTGTTAAGAGATTAAACCAAAGAGACTGTTCTGTTTTTTATACTTTATTTAGTATACACAGTATCCGTCATACCACAATTAACAGAGGAACAAGAAGAATCAGGATAACAAAAGCTGGGGCAGTGAAAGGAAACATTACAAACATCCCTGTGGCTCTTTAATTGTAGCCTGTAGTGGTACTATACCCTGACCGGCCAAACATTGAATTATCTATGTCATGGTTCCAAAGTTTGTCCTCTCTATTCCAATACGGATTCTCAATGTGAGACATGTAAACATTCGATTTTCTCTTAACCTTAAAAATCTCATTTTGGTCCAGATGTGACAGTTGTAGCATCGTTCTACATGTGCAGAGGTTAAACGATTTAGGGGATAACTAGTCTTTCTAAATTTGGCAGTTTTATGAAGCGTCATTATTTGTAGCTTTGTGTGCCTCATGAGTAGCCTGGTAATCTCTAAAAACACACACACGCACAAAAAAAACAAAAAAAAAACAAACAAAAAAAAAGACTCAGTTTGGCACCAGTGAACAAATAGCCAACAGAAGCATTTTACACATTTTTGACAGTTAATAATAATTTTTTTTTTTTTAGCCAAACGGGACTTAAACCGGGTGAGCTACATGACAGCGAGTAGGAAGAGATGAAGAGCAGAAAAGCGCACAACGCTCGCCGGATGGGTTTGCCTCATCCCGCTACGACAAGGTGGGAAACTCCATGCTCCACACTAGGGGGATCTGTGTATCATGCAAAGGTCTTTCTCATGCTTAGATCAGGCCTGGCCTCACGCATGCACACGATATACGCAGAGAAGTAAAGACACGTTTCAGCCACAGACCGCTGGGAAATCCTCGGTTGGTTTTGAGTTCAGTTTGTTACAGAAGGAGTGAGCCCTGAGAAGACCAAGGCAAAAAGGGCATCGATCACATTACACACAGGTGGTGCTGCATATTCTCTATGACACAGAGTAGTAGAAAACAAAGGGTAAATAGTGGAAATACATATAACAAGGTTTGCTGATACCAAAGCTACCAAAGATTCAGCCAAACATAATGTCTCTTTTTGGGGAAATCTAAACATAGAAATGTCCAAACTGTCTAAGGTAGTAAAAGCACATTCAGTTCATTGTATAAAATCTGCAAGTAACTTCTCTTTTCTATTTACAAAACGGTTGACGTACTGTAGAGGGTAAACATCTGTCTGGACATAAAAGATTTCAATAAGCGGAACGTAAAACAGGAACGGAACCCTTTTCCCTCGGCAATTAGAAAGAAGTGATAAACTTTTCAGAATAAGACTCTTCAAAACATACAACAAGTATATATTAACATAGTTTATATCATAATACTAAACTTTACATTGATACCAGACATGTACTGCATCCTAGAGTCTACTGCTCATACAGAGTCAGAAAATAAGCATGCAACAGAGAACTGCTTTGTGCATATGGAAATAGCATCTTTATAGTTGAATCAAAACACAATCTCTTTGATCCACAGTTTTCTGACCCTATATACTTGTATTTACTCTGCATCCACCCACCGTACGCGACATACACTGCAGTGAAAAAGGCCAAGACAGGCTATTACCGCGAGTAATATGTGCTTCTGTAGCTCTGTATAGGACAAGACATCCTGATATATATATATAAACGCTCCCATTTTGGGGTTTGCACTGTGTTGCTTGGAAAGACGACTCAAGCCAAGATAGAGGGAAACATTACAAGGACAAAAGAACCGCAAAACAGATGCTTTCTTCCACTTCTACTTTGGCACTCATGTGACAGTGTACTACTTTATTTTTTTTTTTTTCCGTGTAGAAATATAATATACAGGTGTAGCAGTTCAGAAGTAGACAAAGCCGGGACAGAGCAGAAAAATACGTTCTGTTCTCGTCATGCATTGCAGCCTGTTGCGTAGTAAGAAGGAGGAACGGGAGAGGGATGAAGAGGAGGAGGAGGAGGAGTGTTTACACGTCTTTACATCGATACCCAATGAGATAATAACTGATAAACATAATTGCACAAAATAGGAAAAAAAGGCTGCAGGTTTGAAGAGGTGACGATACAGATTCAGATTAAAGAAAATAACATGACATGTATGAGCTGCGTGAAGGGGAAAAAAAATACTCAAATATTGATGTTGTGTATGTTTTCTCTGGCTGTAGCGTTCAGATTGTGCTCACACACCCACAAAAATGTTGAACATTGCTGTCAATCATCTCTGTACATAAATATAGATACGTGTTTAAGTGAACAATGTAGAGGATGGATGTTGATTTGGAAGGATCCTGTTTTCAACGACAATCCAAGCTGTTATTTCTTCCTCTGCCTCCCTGCTCTCTCCTCATACCACACTGTGCTGCGATGGAGGGACGAACTGAGGGTTGATGTAAGAGAAGCCTGCAAATTCGTTCTGGTCGATGTTGGCGATCACAAGCTGGTCCGGAGGGGTCAGCACAGGCTGGGTACGCGTGAAGAACTTGTCGAAGTTTTCCGCCCCTTTGCCACACTGAAAAAAAAAAAAAATCAGACAAACGTTAGAAACAGAGGAAACGATCAATCTGAATTTTGATCTCTGGACTAGAAAAGACTTCAGTTAACAGTGTAACTTAAGTTAATGGAAACACAGGAGATAAAAAGGCTTTTTCATCATGAGGCTTTTATTAGAAAGCCCCTCTACAGTCCCAGAGGGAAGGTGGTGCAGGAAAATGTCGAACCCCAGTGTGTAGCTGGGCAGAAGCTGTAATTAGATTAGGAGCTAACCCTAAGCATCAACAGTAGAGGTCATCGGCATCAGTGTGCTGCGTTGCTCTGGGCTGTCATGTGTCTCAAGCAGCTGAATATGTATGGATGTTTAAGTGTGTCATGCAAGCAGCATCAGCAGAGTCACGACACTTTCACAAGCAAACTAGAAACATTCCCTTCGAAATAAGAAGCAGACGAACGCAAAGCAAGAGTGATTTCAGTGGAATTTTCTTCTTTTAGTGACGTATTTTCTCAAGAGACGCATCAGCATTTTCAGCTCCTCTGCCATAAAGTGTCAGATGGATCTTTCGCCTGTGAGTCCCTCCAGACCCATCAGTGACGCGGTATATGAGCTCAAACCACACAAAGCACTCTGTACGGATGGATCCACATTTAGCCATATTGTCCTCCCCCCTCTGTGAATGAGACGGATACTTCCGCTATGTAACCCTGCATTTACTGTGGCCCTTGTGTGTAAGAAAGGGAACTCTACTCTCAGAGCTATTTTTAATCGTTAGTGTCAGCGCCGGTGTTGCTTCAGGCCCAACGGGCAGCGAGGGGATGGAGGACGCCGGGCTCGATAAACAGAAACGGAGCATTTGTACTGACAGGAGGTGGTTTAGGTGTCAGAGGGGTGGGGGGGGTGCAGGTGTCAGTGGCAGATGAGCTGGTGGAGGCAGCTGGGATTCAGCCTCAAGCTCTGCTGGATGCACGAAAACCTTTATAATGACTGAAGACAACAGGGAACAAAGACCAACAATACATATGTATACAGGATTAAAGGAGTTTATAGGAATTATTTTATGTAAATGAGTTTATAGGAATTATTTGATGTAAATGTCTTCTCATGTGCTCTGTTTGGTTACAGCATGATTCGTTTATACACACACACGCACACACACACACACACACACACACACACACACACACACACACACACACACACACACACACACA
>JAPTYQ010000029.1:22334834-22345946 GCA_029814465.1 Ostorhinchus cyanosoma
CTGACAACAGGTGCTGTGAACTGAAGCATACTGTCAAAATTCAGTTGAAGTTGACAGTGTGAAACAGCACCAACAGGATTATAACACTGGTGGGTGTTCTAATCCTGTCATAAAATCAAGAAAGACAAAAAAAACAGACAAATACTACCAGCCGAAAAGTCTGTCTCACACCATGTTGTTATACAACAAGTAAATAAGACAGGTGATGGGAAAATGACACTCAGCTCAGAGGAGGAGTGAATAAATGTGTTGTACCCTCAAAGTGTGTACATGATTAGCCAGTAGGTGAGCAGATAATGTGAGGGAGGCATGATGTTTTCCTGTGTGATAACTGACAAATGGAAAAAAAGAGTGCTGTTTCATAGCAACAGGAGTAGAGGGACGGGGTGGAGCGAGGATTGCCACCTTCACCATGGCGACGACATACAGTAAATGGCCAATGGGCCGACTCCAGCACTGCCCCACTTAGCAACACCGCATTAACACACAAACAAATGTCAAGCTGTTGGGTGTTCATGAACAGTACGGCTCAGTCAATCAATTCACATGTGAAGACAGAAAGAAAATCTGAAGTGAGAATCGTCAAAACAAATGATAAGAGTGGAAAAAAAAACCACACAGGAGGGAAAGAAATAAATGACAAGTGTCCGTAGCATTAAAATGAGTTTCGACATTACAAAGCTGTAACAGACGGAGAGCAAAAACAGGATCACACTCGTCGTCCAAAACTGTCTTTATCAGCTCCATCCTCCCGCTCTGCATATTTAAATGTAATCAGACACAGTGCAGCATAAAGAGGCCGTTGTCTCAACATTTCAGGCTGTCAGTGTGAACTTTCACAAAGATTCTTCATTAAAACAGCGGTAATGTATTTTCACTGCGCAGCATAAATATTCCAGGGCTAAACACAAAGCACACGCAAACCCAAGAAAGTCAATGTAGAGTCACTGCACCTCATTTAAGTCTTGGTGAGATTTAATCAAAGTTATGAATAATACAAAAAAAAATCTCTGCACCACCACAGTGGAACAATGTTTTAAACAGAAAGTTCCTCAAGGCCAAATGAAATCATCATGATTAATGCAGGTGAGTCTCTATTTGGCATCAATTTTGCTGTTCTAAAGAAACAAGTCTCAATTTTTAGTCCATGTGGGCAGAGGGAAAAACCGAAGAAAAAAGATGAACATATATTAGTTACAAAAACACTGATTAAAAGCACTGATGCTGCAAATGTAGTGATTTAAGGGAAAACTAACACATTACAATGTTCTAAAATACAACTTTGTGATGGAAAACAAACAGTTCTATAGGCACAAAAAAGAACATGAGGCGTTAATATGAATTGTTGAATAAAAGGACAATTGTGTGTTTCTTGTCCACTTTCCTTTGCGTGTTTCAAGCACTAGAGGGCAGTATAGGTCTCTTCTTATAAGTTGTATCTCAGACCAAAATAAGCCAGTCTTAGAATCTTTTACCTTGTTCTGAAATGTGTAAGGTCAGACTCATATTTTACTCCTTATTTAATACAAATTCTCGTCTATAGTTATCCCACTCCCTGTTTTAGTCTTTGGTTCTCGTACAAACCACACAAAGAGTTGCACAAAATTACCCACACACGTACATGAAAACACAACAAACTACGAGGAGCAGCAGGAAAATCTCAACATCCCACGTTCTAATCTAAATCCTCCCCTTTGCTGGCTGTGGCAGCATTAAAGGCATCAGTCACCTCCATGGCAACGGCCGCGCCAAACAACACAAAAGCAACTTCAACAAGCCTGTAAACACACCAATAATAATAATAAAAAAAACAAAAACACACTTTCATACATGTACAGAGACGCGTGAGGATGGACGGCCTCACAGATGTAAGTTACAAACCCACATATATGTGAACACGTGCATTCTCGCTCTGACACATGCACACACAGACGCACACATACAGACACACACAATGAAACATCATCATCAGCAGTGATCAAGGACCATCTCTGCTGTCTGTTGTTGCTTAGATACAACAAGAGCTGCTTGCCTTCTGTATCCTCCCCGCTTCTCACTCCTTATGAGATAGTTGGTAATAAAATTAGAGTGTATATGTTTGTGTACCTTTCAGCTTGTGTGTGTTTTGTCTATGTCAGTTGTACAAAGTGAAACAAAAATATGACATGCATAGTAAAAACACACATGTTCGGTGGGAGTCGTTTACCTTTCACTGAGGTTGAGCATCATTATGCACACATTATGCACACAATGCAATTCAATGCAAACTATTACCATGCGTTTCCTCTGGTATTCTGCAGACAACCCGCTCACATAAAAACTGATCTGAAATGTTCTGCAACCACAGTATCAACAATGGTACCATTATATTTCCTCATAGTTTTCATGTTACACCTCTGTATAAGTTCAAAGTCCATGCTCTTACTTTTTCCTAAAGGTAATTCATTGACTTGTACCTCAGTTAATTCCTCTCAAAGGGCTCCATGTTTTCTGTAACTTCATCAACAATTACGACAAATTATTTGTTTTCCTAAGACATGCTTCAACCCTTATACATGTGTCTATTTTTATGGCCACTTCCAAGTGATTTGCCCTCTTTATACCTTTCCTTTGTAGTTTATCACCATTTATTAAACATTAGCCTCTATATTTTGCCTTTATTTAGTGAAAATCTGGAATTTTCTCATATTTAATTTGCTGATCATGATGTTCATAAAAACTCAAGAGTAAATTTTGAGAATATTAGAGTCAAAGACTGAGAAAACATGAATTTTTCCAACAAAATATATCATTAACTGTATACAAAAACAAGTCAAGTCATTACTTTTACTGGTGAATCAATGTAACAGAAGATGACTGTATTTCTGTGTTCACTATGGAGCCTCTGAACATCCAAAGGAGCATATCTGATGACACTGAAAAGCTGAGAAATGGCATTTAACCTGAATAATTTTAGTATATTAATAGGATTCGCGGTTCCAAAGTTGATAAATATTTTAGATCAGTAGACTTGACTGGTTGGCGACAGTCGTTTAGGTCTTTGAAGGTTAAACCGGAGAAAGCAAAGGGAGCAAACACACACCGTCCATTCTTATATCATCTACTACATCTAAACCGAATACCTTACTCAATAAAAATCTGCCACAGCTAAAAATGACATATAATTTGGATCCAGGGGACGGTGCGTGCAGGGCTGCAGTGGGCCGACAGCGTAATCTCCTGAAAAGGCTTTGAAATTCAAATGTGTTGTTGCATAACAATGCCATGTGCAACCAATGAATGCCTGATAATCTGGGGGAAAGCTGCACGGCCAAGTGGGAGCTGGATGGATCCCTGCTGCTCGGTGTCAGGGATCCGAACACACACGTCTCACACACAGTGGAGGGAGCACGAAAAACCCAAACTAAAATCTTGTGGTATCAAATTCGACAAAGTTCTGAAGGAAAGTGAAACTCCGCAGAGACAGTGAGTTTTGCTTTGATATTTTTGATCCTTTATTCCACTCACACTTCAACTAAATTCATTTATCACTTAGTGTTTTTCAATGATTGCTAGTTCTGGAATACTTGTGAGCAATCCACATATCTCTATAGCTGTGTTTCTCAATGGGGGTGTTGGGACACTGTCGGGGGGGCATTTGGAATGAGACAGAAATGGGGGGGGGTTAGTATGTATAAGTATCAATATCAAGCAGCATGTTATGTCAATGGTAAATTTCCGTATATCCCCCCCCCGCACGCTTGACAACTTGCTTCGGAGCAGGGATTGATGCAACAATGGCTACGTTTGCATGATGTTTTTTACTTACGAATTACTTATTCTGAATAAAATAATTTGGACTTAAAGCAATTTCATTCGTGTTTACATGTAAATGCTTCAGTTAATTCCACTTTCAGAGCTGGGGGTACAGAGCGTTCTGATTGGACAGAACGCGGACGTGACGGAAGAAAACAATTGAGTCCACTTCCGGTTTCTTTTTGTTTTCAACTAGCAACATGGAAGACCAGATACTATGTGTGATTTTTGCATTTATTTTTGTAATAAGTATGAAGCAACAGCTCGTCCGAATCAATAGACTAATTCATTTGGATCGTCTGAAGAAGAGAAGGATGTTAGAACCACAGACGGCAGCAGAAGAGCTCACTTCGGCGAATCCGGAACATGTGCGTCATCGCGACAGGATGAGACAAGGAGCATGTGCAGAATGAACGGGATAACGTAAAAGTGGAATCAACTAGTTACATGTCCGAGGAATGATTTAATTTGGAATGAAGAGTGGATTTAACCAGTGACTTTATTTGGAATTAAGTTTAATCCAGAATAGTCATTTTCAACCGGAATTAGGTGTTTACATGGTCATCTTAAAGTGGAATTAACCTTTATTCGGAATTAAGCAGGAATAAAAACTCTTATGTAACTGAGGAGCAGTACAACAGTTCCACTCCCCCATCATAAACAAATATATATTTTTTTGGGGGGGTAGCAGGAGAATTGTGATGAGCTAAAGGGGCGTTTCTTCAAAAAAGGTTGAGAACTACTGCTCCATAGGACAGTACGTCAATCAGGCTGGTCCCCCTTCCATTCAAAATGTATTTTCTCAGCAATTTCAAGTTAGATCAGTGTAAACTTCATGTTACTTCTACTGCAGCTGATATGCATTGAGTTTGGAATGTAGGCGCTGTTGTTATATAGATGTAGAGTAAACCTATTGTATGCATTTTCATGTTGGTATTGTGAAATGGAAGCTGTTATGTACATTCATGCTCTGTAGAAGAAGCTCCCTCCCTATTTTTTTATTGCTTTCCAATTTTTTCCCCAGCTTTTCTCTGAATAAAATCATACATATCATGATCGGTACCGTTTAAATACGTGAAAATACCCCTACCCTTTCCCGTAATACGTTGCTCCTCCTGCTCACTGATACCCAGGGATTCGTTTTGAGTTTTAACTTTCAATCATTTCAAACGCTTTTCCAAAACGTGTAAAAATTCTAAATTCACCTATCAATCTGTGCACAGCATGTCTCTTAGAGGTAAAGAAAATACAGTATGTGTCAAATTTGAAAAGCATCAGGAGAAAAGAAATGGGATGGAATAAAATCGCTTCCAACCTGAACCCAATTTGACAACCAGGGTTATTCCACCAAATATTGATGTCTGAACTTTTCCCAGGTTACAACATTAGTATTGTATTGTTTAGAAATGAATATAACTTTGTTTTCTTTGCATTATTTGAGGGCTGAAAACACTGCATTTCTTTGTTATTTTGACTATGTGTCATGTTCAAATACATGCTCTAAATAAGAATATTTTCATTTGGAATTCGGGAGAAATGTTGTCAGTAGTTTACAGAATAAAACAAAAATATTCATTTTACTCGAACACATAAATATAAATAGTAAAATCCGAGAAAGTGATCATTTTGCAGTGATTTCTCTCTCTCTTTTTTTTTTTTTCCAGAGCTGTATGTATTGCGTAAATCAATAAAAACCTGTGCGCTGATTTCTGTGCAATGGACTTATTTCTTCTATAAAGCTCATAAAGTGCATCACTACTGCAGCAACAATGTGCAACACAAGGTAATGTTAGCTTAGAAATGCAGTCTGCTAACAAATAGGCTCCAAGCGAAAAACAGAGTTGAATATAAACTTCACGTTAAGCACATACAAAATGTATAAAATGAATCTTTAAAATGAGGTAGAATGTGTTATCAATATTGATTTTCTGCGCTGTTTACACCATTTGATAATGCATGTTCTCGTGAAAAGGCCTAATATCAGTTGTTCGGGCTTCATTTATACTACAGGGTTGATTTTGCCATGAGTTGTGTCAGTGGAGGATAAAATGTATTCTTGCTCATCCGTGCTTTAAACCTGAGGCGAGTATGTCAGCAGTAGGGAATCTCACCCTGAGTAAACCGCTGTGTGCTCACTTTGGTCTGATCCTTAGTTGCCCTGAGTGTGTTTGTGTGTTCATGTGTGTGTGTGTGTGTGCGTGTGTGTAGGCAGGTCATAGAGGGACGTTTGCATGTTTGCCTTTACTTAAAACTCCAGAGTAAACGTCTCTTCATACCCATAGTTTATTCATGTCACTTTTGCTGGAACAGATTAGGGGAAAGAATAAGAGACAGATAGAGGGCCCATTTGTGGGGGGAAAAAAAAAAAAAAGAGAAAGATAGAGTGAAAAGACAGAATGAAAGACAAAGTTAACTGCAAACAAAGTAGTGAGGATAGAAGAAGAAAAAGGTGAATTTAGAGGAAGTGGCGAGGAAGAGGTAAAGGAATCAACAGGAAGGGGAGGGACAAATCAGTCACCTGAGCAACAATAGTCGCTGGTTAAAAAAGACATGCTGAGAAGGAAAAGATGTTCTATTGAAGAAGAAGAAGACTGAAAAAACGTAGCCGATGAACGGGCACGAACTCGGCTGGGGGAGACACGCTGGGTTCTCGAAGGAACAGGTGGGAGAAGATAACACGAAATGTCAATATAGGAAGAAGGGATGAAGAGATGAGACAGAGAGAAATGAGGAGGAAGAGGAGGAGGAGGAGGGATGGGGGGGGGTCGAGTTACAGAGGGAGCCCAGGAGATGTGTCTGTTTTCTTGGTTGGAAAGATTTAATCAAGTTCACATCGGTGCGGTGAACCACAAAGGCCTGCCACTTGTCTGTTGGAGCCAGAGGGGAGCTGAAGAACAAGCTGAGGCTTTACTGTTCAGACCACTGCCATCAGACGGAGAGAGAAAAGACACAAACAAAGCACTGCACACACACACACACACACACACACACACACACACACACACACACACACACACACACACACATACACACATGCACGCACACACTTCTGCCTCATCTCCCTTCTGTATTGTTCTCTGAATCGATCTTTATCTTTTCCATTTTTCTTGAAATCTTTTGGAATGCGATGAAGAGAAATCCATATTCTATAAGGGTGCTTCTATGAAACTGGGTTCATTTTGGTATCTGGCACTTTGCCAGCATTTTAGAACCAATAATAAAAGAGAAATTTAGACATATTTCACCCCCAGGATATACCTAATAATGACCTCAGATAAATGCAAAAAAAAAAAAAAAATTATACTCTTGCTATGAGTCATCCCAAAATTAATGAATTTTTTAAAGGAGTAATATTTTGCTTTAAAAAAAAAATGGAATTATGCATTTTAAAACATTTCCTGTGGTCTACATAAACTGTAAATGCTCTGCTTGGGTTTGAATTCTTTATTAATTCAACTCCACAGGTCCATCTTCAACTCCATTTCTGAGTAATGACACCAGAAAGGTTGTTTTGAGCGCTGGCCCTTGAAATGTAAATGAGCCACTTCATGCCCCACCCCCTCCAGGTTATTCCGTTATCCCCGTTCAGCCAATAACTGAACATTTTAGGTAATTGCCTCGAAGTTTGGACATATTTTCAGTATGGACTACGCCCGCTGCTGCTGACGAACGATTATGTCGCAGTCAGAAATGTTCGTCAGAAATCTGGACCTTATACGTACAAATATTGTGACGTAACTAGTTATAAAACGTAACAAATTAAGCAGGAATTGAAGCAGGTTGTAGAAATCCACTCGATTTTTGCCGGAATGAATATAAGCTTTGCAGCACCTGGAGGGTTCAAATTCAAACTTTATGAACTATTAGGGTTCAAATACACAAATAAATGAACCAAAGACTAATACAAGTGGGTTTAGCGAAATATGACCCCTTTAAGAAAATATTACGACCAAAATTGGGACAGGAAAAGCTACCTAGGTGTCTGTGCATTTGATCTTGAAAACATGGCCTGAAATTGTCTTATATCTCACTATAAATAAAGACACTGTGTTAAATTTGAGGATCCTAGTGGTTTTTTTTAATCCAGACATGCAGGTTTTTCATGAATGTCCCATTCCAGATTTTATGTGTAACCCATCGTGTCCACTGGCGTTACATGCGGAACACAAATAAATCGCGAGTGATTTAGCATCAACGGTCATTTTTGTGAAACACGTCGATTCCCAAAATGTACCTGAGAGAGAATAAAAAAAACAAAAAAAAACAAACAAAACAGAAGCACATTATTTAACGTTACACGCATATTTTTGTATAAAAACATAAAAATGTGTAATATGAGAAAATTAGTTTCTCTTTTTTTTCAGTAAAAATGTTTTTGGTAAATAAACCCAAAGTGCTTCCAAACTTGCTTCGTAACATTAATTTACGTCTTGTTTTAATTTTTAGCCCCTCTTAGGTACCAGTTTCATAGAAGTACCCAAATATATTTAATTTGTATCTAAAAATAAGGATGTCAGACTCTATTTTTATTACATTAGATGAAATTTGAATGTGTTCTGTGAAATGAGTCACTGTAGTGATTGATGTATAATTATTAACTGTCTACGCATTTGCCTTCAGCTCTGCAGAGTGATTTAGCGCTCTACTTCCTGGTAAATTCCTATTTACTGGTTCCCATCCTGCTACTACAATATGAGAAAAGAAAACATGAGGATGTTAGTCAATGATTCATTGATTTCAAGGTGACTGGTGACTGTGGACTGGAAAAAAACAGCTATTTTACTGGTCCATTAATTGTGGTTTTCCCAAACAAAACATACCTGATAACTGTCGGTTTTAGTTTCTTTTTATATTTTCTACATTTATTGGTTCATAACCAGAGATGTAAAGTATAGCAGATCATTTTACATTAATTTATTTAATTTTGCATTCATTTATTTAATATTATTTAAAATTACGTAAAATTGTACTTTTGTAAAACACTTAATATAAGATTCAAAAATTCAAAGTCAATACACTAGATGCACAGGACAAATAGAAAAGCCTCATTTTGTTATTAAAAAGCCATATATATATATTTTTTAAAAGCAGTAAGAGGTATAAAATATGAAGTGTATATAAAAATCTAATATACAAGTTATACATAATAATACAATAGCACAAATTAAAACTTACCTTTTCATGTGTTTTAGTCAAATTAAAATGTTGATTTGACTGAAAATCAACATCTTCATTCAGATATGCTCCTTATGCATCACAGTCTCTATTAGAGCTGAAAATAACTAATTTTGTCATTAACTGGCCCAGATGGTTATATACCTGTCATGCAAATGATATTTTCTTTTAGTGTCACCGGGTTCAAATGCCATAATTACCTTTCAAAAGTAGACATGAGACAGATGGATCTGCTCTTACTCTTATCTACTGCTGGTTTTGGTAAAACAGGCCTTTTCAGATCGATAGGGGGATTAAATACATGAATGACAGCTTTAATTACAGATCCATGATCAGAGTCCTTCAGATGTGGCGTGGACGTTAATTCTACCGCTCTAATCTGTGTCTCCACACGGAAGCCCAGAAAAGATACTACGTAGAGCAGAGAGATGCTTTGTATTCTCAAATGATTTCCTGGTTTGTAGATCATGGAGACTTTTAACCCTTTCATACATAGTGGTCACTACAGTGGGCAGCTTTTCTCCAGCATATTCATGGGTTTTGTTGTTTTAGTTGCGTATCAGCGAACACAGTGGACGTTTATGTATCATCCCATACACTGACTAACTTTCCTGTTCTTGTTTTTTTTTGTTTTATTTCCATGAAGTGAGCAATAATTAGTATTAGAGTATGAGTAAAATGACAGAAAACATCAGATTAGCTGAATAATAATGTTTTTATATCATAGTTTTCATATCACTTTCTGATATTGCATTTCAAATACATGTTTCTTTGCTTCTAAAATTAAACACATGGGGTCCAGATGAGTGGATATTTTTGTAACTTCATGAAAAATAGGTTCAATCGTATTGTTTTTTCATGCCTAAAGAGGAATAAAAACACTCAGGAAAAAAAATCATGACTACGGTTCTCATAATTCATGCATGAAAAGGTTAAAACGCTTCCATCACAAAGTAAAAATAAACATGTGCAGGTAAAAAATTAGAGTTTTTAAATTTCAGTTTTTCAAAAGTGCAGAAAATTTTTTTTTTTTTAATCATTTTTCACAATATTTTTAGGTCGCTTGTGAATATTTCAACCCATAAAGACCCAGTGCTACTTATGTGGGAGTTGCAAAATGACTTTGTCTGCATATTTAACTTTTCTTAATTGATTTATCACCATTTATTTAAAATATTATCCTCTGTATTTTGTGTTTTTACAGTAAAAATCAGGTATTTTCCTTTATCTAATTCAATGATCACGTAGATTTTCATAACAGGTCAGATTAAAGTTGAGGGGTTATTATATCAGAAAAAATACATCACTAACTTAACATAAACCAAGCGTGTCCATCCACTGTGATCGATCCAACTCCATGGGTTTTACTGGTGAATCAATGTTGTAGAAGATGACGGTGTTTCTATGGTAACTACGGAGCATCTGAACATCTAAATGGGTCACATCTGATAAGCATGAAAAGACGACAAACTGCATTTTACACCAATTTTTTTTTACATGTATTGATAGGATTAGTGGATGAATAGGGATTAAACAGTTTAGATCAGTAGATGGTTTTGGTTGTTTTCGTTTGTTTGGGTCTTTATGGGTTAAAATAGAAATACTACATATAGGACCTTTACTGGAGACACTGTAGTCAGAAAGCTGGCTCAGTGTTTGGAGAGAAGCTGGATTCATTGGAGGAATGCACATTGAATAACATCTTGGACAATCTGAATCATCTTCTTCATCTGAATCTGACGAGTCACAGAAGCAGCTGCAGTGGACGACTCACCTCATTAAGATGGACGATCATCCCCACCGCCATCAGACGCACAATCGCTTAATTTCATGTTTTTTTTTTACTTTCATAAGCTGATGGGAAAAAAAATGAAAAACTAAATTCCCCCTAGAGACAAATAGAGTTCATCTGTGTATGTGATAAGATATAAAAGTTGTGTTTTCTCTGAATCGTATGCGTCGCTTAAATCACACTCCATATGCCAGCAACAGGTGCTGCAAAGCATACTGTCGAATGTTCGCCGAAGTTCACACGGTGCGAAACGGCATCGACACTTGAATAAACACCGGAGCACTGGTGGGTGTTTTGGTGTGCGTATGCATAAAATCCAGGCCGGCATGGGTGGGGAAGTGGGGAGGGGG
>JAPTYQ010000029.1:22360354-22372355 GCA_029814465.1 Ostorhinchus cyanosoma
TGTGTAACGCTTTATATCATCATAGAATTGTTATTGCTTTAGACATGGCAGTTAAGCATTAATAGATCCACACTTAACTGTTATGAGTGGATCATGAAGTATTAACCCTAACACCAACCAACCAAGTATAACTGATCGAACCTCCAGATGATTTTTTTTTTCTTTTTTGTCATTTAAAAACATTTATTACAACATTTATTCTAATTCTTGCGTTTTGCATTTTTCACTGGGTTGCAGGTGTTTTCTTGTATTTCATTTACCGATCATTTCGATTTTCGATAAAGCTATTAATGCAAAGATTATTCAATTAGAACAGAGAAAAAGCAATGTTTTCTGCAAAAAAGCATCATTAACTGAACATAAAACCCACAGTCATACAGCTGGGCTCATAAGTTTACATACCCTAGCTGAATTTATGATTCTTTAGCCATTTTTCTGAGAATATGACAAAACCAAAACTTTTCTTTCACTCGTGGCTAGTGGTTTGGTGAAGCCGTTTATTATCATTATGTCTTTTTAAATCACGGCAACAGAAACAATCCAAATGATCCTGATCATAAGTTTACATACAATAGTTCTTCATCCTCTGTATTGGCTCCGCCCCTTTAACATTAATGACAGATGGAAGTCTTTTACAGTAGTTGTGGATGATAATTTATTTTCTCAGATGCTAAAGCAGCCCATTCTTCTTGGTAAAACACCTTCAGTTCCTTTCAGATTTGGGGTTTTCTTCCTGAACTGCATGTTTGACTCCTCCCTAAAGTGGATCAATGATACTGAGGTCAGGAATCTGAGATGGACACTCCTTCATCTTCACTTTTTTTCTGCTGTAGCCAATGGCAGCTCGACTTGGCCTTATGTTTTAAATCATTGTCATGTTGGAACATTTAAGATCGTCCCATGCGCATTTAGTCAGGGTATGTAAACTTATGAGCACCACTGTATGTCAAATAGCGATGGGACTTGATGTGCTGGGGCTTCAAAGTGTGTGAAGAATAATCCAGGAAATATTTTGCCAAGAATTTTTATCAATGACATATGTGATGATGTTTGAAGCCTCGCCAGCAATTTGTACCATGTGACTGTGGTTCAGGAAGTCCCCGTCCCTCACGTACAATGTGATCGTTGATTATGACTGTAATTCGTCTGGGTTAATATGAAAGGGAAAACAAACGTGCTAATCCAATCATGCCTTAGTAAAAAATTTGCATGTTGAGTACTTTTTGTCCAGTACTGTAGATGGCTTCGTAAAGCAAATACATCTTCATCCTTTGCACTTAGCCTTAGTGAACCAATTCGATGAAAAGCTTTGATGCTTCAAGAAAGGCTCATCTGATCATCGCTAATGTCAAACTGCATGAATTTTTCTGGTGTATCAATATTGCAGAAGATGACAGTGTTCTCACACTCACTATGGAGCCTCAGAGCATCCAAATGTTTCTGAGAAACAGCATTTTATCTGAATAATGTTTTTATAGGATCAGTGGTTCAAAAGTTATTAAATGTTATAGATCAGGATATGCTTATGGTCATCAGTGGCTGTTTAGGTTAATAAAACAACAAAAAGCTTGGTACAGGTTTAATATAACCGCATTTATAGGTAGGTATGTTATAGAATTTCTCATAAGTTCTTCTACATTTCTCATAATCTATAAATAACTGTGATTATGGTCGTACTGTGAACAAATATAGTCTTATTTTGTGCATAATAATGTTAATAAGCACCTTATTACCTATTTAGTGATATTTACTATAAAGGGCTTAATATAAAGCATTAGTAGTAAATATAACAGCATAATTAGATGCTTAGTTAATGAGTAAATCTCATATTATGAAATCATGTTGTGCTTTGTGGCTTAAAAAAAACTCTTTAGTGCAAATAAAAGCTGTGAAATCATGAAATTGTTTACCACTGCTTGTCCTTTAGCGCCCCCACATCAAGATGGCCTCTAGACAAAACAAGTGAGTTAGTATTTTTGCTCCGTGTGTAAGAGTCTCTGACCAACAATGCTGGTTGAAAAAGGTCAGCACAGACTATAAATAGCATGACAAAATGTTTCACAGCAACTCAATTCCTGGAACAATGTACCAATAAATGGATGAATGGTATGGTTTGTCATGGTGGAGGAGTGAAGCTTCATGGGTATTTATTTTATTTATTTTTTTATTCTATTTGTTGTTTCACCAGAGAGTTAGAAGAGCTCTTTACGCTCTACACAAACACACTGGAGAGTGGCGGAATGATCCACTGATGCCAATGCGAAGAATTAAATCTTCCAAAAACATCAACAAGCACAAAACCACAATTTAATTAGAGGAATTGAATCACACTACGAGTTTGCGTCTGCCGTTGTGCATTGAGGCTTGGGGGAACAAAGTGAACAACTGTACAGTTGCTATGGTAATAATGGGTAAGAGAAAATTCACTGATGGATCGAGAGTCAGCAGATAGAAAGCCAACGATAGTGACAATTAGAAGGAGAAAACAAGTAAGAGAACAACATTTTGTGGTTGTAATGAACATTGCGTGCCTAATCAGCAGGCGACAACTCTACAACTGCAGATGAAAGAAAACTAACAATAAAATAAACACCTCCACATGACACGGTGTAAAATCACAGTCAAGCATATGATGAAATGTTGCCTTTTCCTCAAGGCTGAACCCAGCTGCACAGCTGAGCCAGTGATTTTTTAGCCCAGAGGATTCTTTGTTATGCTCTTCTGGTAATGTGACCCCAAAACAACTAATGTTGTCAAGCCCGTCCAAACACACAGTGCCCACAGCTTCGACTAAACAGGCAACAGTCTGACCTGCTGTGGTGAAGGGCATACGCTGCATATTGTACTACGACTGCTTTAAAAAAAAGTGCAACAGTGAATGTGTGAGTGGCTTTAAGAAGAAAAAAGAAGCAAGAAGGAAAGAAAGAAGCAGAAGGAAATGAGCAAAGCATAAAGAGATAAATGAAGAACAACTGATCTGAACAGGAGATGCTTATACTGCGATTTACATACCTTCAATGTGTGTGTGTATGTGTGTGTGTGTGTGTGTGTGTGTGTGTGGGCAGGCAGGTGGGTGGCATCACAGTAACACACCAGGCCAAGAGTTGACACTTTACACCGTCAGCCAACCTGCCACCATGAGCCTCCCTGAGCAGCCGTGTGTCCATGTGGAGACACAATTACACAAAGGACTGGCTGCTTTACCTGCCAACGCTGCTGTTATCGCTGCGCTTCTGCTGATAACAGAATAAAATATCACTTAGAGTATGTGTAACAACCTGCTTTGTTGTTCGTTGCAACAATTTACTTTATTGGAGTTAGATACGAAGATCTGAGGGAAACCGTTCTGTCTGGTGGTGTGACGAATGTGTGAACAGCTTCATTTAACATGTGCAACAACCAACCCACTCATCTGCAAACCACACGTCTAGAACCTCAAAGCTTCTGCACCACGTCAACACTTCTACACCTCAACATTATGTTTATCCCCTCGTAGTACTTTTAGAATTAATGCAAATCAAACGAGGAGCAGAAATCAGGGGGAAAAGGCATGAAATTCAGAAAACATACTTCCCTTCTACAGCTTTTTCCTCTCTGTCCAAATCAAATGTGAGGCCACATTTCAGAGCTTTTCAGACATGAGCAGTAGAATCCCATCCAGGTTATGTCTGATAGAAAGTCTCATTCATGGGATGGAATTTCTACAGACTGAAAACAAGGGCTTAGAGGAGATGCAGAAGTCTCATGTCCTCTCGGAACTGCAGCTTTAACTCCAATTTAGACCCTAATTAAATGACTTTTACTGTCTAAACTTAAAAGCATACAGTCGTTAAAATGAAAAAATTCAGTCTCTGGTGGTAAAGTCATGGATTTTGTGTGTGCCGTCGACTCTAAACACCTAATGAATTTTGAGTAAAAGCAAAAAAATAACAGATTCATCAGTTATGAATTACTGATTAGAACAAAATTAGCCTTGAAACACTTCATCCATTGGTGTCTTTAGTCCTTTTAGTACATTTAAAAAATAAATAAATAAATAAATAAAAAAAAATATAACAGGCGCACACTCAAGTCCACACATCAAAGTTTTTGCACATACAGATGGACGGACGATGTGCTGGATGCCCCCCTCCCCCCCAGACCTAAATCCATCCTCAATCCAGACCTCAACACATAATTGTATACCACGACAGACCTGGATGTGTAAAGCTGCGAGAAAAAGTGAAAAATCCCCTCATATTATTATTGTTGTTGCTGCCCCCCGCAGTTGAGAACAAGTAGTGCATGCCAATGTTTTTGCACATACATAGACAGACTGAGGGACGGACGACCAACTGATAACAATACCCTGCTGCCAGTGTGACCGAGGGTAAAAAAGGATAACAAAGTGTAAAGAAAACAAAATGGAAAGGAAACAAAGTTACTACCCCAGCTTTTTTGTGAATGTTTTGTGAGAAAGTATTTGTTTCGAAATCCTTACATTTCATTAGATGAAATGTCACATAATCCTCTGTTGTATTGTTTTGAGTGTAAAGATACTTTGCCAATCTCTGCTGTCAGGTTCAAGGTTTGGGATTGTACATTAGAGACTAAATTGACAAAAACTCCTTTCATGGAGTCATTTACTGGGTTTTTTTGGGTCTGGAACACACACACTGACAGCATTCAAACACAGACCCAGACAGCCACTGGAGTCATGGAGTGGAAAAAAGGCTTCATACGATCAATTCTGTCACTTAAAGGAACTAATCTGTCTTCTGACTCTGATAAACACAATGAAGCTGTGACTCAGTAGAAGAGCAGAGAAGACGGAGGACAGAGGGCGGCGAGAGTTGACATGAGATATATCAACAGCAGGAAACGCAATAAATGTGAGGAATGAGGAGGAAATAACCGGGAGAAACTTGTTCAAAGTTACAGAATGCCAATACTGTTTGAAAAGAGGATGACCTGCTCATTAGCAAATTGTCCTCTATTATTGTTTAGTGAATAAATACACTTTCAGACATCACAGAGAACATATGATGACAACCATGGTGATATGGCTTATGCATCGTCTTTAGGGTCCTAGAGAAACAACTGTTTATAAAGAGAGAAAGCAGCACCTGTATGTATTGACATTCCGTCACTGATTTCCTTAGTGGAATGACATCTCTGTGTCTGTCTCCACATGCAGCTGCCGCTCAGTGTTAAAAGGGCTGTTGGGTTTACACTCTCCCATTGCTGCCTCATTATAGACAACACAGACTTACAGTAACTAAGCAGATAGAAAATACCAACTGGGAACTCAACACTCACAGACCTTAACAGCTACCAGCAAACAAAAATATCTACTGATCTAAAACGCTTCCTAACTTTATAACTATTAATAATACCAATATTTATATAATACTAGACGGTCTCAAAGCATCTGTGTGTGTGTGTGTTTCAGCAAGATTCTGACAAACTGAGACGTTTTTACCTGGACAATTTAGTACCTACAGGTGAGGAATAGTCCCATCTCCACATTAAATATCTCTGCAAGTCGATAGGATCAATGTTTTCGGATATTTTAGTGAATTTCTAATACAACTGGGCTTACAGTTGGGAAATGAAGTTAAAAACAGGAATACTGAATGTATTCCCACAGACCCGAAATATCAGTATTAACATTGTCGCCTGCAGCTGTATGGCCTGTGCATACCTACTATACACTGAGTATCATTTGAGAGAGAGAGAAAGAGAGAGAGATTGAAAAATATATGGAGAAATAGGTAAGGTATGTCCTTGTACTTACAGAAAACACTGCCAACCACCTGCACCTTGTGTGTACCTCACAATTTCACTCTGCAGGTACGCCTTAGTATTAATACTGAATATTAATTGTCGTTTATATTTTAAAGAATGACACACCAAACAATTTTTATGTCACTGCTTATAAAATATCGACTAACATCTTTTCCCAAAAGTCTGCTCTCCCCTGCATAAAAACTACCACATCTACAGCCCGTGGTTCGATGTGTACTAGTATTTTCAGAATTCTGCTAAAATGCCATTTCTTAGCTTTTCAAAAGCATCAAAAGTGTCTTATTTGGACATCAAATGGCTCCATACAGGCTCAGTTTGACACTTGACAGTGGTTGTAAATGCTTGTTTTTATGTTCAAGGTTTACGCCGTTGGAAGTAATGGCTAGGGGTATATCTCCGAATGCCCCCAATCCTTAATGATGTCATGACTTGAGGCATCTCCAGGTCATGACCTTTCATTTGCACTTGATTTGAAGTCAATCACACAAATAGTTCCAGAGATATGAAGAGAAGAGTGTTTAGTGATTTTAAACTTTTGAGTGGCCCCTTGTGGGCAATCTAGAAATGATAAATTATCCAAAATTGAATTAGTTCTTCCTCTCCATGATATTCATTGATATGGAAAACATGGAATTTCTAAACCAAATATTTTTCAAGTTATCGTGTTAACACAAAGGATATCCAGCGGCAGCGGTTGGACCAAAAACGTAATATCCCCGAAACTCCATTTGGGGATATAATTAATGATATATGTGGCTGAAAAAGTCAATCTAGACCTGATTTTCAATAAAAATGCAAAATTCAGAGAATTATATTACAATAAATGGTCATGAATTACTAACAAAAGATTAAATGTAGAGGAAAAATTCATCTGGAAGTCCCCACAAAAGCAGTTTTAGGTCTTTAAGGATTAAAGAATGAATTATGAGTGCCAGCAAAAATCAGCACTAGCCCTATGAACGTCTCATTGGTGTTTTAAAGACCGCGGGCGTCACAAAAAGTGATGGAGCGTTATTCTGCCTTAGCCGCCCTGTTCTCTGTGGCAGTAAATATCTGTCATTTGTTGTGTGCCTCCTCTGATTGTGTGCCTTTCTAGTCTTGTTAGTGAATAAAACATCAAAACGCATTAGGATATCAAACACGCCTCTCATATAGAGTACATGCAAATGAGCGTCTCCACATGCACACGCACACACACATACACACACATATGTAATGCACTCAAGATATGAATGAGCTCATTAGTGCAGAATAGACCAGAGAGCATGTCAGCGATCTCAAAGCGGGTTTACTGGATTGAGGGATACGCTGATTTTTGATGATGAGATGTGTGGTTGATGATGGATGTGAAGCTGAATGGACCAGCTAACAGAGAAGAAGAACTGCTCTTGGCCTTTTAAAAGAGTCATAAGGGCTGTGATTACATTTGTTTACTGAAGGTATTTTCTAAAAATATCACAGACTTATCACTTGCACATGGATTTATACTGTCGGATTTCTTTATTTAAAGAGTGACGAGCCTCTACAGTCTGATCTGCTAGACTTAAAAAGGAGTTAATATCATCCTTTAAATCACATCATAAAACATTCTGTGAGAGAAAGGGTTTTATTATTTCTCATGGCAGCATTTTTATTCTCACTTTTTTTGTTGTTTTATTTGTATTTTGTGGTGTTTGTTATTGGCTTCATTGCTTGGCTATTCATTGCTTTGATATGTTTGTCAGTGTTACTGGTAGGCTGCTGGAAAATAATGAAATAACGAAGGTTTTCATCCAAATTTATTTAGCAAATTTGAACCACATTTGCAGAAAAATAGCAGGAAAAAATAAAGAGTGATGTGCATTGTCATCCATTAATGTTATGTAAAAGTTGATCTATCATTAGCATATTTTCAAACTTGCTGAATGCAATATTTCATACAGTTACATACCTATGAGAGTTGCAAAATACTTGCTATAAAGTCCTGAAGTACCTGGAGCTGGTTGGAGGTTCTGACCTGTGGATAATAACATTCCACAGTTCCTCAAAGTCTTTCTGCAGCTCTTTTAATGTATCATGAAAATGCCCTGCCATTGCAACAACTGCGATATGAATTGAGATACTGTATTATACAAGAGTTGCAAGCTACCAAACTGTACAGTAACCCTGGTAGACAGTCAAACCAGAGCGAACAGACACAGGTGTGGGGTCCTTAATCCTTCCCCGTTGTGCTCTAATTAACAGTAGAGCAGAGATCTAGTGTTCTGATGCTTTCACACTGCACCTCTGAACACCCCACACCCTTTCATCACAGCCCAACTTTCATCATCAAACACAGCATTTAATTAGACTGACTACGATATGAGGCCTGCTTTTATATGCATGTGTGTGGGCATCATCCCCCTGACACGAAGCCCCTGTGAATAAGGAGCAGCGAAGCCTTTGTTTCTAGACTGAATGCAGGCGCGCAGGCTTTCAACCTGCCGCGGTATCATTACTTCCTGGGTGTTGGATGATCTGACTGGAGGTCCCCGTAGCTGCAGTTGTCAGGCTCCATTAGGAGACACCAGTAGCAATAGCTCCATCTCTGCTCTGTGGTAATTGAACTAAATGGCTGTGAGAGAGGCTGAGCTGTTCGCAGGATAGTTGACTTTGTCAAGAGGTACTGGAGAATCCCACTTACTGTAATAGGGATCCAAGCCCTGCCTCATAGTGGACAAACAGAACTGGCTGCAATATGCAAACACATGCAGGTAACACTACTATCATTATCATCCCCAGCCTTCTTAGTAACTGGTTTGCATGATGTAAATATTGAAATTACTCATGCTTTCCTCTATCTCTTATGATGTGTAAATGTGTGTGTGTGTGTGTGTTGTTTTGTAAGGCAGATATGAAAGAAACAGTTTTTACTGCCCTTTTTTACTTGACTTTTACTTTTTACACTTGCATTGTCTATTATAATCAACTGTTTTATACTTATATATTATTCTTGAATGCTTAATTAATGTGTGTATTTCACTTGAACACCTTAAAGAATGGGGAAAAAAATCATTGCACTGCACAAAGGTATTTTCCAATGACGATAAAGCCTATTCTATTCTATTCTATTCTATTCTATTCTATTCTATTCTATTCTATTCTATTCTATTCTATTCTATTCTATTCCAAATGTGAAGGTAACTTTGCTGGTTCCTATTTTATTGTTTCTATCCTTTTTTACTGTGCTTTTCATATCAGCCATTTCATTCATTTCATTTCATTTCATTCCTTCAGAATTATCAACATGGGACTCATATAACCAGTGCATCAGTTATTTGGAAATGAATCCTTCATACATATACTTGTGTTTCATGCAGTGTATTCACACGGGATGATCAAAGTTATTGTTTTTTTTTACTTGAACTTAAACATTAACATTATTCCTCAGGTATGATGTCAAGGCTCATCATTTAACAAAAACTGCAGAAAGATAGGTAAATGTTCGTTACACAGTCATACTTGGTATCCATCTCATTATCTTCAGAGATTTCATTCTTCTGAGGAATTGAAGATTGCCCTTTTAGTGAATATCTATGCTACACCACAACATGATCCTCCTGAATTTCCTCCTTAAACTTTCATTTATCACTAGTGCAGCCTCCGTACTTCTCAACCGGGTATAAATCCATTTTGGTGATGTTATTTCTGACTAATATTACCACAGGACGACTGTGTTTACTGAAATAGCATAGGTCATTTGCGGTAGCATGTGACATTCAGATTCAAACTGGATTAAGATCACGGACAACCTCCTGAAATTTCTTTTACAAATTATCAGAGGTAGTACTAGTGTCATATGACATTTGATTTGCATCATGTTTTCTTTCTGAAACACATTTATTCAACCTATTTCCTGGTCAAACACCACTGACACTGGCTTGTGATGATAAATTAAAGATTTAGAAATGTTTTGGGTGGAAATTCAGGAGGTTTCTTTAGGGATATAGCATGAACATTCACTGAAAGAGCAAACCTCTTCAGACAAGTGACATCTCAAAAGGTGATGAGATGGATGACATGCCTGACAGCAACAGTGAGGAACATTTTTCTGTATTTCAACAGTTTCCTGTATGTGGTGAAACTGCCCTTGACATCAGAACTAGGGAATAATGTCAGTAAATGTGAATAAAAACAGACTTCATACCTGTGAGAATCCAGCACAAAACATAGATAATTTGGAAATCACTGCAGATCCACTAGTTATACTGGTCCGGTTATTTATAAAAAAAAATCCCTCAATATTTTACATAAAGATGTCAATGTATTATTAAACTCATCTCTTTGGCTTTTTCTCACCATATAAGATGTTGATTTTATGTGCATGGATATTTCCTCTGGGGTCGACAGTCTAATTATTTATTTATTAGGTTTCATTGTGTTTTTATCTTAGTAGTTTATCTTTTATTATGTTTTATTGCATTTATTTTACTTTACAGCACTTTGGAAACCTTCGCGTTTGCTTAAATTTGAGCTTTATAAATAAAAATGCATTGGATTGAGTTGGATAAACTAAACAAAAAAAAGTAAAGAAATAAAAACATACAGTCTTTATCTGTGCATCATATGGTTTTGATGCATGTTTATGTCTCTGACCTACTCTTTGCATACTATAATAAAGGTTAAATGCATGCGACGCTAAGTGAATTTCCGTTTTCAAGCAGAAATACTTCACATACTTCACATCTACAGACAGTATTAGATGTTACAGGTATATATAAAAACCATTAAAGGAAGGTTACTGCTTCGATCTGTGGGCTGACAATAAATCATGTTGGCGAAAGTGAAAGAGGAGGAGCAAAACCTTTTCACCTCAATCTGCTCTGGTGTAGCTGCTCAATGGCTGAGACATGTCTGGCACATTCCAGTAGTAAAAAAAAAATCTAAAATAAAACTAATTGCGGTGAGATGAGTCTGAGCTGATGGTGCCTGGATGTCAGTTCTGTTTTTTATCTCTTATCACAGGTTACGGACATGTCCAATTAGTTAAACATCACAAATTAACTAAATATAAAAACACCACATTAGGCAGAAAGAGGACAAAAACAAGGAGACCTTTAGTGTGCAGGTAGTGCTAAAAATAATGAGGTAAGAGAAGCAGACATGCAAAGAGTAATTGCTGGCTAAGAATATCCATAAAGTGTTCTTTCTCTCTTTTCCTGTTTGGGGCAGACCATTCCTTCTCAGTTCAACAGTGAATAATTATACACAATGTTTAACTCAACGTACACAATCTGATTTTAAAGGCGCGGCTTCGCAAGGACATAAAACCAACTATTACCATGCTGTCATGAAAGTTAGGGGTTGGAGGAAGAAAAAAAAAAAAACGGGGAGAGAACAACAAAACAACAAAACTTTTCAGGTCATCTATCACCTTGCCTTCCCACAGTGCTTTGCAGCAGTCCCATTTTACCTCAGTTCCCCTGGTGTGTTTATTAAAGCGTTGGCTTGCAAAGGAACCGGACAACTGGCTGTTAACATACCTGCACGTTAATCACAACGACATCGCAGCAGAAACCAATGAGGACAGGCCCCAGGAGGCCGTCGTTCTCTCATACACATGCACACGCTATATTTAACCAACCTACGATATAAACACCGAAGAGGTATACCTGCAAAACTACAGCGGTAACACACCATCCATAGGAAAATACAGTTGAAGCGCCTTTGAAATGAAACTTCAGTTATGCAGTTTTGTGGCCAGGAGATCATTAATCCACCTTATACTTAGCACATTCATGAAAGTGCAACCAGCTCTAGGGACTGGATAATAATCATGGCTTTGATAATTCCTTCATCTTGTGCTGATGAGAACGCAGAACGCAGCTTTACACAAGTTCTTAGTCAACAAGCAAACACCCTATAGCTTACGGAGCGCATGGGAAAGATAGCTAAAGCTCATACACTAACAACATGACATGTAATTACACATGTGGTAATCCTCCGTGGCCATCTGTGATTATGATGTGTTAGGATGTATGTGCAGGATGGTAGAGTGGAGCGCACGGAGCTGGATTTTTATTGTCTGGTTTGGTTTTATGTTTGTTTTATTGTTGATCAAAGGTCACATTATGATGAACCATTAACACTGTCTGACCCACATTAGAGTCAGACAAACCATCCCCCGGAGTTAAATCAAAAGCAACAGTGGCATTAATACGATAAACTCTCAACAGCAGGAGGAAATAAAAAAAAA
>JAPTYQ010000029.1:22442804-22456325 GCA_029814465.1 Ostorhinchus cyanosoma
ATTTTGATATCTGACACTTTTCCAGCTTTTTAGACCCAATAATAAAAGAGAAATGTAGACAGATTTCCCCCCATGATAACCTCAGATAAATGCAAAAAAATAAAAATACACTTGCCCTGAGCCATCCCGAAATTGATGAATTTTTAATAAAATATTGAAGCCATAAATCTGACCAAAAATGGGGAAATGAAAAACTACATAGGAGTCAGTACATTTGATTTGCAAAACATGGCTGTAAATGGTCTTCTATAGTGCTATAAATAAAAACACTGTGTTCAATTTGATGATCCTAGTTGTTTTTCTAATCCAGACATGCAGATTTTTCAGGAATCTGCAGTCCCATTGCAGTTTTTGTGTGTAACCCATCGTGTCCACTTGCATTACATTGCAGAAGCTGCCCATTTAAACACATATAATTCGCAAATGCTTTTGTAACAGCGGTCATTTTTGTGAAACACTCTGCCTTGGATATTTAGTTCAAATCCTAAAATGCACCTGTGAAACAATAGAGAAATACAAACGAATAGTAGCATGTAATTTTTGTGTCCTTTTGACCGTGTTACATACATATTTATGCATTAAATATAATGTAAAATAATATAAAAAGGTGTTTTATCTAAAAACTAGGTTCCCTTTTATCTAAGTAAGCATTTATTTTTAAAACAAACCCAAAGTGCTTCCAAACTTGCTTCATAACATTCTACATCTGGTTTGAATTTTTACCCCCCATGTCCTGTTTTTAGGGACCGGTTTCATAGAAGCACCCAAATGCAAAGCAATCCAACACAAAACACTTTCAAACCACATCTAACATGTGTAAAACAGTGGCTTTTACACAGAAACAACAGGTGGTGGTGTCCAGCCGCCACACCTGTTTATTATCTGCTCAGTGATTTCTCTGCTAGCAGCTGCTGCTAATGGTCCTTGATGAGAGAGGAGGGAAGTGTCTGTATAAAAGTAACGCAGAGGGATGTTTGATCAAGCCACAGGTTATATGTTAAAGTTCATCCTGCTCATGTCAAACCATAACTTCTGAGAAGTACAGGGTGCAGCTTCTCAGTTTAAAGTCATGGCTCTTGGACTCTTACTGCAGTATGTTTTTATGTCGTGAATTGCTGTGCACTTAATTTACTCTTTAAGACTTTAATCAATGTTTGTTACTGATTTCTCTTGCAGGGTCTTCTTGCTCAGTGTCTTGCTGTTTAGTAGTACTATTGGAGCACCGCTTAAAAAAAGTAATGACTTCTATAATGAAATTTTACATGTCGACTCTGAAATTGTTGCTTAATTAACTTCTTTTTTCTTTCTTTTTTTTTTTTTTTTTTAAACAGACCTGCAAAAGCGGCCTGAGGATGCAGCTGTTAACTTAACTGATGATGATGACGATGATGATGATGACGATACTGAAGTGAAATCTCTACCCAAGGTTGTAGCTGGTGAGGTTCCGTTTCATCCTCTGCAGTTGCCGGGTTTCTTAACGAACCAAAACTTGCCAGTCAAACAAACTGTGCCATGGGTGAAGGAACCTCTTAAAGCCCAGTCAGTCAAGAGAAATGAAGCTTTTGTTTTTCCTTTAAATTCTGGAGTTCTGTTAAATAATCCAGCAATACCAAGCTCTCCACCACCACTGCTTAATGCTATATCTACAAACAACATGCAAGTCCCTCCGTTTGCCTACTATCCTGACAGAGATTTCTACTATGGCTGGTCTTGGCCAGAACTTGACAGTTTTTTTGGTGACTTTTCAGTGTTCAATGAAGGGACCCCTCAGTTCGTCTATGAACAGCTGTTTAACTACCCAAATATACCTGCTGGTTCTCTTTCCCCAATATACGGCAGCCCCTCAGTTGTACCTACAAATTATGTCCAAGCAGGCAAAGGGTCTGGAACTGGGAACGCAGCTGCTAAAGACCCCCAGACCATCTCTCCTCAGGTACCAGGAAGCCCTTACCCTTTGAAAATCTATCAAGGTGGAAACTTAAACCTTGGCCAAAACGGCTACATGCCACTTGGTAAGCAGATCACTTGGCCTCAGCGTGGACCAGTCAACACTCAAGGTGCTGTGGTTGTACAGAGGCTTGGAAGACCATTTTTCCCTGTGCCAAAGTCATTTATCAAGTCCAGAAGTAGTTACCGCAATCGCCGGGTTTTTACCTCCAGAACCTCATATACGCCACTTGCATCTGGAGTCTTTCAAGGTGTCGTCAATCCTATGCTGAGTTGATGGGTTCTTCGAATCCCACTTCAGGTTTGCTCAATTGACACGTAAATCTATTAATGGTTGATGAAATCTCATGAAACTGTGCTTAATTTGTTTCTTGTCTTTGCAGAGCACTGGTGAGCAGGATGGATTGCATCCCAGAAAAAAGGAAGAAATGAATCTTTGAATAGCAAAGCAAGTTATTGTAAATTTTTTAAAAATGCTTGTTTGCTAAATGGCTTGAAGAAATAAAGCTTGACATGTGAACAATTTCTGTGGGGACCCTGGATCTCTTATCTTTAGCTCATGAGGTTGACATGACTCCACACACATCCCTCCCTGCTGCATATACAGAGATTGTTTTTTTTCCAAGGGCCATCAAACTTGATCAACCTGAAGCCTTGGTGCCCCTCAGGTGACATAAAATTTATATATTTTGAACTCTCTGCCAATAACAGAAAAATGTAAGCAGGCGTTTACCTTGGCATTGAAATCCTTGTTTTCCAAATCCCCTAGGGAAAAAAAGAAAACAAGTCCGTGTTAGTGCACACAGATTTCTTCAGATTTTTAAAGCTTGATATTGAGCCTAAATTATAACTAAGACATCTTAAAGTGTCTTGAGTTTCATGCTTTAAGCCTGTCTTCTGAGAAGCACAGCTGGAGCAATATCAAGTAAAGGGAATTCTTACCATATGAAGTCTGTACAGTGGCTGCAGAACGTCGGCTGCTTGAAAAATCTCGCAGTAAATTTATGATTTTTCACTTCATGGACATTTTTCTGCCGCAAAGCACCTTTACGGGCGAATCGGTTCCCAACGCCAGCCGAGTCATTATAATGTAAATGATGGTCGGCCATAATAGGAAAAAAAACAAAAACAAAAACAAAAAAAAACTACACAATGACAAGTTGTCTTTTGTCCCGGCTGGTTTGTGTGGGGTCCTCGTCCCTTCACAGCTCCTGTTGTGTGCTGCTGTGTTTGTTGGAGCGCTGTTGACAGACCGCACGCCTCCCAATGCCTGCTCTACAGCTGAGCGCTTCTTTTTCATTCAAGGTGACGTAGCTCCAGTCTGCCTTCAATGCAAAGGGAAATTTTTACATCAGTTAAGGTGCATAAAACAATCACATGTAATGTTTTTACGAGTTGTAATGAAAAAAAAAATGTTCTCCATTGTACAGATGCATAGGTTTTATATGCACACAGATGCCCCAGTGATAAGGACTGTCATAGTATTTTAAGCAACTTTTTTTCTTCTCCCTCTCTTTTTACTTCGGGCTGCTGGTTTCATACCAGGTAAACCACATGAAGATCTTATCCTACTTCTGATACACAGCATTTTTTTTAAATTAAATTTACCGCAAAGTTTATTGTGCTGTTATATTTGATACATAAGATCAAACACATTAAGAGGTAAATACGAGGAGTACCTGAAGGCAACACGTCCCTGCATGGGGTACTGACTATCTGATGAAGTGTAGGTGATGTGCGCCACTCAGTGGATGAAAACTAAATTGCAGGTTTTGATTTTTACCAGGTTCATTTATTTTCGCACACTGGTACAATATGATATATTTTCCTAGCAAGTCGTTTTTAAGGAATAAAAATCACTATTAGACCTACAAATATGATGAAAAGTTAGAAATGGATCTGTTCTAATGAAAATGTCTTTTGCTGTATCAGGTATAGAGTTAGCAGCAGGGTGTGTATGAAGTTTGTTCTCATAAGTAATAGAGGGCAAACGCTACGAAAGAGAAATAGGGCCACTGGGGGAAAAAAAGGTCCAATATGTATTTTTTTTATTATTATTATGAGTTTAAAGTCAGATTTCTGAGAAAACAAAAGTCAGAATTCTGAGTTTAAAGTAACATGTCAGAATTCTGACTTTAATCTCAGAATTCTGTCTTCCCCCCCCCCCGGAATTTTGAATTTAAACTCAGAATTCAGATTTTTTTTCTCAGAATAATAATTTTAAAAATATACTGGACCTAAATGGTTTGGGTATTTTTTTTGTTTTTGTTTTGGGTTTTTTGTTGTGGTTGTTGTTGGTTTGTTTGTTTTTGTCAGTGGCCATAATCATCTTCTGTACAAACTAAGATGCAGGTAGTGCAAATGTATTAGTAGCATTCACTGTAAAAAAAAAAAAGATGTGCAGCGTAGTCTCTATGGCAACGGGAGACGCTACGTCGCTACGCAAACCGGATGTTGCGTAAAGTGTGGACGCTGAAGTTTTGAACCATTTTTGAGCGGCGAAATCAGCGCTCAAGGTACATCCTTATTTAGTCCATATAACGAACTTACATGTATAGTGAGCTTTCTTTTTAATATGATAAGTGCCTGTTCGTAAATGTCAGCTGGAAACAACAGTGGAAGCCGAGCGTTTATCAGTTAGCTAAAAGCAACATGTCCGCTAATGTGCTGCGTTAGCATCAGTCCTTCAACAAGTAGCTTCATTTAACATGGATGCTCTGGTTAACATTACAGTTTCGATACTTTAGGGTATTCTATATAATGTCTGACAATAGTACATGGTATTATGTTGTGTCAACCATGTTTTAGAAATTGAATATGTTAGCTAGCTTGATGTGGTTGACGTTAGTGAGCTAGCTTCTTCCTGTGTATCACTACATGTTTTAACTATTATAACTATTCAGTCTTTTCCTTAAGCCACCATGAGTAAACAGGAAGACTCGTGGGAAAGGCTGGATAAAGAGTTCGATCATTGTCTCCTGGACATGAAGCCGTATGTCCTTAAACACCCAGACAAAACAGGTGAGACTTCAACTTCACCTTACCTGTTCTTAAGTCATTAAACATCACCTATTTTACAAACCTGTTGCCACTTGGGGATATTCCCAATTATTCAAGAATTCAACACTCATGCCCAAGTCATGTCATTTGACAATGCTTACAAAATTAGGAATAAAAACATGAGTGCACATCTGTAAACACCTGTCCCTCTCTCTTCCATTGACTGTACTGTAGAGCGTCAGCGTTGTGCCATATGGATCAAGAAATTTTGCGAACCTGCCTCTTGGGGTTCAGGTCTACTGGGTCGGAGGAACCGGAACCTGTATGCCCGTTTACTCCTTCACATGCTTAAAAGAGGGGACCTGGAGGGGCCTTTTAACACCAAACCAGAACCTGGAATCCTCAAGACACTCCCTACTTACATGGTAATGACCAATCTATAACTACTGCAGGAAGAAAAGTTATTTAGGTACCACCTTTATATTGAACCAAACTCATTTTAGCAACATAATATACCAAGTGGGTGAAAAGCAACTTGGCATTAAACATTGGTCAGAAAATCTATATTCCTATTACATAGTTATTGAAACACAATCCCTGTTCTTTATTACATGGGAGAATGAAAGTAAATCTTCATATTTCAACTTAAGCTACAGGGGCATCAACCAGTTTCCTCAAACAGCCAGGGATGGAATGAACAACCTTTGGAAAGACATCGGCTCGAGATATCATTGAGAATCTCCCGAATCCGTAAATAAGAAAATAAGATCAGTGTTGTCTGTTTAATTTATTTTTATTTTTTTCAGTGATACTAAAAATTCTATAAGCAATATCTAATGCCTCGTTACTTATCACCCATCTTATATATTACTACTATGGATTTCCCTCCCATAGTGATACAAATGCAGTCATGTCTATCAGAGATCAACAAATTAACTGTAGGAATAATTATCTTAGTGCAGGGTTGGCCAATCATGGTCCTGGAGAGCCACTATCCTGCATGGTTTAGATCGGGGGCGTCCAAATCCGGTTCTCAAGGGCCAGTATCCTGCATGTTTTAGAGATTTCCCTCTTCCAGCACACCTGGAAGCTATTACATCTTTATCAGGCTTCTGCAGAGCTTGATGATGTGCTGATCATTAATTGGACCAGGTGTGCTGGAAGAGGGAAATATCCAAAACATGCAGGATACTGGCCCTCGAAGACCGGTTTTGAACACCCGTGGTTTAGATGTTTCCCTCTTCCAATCCACCTGACAGTCGTTATCAGGCTTCTGCAGAGTTTGATGATAGGCTTATCATTTGAATCAGGTGTGTTGGAAGAGGGACCCATCTAAAACTTGCAGGATAGTGATTCTCCAGGACCAGGGTTGACACCTCTGTTTTAGTGGATATGGAAAGTCATTGACCAAGTAGGAGACTGAGGTTTTAGGCTAATGCACCTTCGCTGGTTTGAACTGTATATTAGAAATGCAACAAGTGGAAACTGTAAAATGACATCCTCAAATGTTTTGTTTGTCAAGTCAAATATATTTAATTTACTGACATAGAGGAGTTAAAAAAAAAAAAACAACAAGCGGTAAGTACTCACATTTAAGGAACTGCAACCAGACGATTTCGCCTTTTTTTCTTATTTGATAGCTTACATATTAAGCAGATTAATCATCACAAGTGTGTTGAATATAACCTGGCCTTCATTGTGTCATGGGTGTTTTTTAGTCCATCTACTTTGATGAGCCAATGAGTACCACCAGCAACGCAGGGCTGCCTGACTGGGTTACAGGAGAACTGGGTGGCTATAATGATGACAGTTTGGCTGCTGGTCTGTTGAAGGACAGAACTCATCATCACAGGTAATGCTACTGTGTACATCACCTCAGTCAAAAATAAATCTAATTATAATAATGAGCCAAATAAAATGTGAGGATGAGGGCCTATTATCTGGCTTTGTTGCTAGATTAAATGCTGCTTTAAGATTAAAGTGATTGTACAAATTATAAAGAAATATGTTATTACTTTATTGATCAGTATTATGCATAATGCATGGTAATTTGCATTGTATGAACACATGTAGTGATAAAACACTGAAATTATTGGGGGCTATCGACAAACCTGGTGCTCATTAAATACTGTGTGAAAATCCCATCTGAAGTCAGGTCTTTATTAATTATTTAAAGATGCTTTAAGTGCATTACACAACTATGAAAACTTTACATTATTTTCCCTTTAAAACAAATTTTGTTATTCTATGAGCATTCTATGAATCAGACAGTAAAGGACAACTGATCTCTATGTATATTAGCAGTGGAACTTCTGTACAAAGTTAAATGTTATTAGTTTGTAGTGAGGTTTTGGGACCAATTACTTCTGTAAAATCTGATCTCTATCCATCTCTAACAGTATTTGGGTCCAAGATGTCACCTTTCTCATAATAGCACTAAAGAGAAAATTTTTAATCAGATAGAAAAAGCGTTACACCAATTCCCTGCGTATAACATATAAGATATTTATCCATGCATTCTGTTTTGATGTTCCTTTATCAGACTGAATATATTGAACTTGGCTGTGAAGCTGGAGGTGCATAGCTTTCATGACTGATTGCCCGTCATATTTGCTCAGCAGCACTATCTGAAAGGTGAAAGATATTGCAAAGACATTGCATCAGTTTGCTTGAGCTGTCCATTCTGACTTTTCAAAGAGAAACACTTCAGCACAGTATGAGAGGATGAGGGACCTCTCATATTCTCAATCCACCTTTCTGTTCCTCTCTTCTATATACTTTCCCAGTTGTTAAACCTGAGGTCTAATCCCCACAGTGGAAAGCAAAGAATGAGGTTTAATACTTTATTATCTACTTATTACCTGTTTCTCTAACTGTGTGATTTGTATTCTTTTATAATCATTACATAAATCCCTAAATTACCAGTGTTTGTATCTTGGATTAGAATTTGCTGTATATTATGACTAAAATCTTGTGTATGTTGTACACAGATATAGACATGTACAGTAGATACAAGAATGAATATTTTTCACTTCTGTTTGCTTAGGGATAATTCCTTTGACTCTAGGACAGAATGATGTTGGTTGTGGCTCAGGGCTTTTTTCCTCCAATTAACAAGGAGAGACAAATGGGAGGCAAGTGGCTCAATATGCTCATTAGCATAATAAAAAGAGAGCAATGTAAGTGCGGCAAAGAGATCTTAATATCCACCAGGGTGCTCTAATAGAATGAGTACAAGCCCTTTACTGCCATACTTAATTTAAGTTCGCTTGTCAGGGAGTTGCTTGGCTTTTAAAATATAGTTATTAAGACAATAGGATATTTTATCACAGTTCATCTTGTATCACCCAGACAGTTTTATATTTTCCGGAAAAAAATAAAAAAAATCATTGCTGTAGTTGTAAAGACCTTTCACACTGAAGAAATGATGAGATGCTGACTGCCAGCAGGCATATATCTAAACACATGCAATGCCTAGTGGAAATGATAGAACTGTAAATGTGTGAAAACAAGTTAACAACAGCAAAAGTACTTATACTTTTCAGTAGATGTTGGATTTCATAAGGGTCTTTGAATAAGCTGATTACATTCAACACAGGATCTAGTTACCTGTTAAACTCTTGACATGTCTCTGACCTAAAAAAACTGTTGTTTGCATTACAAGAGACTCAGAACAATGTGGCTCCCTTCGACAAGAAATTAGCCAGTCTTCATTCTCCAGCTGAGGGTGAGGATAGTAGACTGCTGAGTACCATAGTGCTTCACTTGGATAAGACCATGAAAGAAGCTCAGATCACAGGCTAACGTCCTGATGGAGAAAATTAGCCAGACCAAGAGTCCTTTTATGTGTCTGTCTCATTTAGATAAGATTAAATGGAAGGAACTCGTCTGACTCCCCTCCTTATGATGTGGCAGCGTTTGATCTCAGTCTCACTCTCCATTAGTCAGGTGATGGGCAGTGCTTCTTTTAGCTTGGGAAAATGTTAGGCCTGATATAAAAGATCTTGGTGTGTTTTTTTTTATATTTTCCAGATGTCACTTACATTTCACACAGAGCTGGATGTGTTGTAATATGCGTGGGTTTGCTGTTAAACAGATACATCCTCTCTTCTAACCTCAACAATCTGAAATGCTCTTTGCCAGCCTAGTGATTGCAGCAGTGCTGAATTTTAACCACTAGATAGAGCCACTGCTTTATGCTTAGCACTACCTAAGGCAGAGGAATGCATGGGGAAGGTAATGCACTTGGTATGGGCCAAGAGATCATAGAAAACAGCTTAAGTGAATGAGTAACATGTCCCCTCGAATGTCAAAATGCAGAGACACTGCCAATGGTATAGTTTAGTTGGAGAGCATGTAGTTTTGGCTCTGAATGCAATATTTTAGGGTTTTCTTTACAGTTTTATTGTCCTTTATCTTTTTTTTTTTATAGTTTTTCTCTCCTCTGCCTTTCATATCTGAAAAGTTTTTAGCACCTTTCCTCCTTTAGTCCCTTTCTGTTTGTGTGGATAAATGTGACAATAACAGTGTCCTTGCAGTTGTAGAACTCTGCTGGCGTTGGGAACATCTCTCACTCACAGGCCAGAGTTACTAACTTTACTGATCTTGCCTCCAGGTGGTGTTGGGTTATAGTAGAGGGTATGCAGGGGCAGAGGGATGTTTGTGTCCCAAGGTCAGACAGCTTTCCTGAGGGTGCCCGAGGCTAAGATCTGGGCCCGCTGGCTCTGCACCTGAAGGTCAGACCAGAGTATGGATGTCAGGCTTTTTTAATCAGCCAAGCTGCAGCTTCTGAGGCTCTACATGGTGTTCTCATTTTTGTGTGTGTGTGTGTGTGTGTGTGTGTAGTTCTGGCCTGACTTGCCACCGCTTTGATCTCAGGGCCTCAGACTCCAGACACATCTGATTCAATTATCCTCATCCACCTGTTGACTTAGAGGCCCAAGATTGGAAGGCTTTGGCCCCACTTTCCAAGTTTCATGGCTGCATGTGTATGTGCATGTGCAAGGCAGGTGTGTGCATGTACATGTGTGTGTGCACAGACAAACAAGTTAGGGGGTCAGTGGGAAGAAGGGACTGAGTGCATGACAGCGGCAGACCTTTATTTAAGACATATTTATTAATCAGACTTATCATGTCTTAAAGTTGATGTATAAAGTTGTTTTGATATGATATTGATTTCCCATTGAAACGTCCCACTGAATAAATGTGATTCTCATAAAGGGACTTAAAGAATCTAATATGTTAGAGTTGTACGTCTTTGTGTGGTTTGCAAATCAATTTGATTACCGTCCAACTGTCAGTGATTTTAAAACAAAATTAACAGTGATTTTTTGTTTTTGCCCTAATTCATCAATTAATATAAATGAGGGTCCAGTAAATATAAACTCTTTTTTTATATATATAAATTGCTTTCGGAAATAGCAGACAATACAAAGAACTATACAAACAGCTGAATCTTTTCAATACCAATATAGTAGGGAAAAAACAAAACATACTCCTGATATGATGATGATGTCCAGATTGCGATGCATCTTTGAACTGAGGAATTCCCACATTTCTACTATTCATCCTTCCTGCTGTATTTTAAGCAGCATTACCAGAAACATTTCAGTGACAGTACTCTTCTCCGTGACATAACTGTGTCTGTGATGAATAAAAAACAGTACCACAAATTAAAATAGCATTTGCCCATAGGCTCCAATTTGACTGTGAAACAGCGCCCTCTGGAACTTAACGTAACGTCTTCATTAGATTACAGCAAATATTTTTTTTTCACTGCTGTCCTACATCTTCCCAGCTTTTCTAACATCTTCATTCAATTAGCATTAGTAGGTCATTACAGCCCATGTGGCTGCTCTTAATGAGACTGCATGCTCAGTTATGTCTCTGAATGCGGGTGGGAGTGTAAAGTGAGAATGAAAATTGTGTCTGTGAAAATAAGCTGTGTTTGTGTTAAGCTGCTTGTTTAAACCATGATGGACATGATGAGAGGCAATGATTGAGGTGTGTGACTGTGGAAAGATCGTACAAGGCATTGACTGGTGCCCCGCGGATTGTGTATGGAAACAGACTGATGTATGGCAAAGATCTTTATTGTTTTGATGGGATAAAATGCAGACCGCAAACCATGCAACCAATGCCAGATGTTGATCTGTGTAAATAGCAAGGCAGGCTGCCTACACAAGCACATTCATATGCAAACAGAAAAACACAAGAAGAATGTGACACATTCATATACACACACTGAAGGTTCATTCTTTTTTCTTTTTTTTTTTATTCTATCATATTCCCTTCCATCCAGGAGAAGGCTGTATGAGGAGAAGTCCCCACTACGACCCATGGCTTCCAGTTCATTCAGACATTCACCTAAACCTGATGGCAGAAGGGTCAGTTCACAACATTTTCTACTTTATTTACACTGATACAAGGCCGTTGACACAATGAAAACAAGTGATAGTAATAAAAACAGGAGTTACTTTGATTTGCTTTAATGAGAACCTATTTAGAAGTTCCTGAACTTATTTCCTTATAGCCAGAAGAAGGTCCTTGAACTTATTTCCTAGTCAGAAATAAGAGAGGTCAAGCAGCAATAGAATAGGTAGTTATGATAATGGTACATTTGCCAGTGAAATATTAGAAATCCTGTTCTCGCTGATACAAGCCAATGAGTCAGTATGGCAGTATTACATCAAATGTTCACAGCCCTTATGTTACTTATCAAATCTACAATAGTGTGTTGTGGTACAGTTCATTGGCAGAGCTGCTTGTACATATGTGGCTAAAACCATATCGGACCGTTTGTACTTATCTGTATTTAACACAATGAGTTGAATTCCTGCTGCGATACAAAGACTGACATGCTGCTTTGAACAGCCAGTGACCCGCATGCTCAGCATTCCTAGATATTGAAATGAACATTTACTCTGTTTGTACGAGGGTGAGGCTCCGGGGCCCTTAATGCCTATTTAATCAGAAGGGGCATTTAATCCCTTAGCTATTCCATTCAACCATTTCTTTGTCAGAGCAGTTCCGGTGAGGTACACCCAAGGTCCACACTCCAGTAGATCCTAATCAAGTTCAACAACATCTCTCCTTTCCCCTATCAATCTCTCAACTTTATTAGATATTTCCCCTATTTCACCCTCTCTGCCCAGCTTCGACTTGGGTAAGCTGATCTTGTGTCAACAGAGCTCTTGAAGCATTCAAATTATACAGTATAAAACAAATCCGGGGGCCTGTTGTAACAAAAGGCAGTAGAAAATGAGACTGACAGGCTGTGTAGAACCATATGCCCCTCTTTTGGAATTTACTGCATGACGGAAATGATGTGGAACTGCCAAACATCTGGAGTGCTGTATGTTAGAGGGAGGAGAAGGGAGCAAAGGGTGGAGAGATGGAGATAAGGAGGGAGTAGATGGCTGTTAGTATGGGAGGAGTACACATGTGGGTGTATATCTGTAAGCTTTTAAAGAACCTTTTTGTTGTTGCCAAGAGAAGAAATATATTGTGTCAAAATGATAACCTCCATCACTGTCTGTTGTTATGTTCCTCGGGCCAAACTGCCAATTAAAGCGCTGTCAGACATCATTTAAATTCCCTCCTCTATTTTATACCGTTCCCCTTTATTTCCATTTTGTTTCTGCATTCCATTACCCATTTGTTTTTCTCCTCAGGTGGAGGGGGGGCTGAAGGCAGATACGTCCCACGATGACAGTGACCTGGAGGCTCGTCTCAACAGCTGGAACCTCGGGGTAAGTCCAGGGGCATGCCTGGAGCTCCATGGTTACATGAAGCCGTCAACATCCTGCAGCTCTCCTTCATCTACGGTGACAATAAATGTCTGAGTTTAAGAGTAAATCTAGACCATTATTACAGTGATGCTGAGTTAACTGTGTTACTAGGTAGGTAGTAAAAAAAAAAAAAATCTCTTCCCGTAGTCACCTCTTGAAGTTACCTCTTGTAAGGCAGTTTAGCACTATTGTGGATGTAGGGAAGGGATGAGGAGTCGGAGGGGCTGTGTAAACTGAGTATTTGAAGATGTGTACACCTTTCTTATCTTCTCTGTCTACAGGCCAGGGCTTGATAAGCACTCTGCCCTCATGTTTTTTCCCCTTACTTATTCCCTATCTCCTCACCTGCATGACCTCGGCCCTGTCTCATTCCTTTTCTTTCATGACGCCTCTGCCATTTCTCCCACGCTACACACACACACATTGATACTTTCTACAGAACATACTCCATCTTTCAGTTTTTTCTTCCTCGCTTCTCCCCCCTTTGCACTTTCTCGCACTTTACGTTCTCACTCTCTTTCCATCTCTCCATGTTGCTCTCGTTTTCCTTTTCACTTTCAATGCTGGGGTAATCTGAGGTATCTATCGGGCGGACGTGAAGCTGCGCACTGCTCCGCTCTGCACTCCTCTGTGTTGAGACGCTGATAAGAGGCATTGCTTGGCAACGCTCCCCCAAGCCTGCATCTTTCAAATCAACAGATGTTCCTTCACACACAAACACACACACACACACACACACACACACACACACACACACACACACACACACACACACACACACAAA
>JAPTYQ010000029.1:22484582-22523699 GCA_029814465.1 Ostorhinchus cyanosoma
AGTGTTAAACAAGGGTGTTAAAATCATGGAGCAAAACTAACTCTACACAGAGTAAATAATTGACACTTGTGTACACTGTGCCCTTGATTTGATGAGTGGGCAGGGCTCTCCGGAGTAGATTTAACACCACAGCATTCAACAACATGATTTGTCACTGACACTGGGAAGCATCTTAGTCTGTTGTTGTAATTACTCCAGTAGAGTTAACATATTTTTTACACTGCATAATTAACACTCGTAAATTTACTGTGTACTGGGTCTTTACGACTGAAAATGAATCCCTGGGTATCAGTGAGCAGGAGGTGCAAAGTGTTGTGCGACCGGGCAGGGGTATTGGTAAGCTTGTTGTATTATTATTTTACTTGCATGTGCACAAATCAGGCTGTTCTCACCAGCTGCTATTCAGTTTCTGGAATAAAAAGCTTTCCTTGACTCCATAGTGCATCCTTAATATATAACACATATTAATGGCAAACTAATGAGTAAAATGCAACGCAGGTCTGTCTATTAGTGTTTATGAATTCATACCCATATGCTTTCATGAGATAGACATTAAAGTTGTAGCAAGCATCCAATATGTCCTTTCATGTTATTTAGAGTGCGCATGTGTGTGCACACTGTACATCTTCATGCGTCTTTGAAGCAGTCTTATCTTCCTCAGCATTCCTCTCCCATGGCAGGAGGGATGGAGGGAAGTAGGGGTGGTGGTCCAGAGAGGGACTAGAGGAAGCTTGAACCTCTGTTAGGACTGAGGTGCTGGAGCAGGTGGTGTTATGGATCCTGAATATTGAAGAGCTTCGCCAGGGTCAATATTTACTCCCTGGACAAATGCATTGAAAGCGTTGTTAGGAGATGGGTTAAGCAGCAACTCAATACCACAGACCCGACAAAAGGAAAATCACAAAGAGCTGTTTAACTGGGTCCAGGGTTGTCCGAGTGAAAGAACAGTTACACTGTCGGATACTACTTGTTTTGTTTTTTTTTTTTTTTAAATACATAGTGATTCATTGATATTCGTCTAATGAGCCATATTATGTTTTCAAGGCATTTTTTTAACACCTCTGTCTATCTTTCTTGTTTTAAAAATATAAGTCAAGTCCTCAAGAGACTAAATAATAAAAGCTTTCCCTCTGTGGTAAATATTCCTATTCTTGTTTCAAATCCGAACTTATTAGATAATGGAGTGAAATGTGTCATGTCTGAGAAAGAATCAATAGTAATCCTTGCATGTAGCCGTTACACAATTTGTTACTCAGCTTTACTGTCATTCGATCAATGCTACATGATAGAACTAAATATACTCACCTAGTTCTCGGTTTAGTAGCACAGAAGATAAAATGAGAAAATATAAGATAAGTAAAGAGGGTAGAATAAAAGCTACCATAAAATGTGAAAACAAAATGTAAAAATATAAAGTAACTTCATCTGATAATCCATTCCCCTCATTAAATCCCTGACATATCCCTGCCATAATGTGATATTGTTAACACCCCATGCATACGTGATCATCACACAAATCCATATCAAGTTGTCTTCCTTAGAAATATGCGCCGACATAAATGTATGCCGAAGCTGTGTGCGTATGTGTGTGTGTTAAATCATGCCCTTAAACAATCTCCTTAGATTGTCATTAGGGCTTTCATCGTTTCATTAAAAATCTGCCAACCTCATGTTTCATTGTATAATATTTGGGATGTGTAAATACATTATGTTTACTTTAGAGACTACTGCATGGTTGATTTAGCATCGATGATGTAGTCTGCATTATTCATGAAGCTAAATTGCATCTAAATGCACAGAGAAGGCACCAAACCCCCTGATCCAAACCATGTCATGTGTCAGAGCTTTTCCTCCTCCATTAAACTCCTCAAGTCATAGATTATAGATATTAAAGAGTACATGCATCTCCCTAAAGACTGAAGCTGTAGTTTTAGTGTATATTCAGTATGCACGTCAGAAGGGATCTGAAACTGCAAGAAAACACCACTTCATCTATGTAGTGTTAAAATTCGCATGTTTATTCGTCAGCATAGCACGTAGCGGCACCATCAGCCTGGGCCGCCCCCAAATTTTCTTCATCATTCTCTCTCCTTAGGGTGTTGGGGCGGCCTTTGAGGTAAGATGTACTAACTAGTGAGAGGGAAAGTGACTGGTTTCATTCTGAGTGTGGATCAGGGTACGCAGGCTTCAGAAGAGGCAGTGGTTTAAATGTGGTGTGTTTACAGAGTGGACACAGCACAGGAGACGTCATCTGTCATGTACGCTTGAGCCAAAGCACTCATTATTTCTCTCCTGGAGCATTCGCTGACATGCAGCCAACGCTAAACTTTCATAAGCCTTTGAAAACGTATCTTCATTGTTACATCATTCCTTTCCCTGTATGTTGCTATCAACTTATATCATGTTTATCTACACATTTAGGAGTAGTTTAAAGTCTTTACGCTTAATGCTTCTCTTTTCAGCTCCGGCTCTTTCTGTCTTTAATATTTTCTTGCCCTTGTGCTGTCTCTCTTTTGTGTTCACTTATTTGTGGTCTGTCTCTTATTCTGTGTCTTTTTCTGTCTTCCCTTCCTTTTCTCTGGGGATGCGGATGAAAACCAAGCCTGTTTTATTTTTTCTTCAGAAGGGGGCTGAATATTTCAGTTTTGCATTTTCTCTCTTTTTATGTGCTCTCTCTTTTTTTTTTTTTTTTTTCTCCAAGCCCCTTTGATGTGTCTGTGGATTCGTTATCATTCCGTTTGGATGAGCTCACAGACACAGATGCACGGGAGTCGCTTGCACTTGCGCACACACACACTTTCACTCTGTCTTTTCATGCTAGCGACAAGAGGCATCCACATGCAAGCACGCATTCTACTCTAGTGTTTGTCAGTCTTTTCCACACACTGCTCCACCCACATCACAGCCCATACAATACTTGAATACTCTGCTTACATGATTTTAATTAGCTGATTTTAAAAGCATTCTCTGTGCTGTGACTTCAATGTGTACTTTTGTGTTAGTTGAATGTGCTTGTGAGTGTTTATACCTTCCTTGTCTCTGTATATCCAGCATGTGGTGCACACACAAGGCAGCACGTGGCACTGTGTGGTCAGAGCAGCTCAGAAAACACCGGCATCCCAGCACCCCTCCTGTCTGCCAGGCGGCTGGATGGCGGAAGCTCCCTCACCCTCTTTAGCACAAACACTCTCCTCGCCTCCCTTCTCTTCCTCCGCTTTAAACAGCCGTTTAGGATTGAGGGATGAGAGGACTTCCTCTGTAGAAAAGGCACATCTTTAATTTGAGCCTCCTCTCCTTCCACTTTTCTGACCAGAGATCCATTTAAAGCCAACAGGCCGCCCTGGCGCTGGCACCCCTCTCCTTCCTTTCCCTCTCTGTTTTCTCCATGCCAGGCCTCCCTCAGTCTTTTTCTCTGTCCTCTCATCTCACCCTCATCGCTCTGTTATTGATGGTGACACACTGTCTACCGCTTTAGTGACCACACGCATTCACACGTACAGTTATTCTCCCAAGTGTTCACCTGAGCGCCTCAGCTTTGGAGCATAATATGTTTCGATCTGTCACATACTTGAAGTTAGTTGCAGGGTTTTTTTTTTTTTTTTTTTTTTTTGGTGTGTGTCCTCAGAGGTATAAGCCCAGCAGCCAGCTCCAACTTAGTCATAGTACCTTTTTTGAGTAGACTTGTCAGTCACACACAGAGTTTGGGACTGTGGCTCATGAACAAAGGCCCATATACACGCACATGCACACGCATACACACATACGGACTCGCTCAAGCGAGACACACACCCATTTCATTTCTGCTATGCCTTGGAAGTTTCAAAAACTTGCTATTTCGGTGACATCCTCTTTTCCATCTTCCTCTCTCTTTCCTCTTTCTTTATTTTTCCATCTTAGTCTCCCCACATATCCTTTGTGTCTGTCTGAGCCCAGAAGGCAGTCATGCAACGAGACTGATTAATAATTACAGAGTACACAAAATTGGGAGAGAGAGAGAAAGAGAGAGAGAGAGGAAAAAAAAAACAATTTCTTTGTCGTTTGATGTCCAACATGAGAGAGACCAAAATTACAAAGAAACAGAGCTCTATAAAGAGGAGAGAAAGCTTGCACATTCCTCTTTCTCTCCTCTGCCCCTGTTGTTTGCCTTTTTATGGCTTCCTTTTAGTTTAGCTGTTTTCATCTCGTCTGTCTTTTTCTGTTTTCCCAGTCAGCGCCGGGTCTTTATAAACACTCGGTTATTGCTTTGGTTATAGGAAGTGATTATTCACTTTACATTAATGCGAGCTGCCATGTGACTGCAGTTGTTTCTGTCAATACAGTTGGGTTCTGTCGGTGCATGTGTATCACCTGCTTTAATGACTGCATCACTGCTCTAAATCCTTTGTGATCTCCTTGATTGTCTTCCGGGTTTGTTAAATGTACGAAGAGCAGCCGCCACCTCCAGTTGTGTGCCTGTGTTAATTTGGTAGTGGTTGTACTTCTAATTGGTTTAAGAGTTTCACCCACCGGCCAAATATTCATTCTCCCTTCTGCTCATCTGTCCACGGGGAGTAATTATCCATACACTGTTAAAGCGTTCATTTGCAAGTGAGCAGCAGAATTACACAGATGAGCAGCTGCATACACATAGTACTTACAACACACTGTAAAAACACTCACAGCCAGTCAAATCTAACAGTGTTACATTTGTGTGTTAATGACATGAAATATTAACACTGTTGTATTAGTTCTTACTTCGTGCATTTAAAAAAATGCTGCAGTCTTTGTCAAAGTTCTGTCTTGAACCATAATACAGTTACATATTCAGTGTGATCACCTTATTAAACACACCTACTCCTGTTGCTGTTGAGATTTTTACATTATTAGAGTGTACTTAAACGGCTGTGACAGGAACATTGAAGGATTGGTTTATTTAAAGGGATTTTTGTGACCAAACGTCTTAAATTTTGCATGTGGTTTTTGAAGATTTTGGGATGAACAGAAGTTAAACACAGCCGACTCCTATTGGTCATACCCTGTTAAAGATATAAAAAGATAAAGATCTCCTTAAAGAAGCTCCCAGTAGACATGTTTTAATAATCTTTGAATATTCATAAGGCCTCTTTTTGACTTTTTAAAATAATTTTAAATGTAGTTTGTAGCTAGATAATTTAGTTTAAGAACAGAATATGTTTACAGCCGTATAGTTTATGTCATGAGTGGTAGATAATTTACATATGTATCGTAATAAGACATTAAATTGTAAACACGATAGTAATATCAACCAGATTCCTTTTTGGATACACCCACAAAAAGTCATATAATAAAAATCTAGGAGCCTGGAAACTTTTCACACCTTGAATCCACTACATCATATGACAAACACTGATGAAACTTGACTCCATATTCATGTATAGTGACACAGTTTCAGAACTTCTTCTTGATTTTACTTTTAAATGTTGCAAATGATGCTATTTTAGTCCCTCGACATGTTCGACTTGGTGTTTCCAAATCTTTTAAGTGTAATTACTTTTAAGAGTGTGTGGCTGCAGTGACTCCAGATTGCAACTTGCAAATTCTTGGGCGGTGTACTAAAATAACACCTTTATACACTTCCTTCACCTCTTTCTGTCACATATTCCTCTTCCCACACACTGAGTGGCTCAAGCTTGACAGCTGCTTGGTAGCGCTGTATATGATGATGTGTGGCTGGGCCTCCTGGTTTGGCTCTGACAACTCTCAGTATGAGGCCGTACCTCTCAGTACGCCTGTCAATCCACTCCGCTAGCAGCTGTATGACCTGACATTTGCCAGCAACAGCATCAGTACACCTGCATGGAACACACACGCACACACACACACACACACACACACACATTAATAAACAGAGAGAGAGTGTAGAACTATGTGCAGATATGATATTTTTGTCTTTTCAGTGCTATGTATTGAATTAAAATGAAAGTAAGAACAGTTTAAAAGGTTAAGGTCATCCAAAAAAAATGATTTTACTTACAATTTGTTTACTAACCAAGTGATTAACCATCTTTTCATGTTACTGCAAATGCGTTTCTGTGGCTGCATATTAATTTCTGCATGTGTCTTTGAATACAGAGATGTGGAGAGCCAGCTGGACAGAGCCAGGGAAACCCAAAGGCAGCAGATTCAGCAGGCAGATATTGCACTGGAACAGTTCAAGAAACAGGTGGAGCTCAGCTCTGAAAAGGCCTACACTGACATGAAACTCCAGGTATAACACACCTCACACATCATCACACACATGCATTATTATGATACACATGACTTCTTATCATCTGCTTTCCTGTAGGAACTTAAAGCCATCCCAATTGCTCTGTTGTCAGGTTCCCTTCCATCTAATGTTCTGCTCCTTGAGTTATTTTCTCAAAGTTTCCTTCAGTCTACATATCTCCAAGATGGTCTAAATCAGGGGTTGGATTAACTTAGTGTTTATCTTCACTGACAGATTTTTAACAATAGTTGAGGAATCTGATTTCACTCATTTTGGCAGATTAGAGCATTGAGGGTAATCTAGACCTCTGCAGATCATATGCACTCCAGACCAGTTGAAAAATTGCAAGAATTTACATTTTGCACGTTGGATCTTAAGAAGGTTGTAAGTAGAGTTTCAAAATGTAAAAACAAGAAATGGGAGTGAGACAAAACAAAAATATGACTACGCAATTTATTGAAAACAACAAACTGAAATAGGCTATTCATCAGCCCATCAAAATTTTAAGACCACAGCCTTTAAAATCCAAAATCTGCGCAAAAAATGTGGATTCAATATCATTTTCTGTCAGGTATTCACACTGTCATGACCTCGTGATGGCAAAGGCAAAAAAGCTTTCTTTCTTTGAATGTGGTCAGACTGTTGAGCTGCATAAGCAAGGCCTCTGGCAACGCGCCATGGCTGCTGAGGTTGGACACAGTATGACGGTCATTTTGAATCCGCTGTCTGGAGCTGATGTCCATTTTCATTAACTTCCCTTGCCATCCATCCCCAAATGTTCTTAGTTGAATTTAGATCAGGGTTACACGCAGGATGGTCCAAAAGAGACGTTATCCCTCTGTTCTCAGTCCTTTGTCAGGCGGGCATTGTGAACTGCAGCGTTTGTCCTGTTTTTAAACCCAGTCTTTACCCCAGACCAGAGCCTTCAGTCATGAGGGATGCACCCTGCAACATCTGCACATAGCCAGCCGCCATTTGACACTATCCTGAAGCTCCATTGTTCCGCTAAAGGAAAAAGCACCCCAGATCATGATGGCCACACCCCCTCCACTGTGCCACTTAGAAAACATCTCCAGTGGCATCTCCTTGTCATGCCAGTAACGTTAGAAACCATCCGGACCGTCAAGGTTATATTTTATTCTCATCGAATAATAAAACTTTCTTCCACGTTTCAATGTCCCAATTTTTGATGCTCTCTATCAAAGTCCAAACAGGCAATTTTATGGCGTTGAAGGAGACGAGGCCTTTGAAGACATTCTTTGTTCTTAAAGCCCTTCTCTGGCAGATGTCTTGTGATGGTTATTGGGCTACAGTTGGCACCAGTAACCGCCTTAATTTGGGTCAAGAATCATCCTATGTCATGACAGACAGCCAATCGGGTCCTCTGGCTCCGGTGAAATTTTTTTGGGTCTACCACTTGATTTTTTTTTTTTTGTTCCATTACCCTCAGTATCTTTTAAGAAATTCACTATGACTGTCTTACTACGTCCAACCTCAGCAGTGATGGTGCGTTGCCAGGGGCTTTGCGTATGCCGCTCAACAATCCAATCACGTTCAAAGAGAGAACGCTTTTTTGCCTTTTCTACAGGAGGTCATGACGGTGTGAATACCTGACAGAAAATGACATTGAATCCACATTTTTGTGCAGATTCTAGCATGTAAAGGCTGTAAAGGCTCTTAAACTTTGGATTAGCTGATGAACAGTCTATTTTAGTTTATTTGTCATTTTCAATAAATTGCTCAATACTCAATTTTTGTTTTTTGCCTCTTTCCCATTTCTTCTTTTTGTATTTTGAAACTCTGCTTAGAACCTTCTTAAGACCCAACAGGGCAAAATGTAAATTCATGCAATTTTTCAGCCAGTCATACTAACACCTCATCAGGACCCTAGTCATCACTTTATAACATGCTTCACACTATCATTTTCAACTGCAGTCGTAGGTAGAAGCTGCAGCTGCACTGGGGCAAAAGAACAGAATGCTGTTGGATTTTTCCCCAATGTTTCGTGTGTTCTGGAAGTGCCACATTCAGAAAGTTTTGCCAACTTCTGAACAGTGATCTGAAGAAATGTTTGAAATTTCACTACTCCATCTAAAATTACAGCCGCAATTCCATTCTCTGTGTAGCAAAAGAGCACAGGTTCAACTTCAAAACAAAATTAACACAACCCTAAGTAGTAGTCTGCTTGAAGCAAAGATACCCCTATAAAAATTGCAGGATTCTGCATGTATCATATTTGTCTGTTTAGACACAGTAGCTGTGGTGTTTTATTGCTCTTCAAAAAAAAAAAAACCCTTTAACTTGCTTTGATTGGTGCTGAAAAGTAAATGCACGGAGTATGTGTCTGTGTTCCCCTTTTCTTTCCATGCAGTTAAAAATGCATAATCTCTATTTTTCTGTGTATTCGTTATTTTTATTTTTATTTAACATTTTTTTTTATAATGAAATTTTATTAACAATGCCTCATCATTATTTAAAAAGGAAATTAGAGTGACAGAATTTTTGCAATGTGTGATCGACAGCGAAAATGTCAAACACTGTGTCTTCAGCTGGAGAAAGATGGGCTGGGTTTCATGAGTTTCGCATGTGTGTTTTTCATGCTGATCTGTCTTTGGAGACAATCCTGAAAAGAATTGTGATGTGTATAAAGGAATAATAAGAGCTTTCAATACATGAGTTGCATATTAGAGACACACTTTTTTTTTTTTTTTTTACTTTTTTACCCAAACCTCTATCATGTGTGTTTTATGACAAAAGGAGTGCGTTTGCCAGATGGGCCATGACCCAGACAATTCCGACACATGGACACATTTTGTTGTTGCAGAGACACAGCCTGACCACAGATGCAACAGGGCGCCACGCTGGCTGTACATACATTCTTCTGTATGTCTTTGTCATCCTCTCCCCCTCCTCTCACTCCTCCCCTCACTGTCTACTGACATAAAAATCCTATACCAGTCATATTTTTTTCCAACATTTCTCATTTGCGTCCGTGTTTGGGAAAAAAAAAAATCTATAGGTAAATCTAATATCCTCCCTTAGCGATCTTCATCGATTTAATTATTCAGAATGAATGAAATGTTTTACAATTACGGAGTTACGTCTGCTTCTCCGCTTCACACATTGACCTCACTTCCTTTCAGTAGGCGGGACGTGGGCCGGGTGGGTTTCGATGGAGAGCAGGTTGCGCACATTAAGCAGGCACTCTAATTAGTACGTTGAGCCAGCCTCACGATCAGCACTCTGCACTGCGTGGGCTGCCATTTATTGGGAGCATTCTACAATCAATACACACTCAGCCGTAAACTTCTCATGCTGTCTTACAAGTTAGTTTGGCTATAAGCATTCTTGTTAAGCATTTTGGGTTATACTGTGTGTGTGTGCACGATATTGACAAGGCAGCACCAAGTGTGGTCCTGAATGTTTTAAAGGCCTCCATTAGCAAGTTTTAGTCCCTGATTAGTGAATTTTTTTTTCCGGTTAATCTCTATGGCGGGGGCACATGTACAGTAAGAAATCAAGTTTGTGTGGGAGTCAAATGATATGCAAGGATGTTTTGTGGAAATCTTTATTGCACTCGGAGCAACGTTTATTCTCTCAGACAGAATTTATATGTATTTATTATTTAGAAAACTGAAAAATTAATCTTGATTCATCTAAACCTTTAAGAAGTCAGAGATAGGGTCTCCTTGTGAGCCATCTGTGCACAACCAATCCTCCACCCACAGAAAATATGACATAAAAACTATTATATAATGTGAATAGCTGCCTATACATTCCCTGGATTTCCTGGGTGGATGAATATTTTAATACTTTAATACAATAAGCGTTTTTTAATGGTATTTAGATAACCTCAGTTCAGTTTTGCGCTATTCTTGGGTGTAGGCAGCATGTTTTTTTTATACTTGGATGGCATGTGATATCTTCTTTTTCGAAGCTTTGAAAATGTCTGTATTGCCGTATTTCTCTCCTCTTTTCTCCTGTGCTCATCCCTCTATCCCCAGTTCACTTCTTCTTTCCCCATTGAGCCCCTGGCATCCCAATCTCCAATCTGACTTTATCCTTAGCCCACATCAAAGCCACGAGAGAGGAGCAGTCTCTTCTGCATCCCTGTCATCCTCCTCTCTCCCCCTCTCCCTCTCCTCTACTTTTCTCCCCACCCCACTTGTGCAGCGCTCCATCACGTTCTCCTGCTAAGGCTTTAATGTTGCAGAAAGTACTTCAAAAGAAGTTTTTGCCCTTTTTTCATCCTTCCATCTTTCCTCTCATCATCTTCTCCCTCTCTTTCTACAGATGGTGTTATATCTAAATGGATTATCGGCATCACTCTCTTTCTCTGTCTGTCTTTCTCCCATTTTAAAATCAGCATCCCACTTTTCCACTACACTTAAACATTCTGCCCTATTTTGGTTGGGGAAAAAAAAGCACACCATACGGAATCAAATCTCTGTTGCGTTCATAGTTCAAAGGAGGCTTCTGCATTTTAAATGGATTAATCAAAATACATTTAGCATTTGCTGTGTGTTACACATAGCGTAGCCCAGATACAGAAGCGTTTCAGTAAATTACATTTCCAATTGTTGTTGATTATCGTCACCTCAACAGAAAATATGAATGCGGTTGGCTGCAAGGAAGTTGAGTTAAGGTGAAAAGCGTAAATAGTGTCAAATCTTATTTTCCAGAAATACAACAAGTCTTCAAAAACACCAACAGAGGGGGACTTTTGATTCTAGACTCTTATTTCTCACCATGTTTTTTTACTTGAATCTTAAAGTTGATGTGAGCTGTTGGTTTTACCTTTTTAATATTCATTCGATTATAGTGGCACACTTTCATGAATAGGCTCATTCATTTTTATATACTTTTTTTATAGTGTGATTATGAATATATCATCAATGGCAATTTATTATTATTATTTCAAAGTGAAAGAAAATTCCGCTGCATCATTAGGTAGCAAACTCAAGGTGTTATTTTGCAAGATCTTTTTTTTTTTTAATTATTATTATTTAACCTTTATTTAACCAGGAAAACTTCATTGAGATTAAAAATCTCTTTTCCAATCCTGGCCAAGACGGACAGTAGTACAATAAATAGTTACAGACAGACAAACTTTCATTCATAAAAAAATAAAACAAATTAAAACCAATTTTCAATATATCAAGGTAAACAAGAGCAAGTAAAACCTTGGTGGAAAGTGCCCATTGCCCAGTAAAAAGAGCCCATATTATCAATGGATATTTATTATTTTTATTTAAAACTGAAACAAAATTCAGCAGCACCATTATGTTACAAACACGCAAGCATTTGTTAGATTTGTTGTACTTATACTGCGTTAGCACACAAATCAACTAGACTAAACGCTAACTAATTTTTCTTTTGGCATCGCATAATTGAACAGAATTCCAAACTAAACTCGTTGAGTCCTGTTTTTGGTTCACAGCAAGAGAGATGAATTGCAAATAAAGTGTGAAATGTCTGTCTCTTGCAGTATGCTAATATTTAGTAATTTATGCAGATAAACACTGAGTTGTTTTCATTCATAAAAACAATAGCAGACTGTATGCTTACTTTGTTCTCATGCCTCCAGATGGAGAAGGTAGAAGAGGACCTGATCCGCTCCAAGTCCCTCAGGGAGAACCAGGCCAAGGAGTTCTCTCAGCAACTTGATGCACTCAGGCAGAAATACGAGCAGCAGGTCTGTAACTTTCTGTCCATCTGTGTGCTGTGCGTTTCTCTACCTGTATCCGCATAGGTCAAGCTTCCTTGCTTCTGTTTAAATGGTATAGCCAGAGGAAAGATTTCTCCTCTTGTTTTTATTATCATCATCATATTGTTTTATCTTTTATTATCAGCGAACACTTGGCCTGTTGAAGCTGTCTAAGAGGACTGACATCCATTTGGAATAGGCTTGTGATTCCGTTTCATCTGTTCTGCTTGATTAATTTCTTGCAATAAGAGACACACTTCAGATTATGCTTAGATTGTGTCTCAGTTAATATGAAAGTAAATACAAAATTAAACTTTCCGGAGTGAAATTGAGTGCAGTCTGCCTAACAGTCGCACAACCCCATTATTACCGCATCTCTGACACTCTTCATCGATTAGGAGCCTAGAAATCATGTTCTCATTGAAATGTGTCTCACTGAGAGGAAGACTTATTTTATCAAACATAAGATTCAATTAACCCACAGAAATGCACATTATCAGATTAATTTTCAGAGGCACATTCTATATTTTTGTTATTCACATTTCATTTTCACCTAAGTGGTCTAATGGAGGTATTTGTTTTTCCAATATAATTAACTTCAATTAACGGTGTATAATTGAATCACACAGAATCTTGCCTGTCCAATTTCTTTTTTTCTTTTCAGTGTATGTTTTGTGCAAATTTGTTCACAAATAATCTTTTAGTTATTGTTATTACAATAATATATAAAATGCATTTTATACAACAGTATATAAGGTAGATTTTACTGTAGTTTCACTGTCAGATGTACCTTTCTCATGTGAACAACATCTGGCATAAGGCTAAAAATCACCATTCAAAACATAATCATGCAGCCTTGCACACAATCCCTTGTACAAAAAACAAACAAACTACGACATTAGAGATTTTTGCACTTGTATATCCCTAAATTGCCATTAAATAACACAACATAGATGAACCCTCCTCCCATAGTTCAATATTTATGGCACAGTTTCACCACCCTGCCATTTCCAGACTAGAAAGCGTACATACCACTAAGTGGTGTAACATCTCTATTTCCCATCTGTATCCACACCATGATTGATTTGCATGCAACAAACTAGCTCTCAACCTGTCTATTAATAAGCATGCTAACACTCATTTCTGAGCTTGATGGAGTTTCATTGCGTGTAAATTGGTGTTGATGGTTCTAAGTGAAGGACATAAGACCAGTGTTATTTCCATGATGTAGAGAAATGGTTCTCAGTTATTGATTTGCTCGGTCGATGCATATTTGAATTTGTAATTATGATGACATTTACAGACAAAAAGCACTATAATTGTTGCATAAAAATATTTTTAAAATACAAAAAAAAAAATCTAACTGGAGAATGTGGTGAGTATAGTTTATAAGGATGCATGGAAGGCTACTTCAGTTAAACCATTAAAACGGCTGCAATCATAACCAGAGGACATTCTGTAATGATCCATTTACTGTGAATTTATCATTGTTTTATCTATCTAACTATCCAACTATCCAATGCTGTTGTGAGAAATCAAAAATTCTATCTCATGTGAAAAACAGGTAAGTAATCAAAGAGATGAAAAAACATTCAAGTGATGGTAATGTTTTGCTATGGAGAATGGGGGTGCATTTGACAGTTGAAACTAACTACACAGGGTTAGTGTCACATCAGGAAGGCTTTTGTCTTTAGATAAAAACAGATAAAGATGAAGGCTCTGTCTGTGTGACGATGTGATTGAAGAGAAGGAAAAAAGTGGATATGTGTGTCTGGATGTACATGTCTGATTATTCAGTTACTGTGAACGTAGTCCCCTGTGTTGAGTGTGTACTGTAAACTCAAGTATCCATTGTGCATTTGTTCGTCCATGCTTGTTGTGTGCACTGTGCTTCCTCTCCAGAGAGAAGGGTGTCACCAGATCACAGGGGTCAAGTTTACCCATTCAGACATCACAAAAGAGCATTTCTCGAGGCAAGCTTTCAATGAGACTTTGAAACGAGAACACTGTATGAAGGAATTGTTTTCCAGCTCCCCCTCAAGGCACCTAGACGTCATGGTGACCCGATGGAGCCCTGGCCCTTGACGTTAGAGTGACGTTGTGAGGTTAAACACTGGTTTGGATTCACAGCCTTGATAATGAAGGGAGATATCCACTCGCAGCCAAATTCAACGCTGTTCACTGACCATCTTCAGTTTAGTCGCTACAGTGAGGAGTGTGGTGTTTGTCTTCCTACATGCCTCCCTCCTCTCTCACATACACCCAGCCTCCCCTGCTGAGACCAGAAAGGGCTTCTGTTCTGCTCTACTCCACACCCTCCTCCTTCCAATTTTTTCAGATTTTCCCCCTGGAGCTGAAAAGAGCCCATTACCTCACTGTCCTGTCTCAGTGCTTACAATACAAACACATAACCATGTCAGGCCAGGCTGACAGGAGTCATGCTGTGCAGAACACCCGGCCCACTCTGTATTTGTGGCACCAAGCTGTGCTATAACCCACTCAGTCTTCCCTCTTAAGCGCCATGCTGGTCCCTTTAAGAACCGCAGCACCCAGCATCCTCCACTGCACGCTGGCGCTACGTGATGTCACAACCAGGCTCCTTGCTGGGTCTGCACTCTGTCATCTCTTCTCTCCGGCTTTTTCCTTGCTGTTTTTCTCACCACGGACCTATCGTGCCCATTTCTTCACCCTCGTTCCATCTCTGATCCCCGCTTTCCTCTAAAACCCCATAGCCCGACATTCTAAAGAGGAGCGAACAGTAAGCCAGGATGTCCTCCCCCAATTTCTGTTACCGCATGTCCTGCTGTGGAGTTCTTGAAACCAGCTTATCACTCTGTCAGCTTCAACTCGTGCTGCTGTATGTATCTGAATGCCCAACGGGACAGCGTATCCAGACTGTGGATGTGATTTGTAGCTATTGTCCATGAAGGGAAAATGAAGGCGGTACAAATTTGTCTGTCTCTGGAATGCACGGTAGACAACATCAACCTCGCCAGTGACAGCGTATGGAAGATTTTATCAACATACTGCATAGTATTTGTTCACTGAAGATTTATGATTATGAGCTGGACAAATGGCATGTATATGAGGTATCTTGTGTCCGTCCTGTTTCTTTCTTTCTTTGTTTGTGTATACTATACCAGTAACTGAGCCTAAAGAGATGCAACAGATAAAATACATTTTATCCAGCTATAATTCCTCCTGTTCTCTTCTATGGGGGCAGAGCTGAAGGGTAAATTCTTGGCTGCCAAAATTCAGAGTCTATTGTGGCCTTCCTCTCAGTGCCGGGGATAGAATCCGGCTTCCTGTAGATAGCCCCTCATTCATCACCTGCTCTGAATAGCATGCATCGTCCGAAGATAGGGCTTGGGATAGAGTAGGCACCGGGCATAGAGTCTCTGGATCTCCACTTCTCTGGCAGGCCAGGTAGGGTGCCGTCAAGCACAATGTGCAAGGGATTAGTTTCAAAGCAGGGACTCGAATGGGCCCCAGGCCCCTGCTGTCCTTTCAAGGCTCTGGCTGGGGCTTCACTGCAGGATGGTGTGGGGGTCACTGGTCCGCCCCACCATGGGGGAGTGGGAATGGATCAGAGCCTGGGAAAAGCTTGGAGACTAGGGAATGGGAGCTCCACTGGCAAAGCTCACCTCTCAGCAGGTGACTTCGGTCACAGCTGTACTGGGCTGCAGACTGACAGGATGATTAAGCCCTGAAAAAATGAGGTTTTTCATCCCATTTAAAGTGTTTTCTTTACTGTATTGTATAAAGCTCTTTGTAGCTGGTTGTAACTGGTAGAACACAGTAACGTAGCCCTCTTATTGATTGTTGAGGATGGCCCATGTTGTACTAACTTCAGATGTCCTTTATTCAACAGCATAAAACCCTGTAATGTTTGTAAATGTTATCAGCCATGGCCGTAACTCCATAAATGAAAATGGAAAAAGGTATTGGTTAATGGTTTATCTAATCCAGAGTATGGCTTTACTTTTAGCTCCAGGACCCTCGAGCGTCTTTAAGTATCTTCTTGGTTTTCCTCGGTTTCGCCTGCACTTGCCTCTCTCTACTTGTTTTTTTTCTGATTTGGGTTTATAATGATCATAGTCATTGCCTAAGCCGATTTTCGCATGCTGTCAGACGCATAGCATGGGGCATTGGGTAGTTACTGCAGCCAGATGGCTAACCCCTACCAGCTTGCATAGTCCCAACTAGCTGCTCTTTTATATGCCGATTGCCGAATAGGACAAGGGGGACAGATTTGAAGAAAGAGAGAGGAGTAGGACATTGAGGGCCTGTCTGTAAAATTGGAAGGAGAGGTGTGAGGGTGGGGGCGCGAACCAGATGTAAACATCATACCATGCCTGACTCTGACAGTGTGAGGAAGCGGAAAACTTTTCTTTTTTTCCCCACAATTCTACGAATCGTGCTACATTTGTTGGGTTCTTGGGTGGAGGAGGAAGGACTGGACGAAGAAAGGATGGATGGGTGGATGGACAAGTTGTCATGACGACAGGGTTGCTCTGAGTGTGTGTTGGCTGATGAAGTCTGTCTTTGCCTGCTTGTCCAATCAGATGGCTGAGCAGCGCATGCAGCACGAGCAGGAGAGGACGCGGCTACAGCAACAGCACAGCGCGGAAAAGGACAGCCTGGTCCAAGAGCGTCAGCGGGAGGTGAACAGCCTGGAAAGGCAGGCCAGGGCCGCCTTGCAACAGCACCAGCAGCACACCCAGGAGTGGAGGAAGCGCGATGCCCAGGTAGGGGGTCTCCACTGATCCACATTCGCACATACACACATGCTGACCCACCGCTCTCCTGTGGACAACCATTTTGTATTTTGCCCATTGACATTTTCCCGGGGTTTCAAAAGCACAGCAGGTTGAGATACTTCTTTACTTGCAGCTTGACATATGATATTTTTTTGGTAGTCATGTTAAGGATGTATGTTAGTGTTCGGAACAATTTTGCTACTGCTATTAAAGTTTAAAAAAAAACAATAAACATTTGAGTTATGACAGTTGCGCGCAAAACAAAAAGTGAAACAGATTTAACAAAACAAAATAAATCACACTTCCGTAACTTCTGATGTTATTCTTATGTTAAATTTTTTTTGTCGCAGCAGGGTTTCGTGATAGAAGTCTAAAGACTTGAAATCCAGAAACCACAGGTAGCCAGATGAAGGAGAAGAAATCTGTTCCGTTGAGCGCCATGCTTTTATTCCAAAACCCTGGGATGAATTTGTCTTTTCTTTTTCGCTGTACGGTTGTGGACTAGCGTCAAGCGTCCTGTACTCCCACTGAAGTGTATCTCTGCATGGCATTCTCCTCACACCGCAGGTTTCCCTGGAAAACCATGGTTATTCTCTTATTACAACATTGACGGATACAATGGGGAAATGACATTTGGATCTATATTAATGGACATCCCTGACATTGAGGAGCTATTCTGTTACCATTTAGCTAAAAACAGCAGCAGGGTTTCATCTCATGCCCCTCACTCTGTCTTCGCCTCTCTCCAGCCTGGGCTAGCTTGGAGCTCTGTGGGAAGCCATTTGACAAACCAGCCCCCAACTGTGGATGTGTTTGACTCCTCAGGCTTCCTGATAAAATGGTCAATGTCACCATGCAGCGAATTTTATTTATTGGCTGCAAGGGTTGACAAGGACCCAGCCAGACATATGTTGCATTTTGTGGACAAATGGCGCTCCCACCAAATGTGGGCACAGATGGTGGCAGACACCGAAAGAACAGCGAAGAAATCCGAATTGCCATGAATGTGTTTTGTTTTTTGTTTTTTGTTTTTCTTTTCTATATATTTTTATTCACTTGATATGTAGTCATTCTTGGTGGAAGTATTTTACATGTACAGCTATTAATAACAACAACAACATTTAATCTTCTAGAATAAGTCTCCTTCATAATATCAATGATAGAATTTTAAAAGCTGAAAATTAATATGTCTTTAAAATCTCAGACAACTTAATTTGTCAAACTGGAATGATTGTGTATTTTAGAATTTTCACATTTTGGATGAAACCTGATCTGACGGTTTCAGACGGTCCCCTGTTGTTCACTTGAACACCCAAATATTCTGACGTTTGTAACCTCTCGAAAGCATTAAAACCTGTAAGAAATTGTCTATTATCACTCTGCTAGTTTATTGAATGCTGGTTAGTTTGCATCACACCAGTTTAAACTATGTAACGTAAGGGGAAAGTTGTGTTTTCCCCCTTTCTTCTTTCTTTCCCTCTCATCTGCTGTCTTTTTTCATATTTTAGGGAAATATCTTTCAGAGCACCCGATGGCACCAGCCAGTGTGTTTTCGTTTTTCGGAGATGCCGTCACAACGTTACACTTCTGCTGATAGCATGCCATCGTGCTCATGTCAAAATGACGTGTAGTTTGACAAATCTCAGGATCTCAGGATGGTGACAGAAAACAAACTTCCCCAGCAGTCATTTGATATTCTCAGTTCCTGTTTGCTTGTGCAGCATTTCGAGAAGAGATCAGACGCCAGACTAATGTCAGATGTTAAAGCAGCAGGAATCAAGATTTTCATTCAGGCCCTGGAAAGATGGAAGACAGGATTGTGAGGCTTCTGAGACTCAGATGTGAGTTAGTCATGAGTACTGTTTAGTAGATGTGCTGTTAAAGTGACGCACTAGCAGTCATATGTATTAATTATGATTTTTTTTTCACTGAGATAAGCTACTTATTATTCAACAGTCTTGGATTACCAAAGTTGTTTACTCCTTCACAACTCAGTCACACTGATAGAAACACACTGTTAATGTGACCCTTCACCATCAGCTTTTTTTTTTACGAAAATGTGCCGCGACAGTTGCGGAAACTAAATGCAAACAACAAAGTAATATTTTGATGCATTCAGGAAACATAGAGCGTTATCTTCACAGCTGATGCTATGGCACTAGGCCCGCAACTGTATGTTTTCATTTTATTAGATTAATCTGCGGATTATTTTCTCAAGGAACTGATTATTTGTCAGAAAATGTTGAAAAAGTGTTTCCCAAAACCCAGTCTGTCTCAAATGTTGTTTGGTTCACAACCCAAATATAACTAGACAACTGTCACAGAGAAGGAAAGACACCAGAAAATATTCACTTTAAAGATTCTAAAATCTGAGAATTTTTAACTTTTTTCTTAGAAAGTTACAGAAACCAATTGTCAATTGATATTAAAATAGTTACCGATTAATTTAATCTGACAACCAAATCAATTATTCATTGCACTTCTATATGCCATATTTTCTTTTTTTTTTTCATTTCTTGTGGTCGTCTCAGGACTTTCCCACTCAACACATTACTGCCACGTGTATCACATATTCCCATCAAGTGACATGTCGGTAGAGTTTCCTGGAATCGGTGAAGGGACAGTTGCAGCAGGAAGCTGGCTAAGGAAACGCCAAATGTCAGTCACACAGTTTTAGGATGAGTAATGCCCACTCATTCCCTTGATGTGGTGAGACATTAATAAATGGTATTCCTGACTCCTGCCATGTGTTTGAGGAAGAGAGCCAATGAGTCGTAGCGGGGATTGTAGATTTAAAAAAAAGTTGCACAGGAGCACATTGTTCCCATCACTCAAAAGTGGCTTCACTCATTTTGCAGGCGCTGTACAGCCTAGGAGCTGTGTATGGTTTCACATGAGGACTTGAATCTGTGAATTATGATATCATTAGTGAAAGAACTGGAGTTAAGCAGCCGGGTTGAAGGCCTGTTGTGTAGTTGCCACCCCGCCGACTCAGGGGATTAACTCTAAAATCCCACAGTTACCGCTCTGTTAAAAGAATACGTTTAAACGTTTTTAAAAATATCAGACCTTGAAAGGAAGCTTTTAGCTGCTGCTCTGTCCTAGGATGATAAACTGTCTGGCTGGAGAAAGACGTTTGCCCGCAGCAGTTTTGTGTTGTTCTGTTTGCTGATCAATGCCCCCCAGAGGACGAAGGAGTTTTAAGGACTCTTTTGTGGATTCATCACTCGTATGGCCTCTTACGCACCTAAATCCTGGTGTTGTGGTCTCTTTTGCTTCCTTTCTTGAGATGTTGTGATGAGAAATCTCCAATATGTCAGCACATTCACCCATAGTGAGTTTAAAAATAGGATAAGAGAACTACATTTCACACTGAAGTCCTACCAGAAACACAATAAAATCCAAGTGATATTTTCAGCTATTATTTGCCTTGAAAATGGAGTTCTTTAGTCATTAAAGTGTAGTCTCTACACAATGAATCTTTATCTTCTAAAAGACATTTTTAGAGAATATAAAGATTCATTGTATTATATGGCAAAACAATTTTCTACTATTGTTCTTAATATTCTCTATTTTGTTTCTGCACGGCTTTCGGTTGTTAAACATTAGCATGACTTTGACTTCAAAAACTAGGGCCAGCATAATAAATTAATTTAGAACCTTGGTTTTTTTGCGAACAACAGAATTGTTTGTTCTATGCAAAACCCATCGTTCATACTTCTTCCACCAGCTCTACCTCAAAACTCAATTTATGGGTGTTATTTTCCGGCATAATTATGTCTTTTTCTAACGAAACGTACACGCCATCTGGACTTCAAACAGCATTGAGAGAGAGTGAGATTCTTGTGAGGTCTTTCTTCTAGGCCATGATGGACTAAATAATGATGCTGTCAATTTTTCAAAGCATTTCAAATCCGAGGATGTGATTAAGATGAGTCAAATGAAGAGGGTGATGACAGACTAAGTCAAAGCTAAAAGAATGTCTTATGAAGAACAAGGCAGCCTGCTGGACCAGTATGCACACTGATTGTGTCTGCCTGTGTATTGTCATTTACCAAATGATTGGTCCCTGAGATCTGATATCGTCAAGTGAATCTTGCCTCGTTATTCACAAATATCCCGCTGGGCTGCCACGTCACTTTGTTTGTGATTCTGTAAATGATTCGATAACATTTTCTCATGCATCTCATATTTGTAGTAGAAGGCAGCTGATTTTCTTTTTTCATTCTGAATGATTGATCACGGGTAAAGTCATCAGTGAGTAGTGATGCTCTGTGATGTGTTCACTGTTTGTTACAACATACCAGCATGCCATTTAATATGTGCATACATCACGTCTTGGATTTCAGCCAGATTAGTATGTTGTTTTTTTTCCTGGATGATAACAGTAAAACACTCAGGATGGCATCTTACTGCTTATTTACTTATTCCACACAAATATTACACTAATGCGTGCTGTATTTCATGATCCAGTGTAGTAAATAATTATCTCTTTGGGGGAGAAAACTAATCTATTTGTCATTTACATTAATATTGTAATATCAATGCATCTGAAGTATATGCTGCACATATCACCACAATTATAATGTACTGTTCATTTACACACAGCATGGTGCTTATCCACATTTCCAACATACATATTTAAAAACCACACTGTTTGTTTATTGGTAGGTGTTTTTGCTGTCATGTTGAGATGTTGTTGTCATTTTTTTTTTTTAGCTTTTTCCTGGTAGGTGAGGTTGTAAACAATGCCAGTGAATAAAACCAGGAAACTTTTTATAGTGAAGTTACCACACATTTCATGTGCTCTTTTTTTTTGTAATGGCAGCCCATTTACTCACTGATAATGCATAGAGACCAATCAAATGTAGACCAGAAATCCGTTCAGGTTTGTAAAACACTAAACGACAATCATCTACAAGCATTTTTTCAAATTAACATAATCTTTCCAGATTTAACTAAATTTAAAGATCAGCTGAGCTGATTATCCATTCCTGCTTCTTTTTTTTTCTTGTTTTATCTGTTTTCCAGTTAATATGAGTTAATGATAAGACATACTTCTGCAGGAAACAACAGCTCTTAATCAAAAACTGATTAATCTTCCTCTTGCCACAAAGGCTGTTGTATGAACAGAGAAAAGGAGTGGCAGCTGTTGTTTAACTCCTCTCCTCTGCAACATTTTTGAGCGTCTTGTCACTTTACATCAACTGTGACATTTAGTTTTAATTGAACCTCCATAGTCTGTGTTGTTTCATAGTCTGTGGCTGATGTTCCACCCTCTTTCCTGTTGCACTGGCAGATCTTTTGTCTCCTGAGCTGACACAGTTTGACCCGGTATATTTCATCACTCACCCATTGTTAGCAGGAGGTGCTTTATCATAAAGCTTCACATCAGCATGCTAACATGTGCCCCGTTCAAGTGGATGTGCTCACTTTCTCCCAAAGGAAACATTGCTCTTTTGGCCTCTTAAGTTTCCGAAGTGTCATTGCCAATGTCTCTGTTCTGGAAGATTATACTGTGACTTATTAAAAGATTTTTTGGCAGACAGATCATCCACATTTGTTAAAGAGAGAATTATACATTAAAGACTCTTCAGGGCTCAGATCTAATAGCTGCTTGCCCTTGAAGGCACAAGTGGAGCAGTAAGACTGATAATATTAAGAGATGGGACTGGGACACAAAGATAGGAGATTGCGTATGTTTGTTTTTCGTCATATTGTCTGTGAATGTGCTACATGCCATTGTACGTGTGTGACAGCAGCATCATGTGTGGCTGCTGGTGCACGTATGTGTGTGCACAAACAGATCTGTCCATGTGTGTCAATGTGGCAGCAAGTATAACACAGAGCCACAGCATCTGCCTGTTTTTGTGACACTGCTTTGAAGTCTCTTTGATTCTCCCCAGTGCCCGCTAAAAAAGACTTCAGACACTTTCCGTCTGATTGCCTTAACGTGGCGTTGTCCTGGGATGCCCAGACTTTTGAGGACAAGAGGGTAGAGGGAGGGGCAGAAGGCAGAGCACACATTGCAAACTAAAGTAAGAAATAAACCAAATAAACCAAGGAGAAGTAATGAGGATGTGCAATAGCTGGGGAATGTGTGCAATATAGGTAGGAAACAGTGAAACACTGCAGCTAGAATGCTGTCGCTCATTGATTGTTCTAAACTGTAGGGAAGATCATATTATACTGGTAAATGTGACATGTCTTATCCATATATAATCTTTATCACACTGGGAGCGTGATGTGGTTTAAAAAATAGAGGGAGAGAGTATTTCCATGACATTTCCCAAACTCCTCAGATGTAGCTTCATCGCATGTGTCAGGCTGGTCTATTTCTGGTGTTTCAGAGGCCGTGGGGTTGTGCTTATTAGCATTCCTACTATGTAATGTTGCCGCTTACTGGCAGCACTATTAAAGGGCAAAGTTGAGGCTGAGCAGTTCAAAAAGAGAGAGGTCAGACCATTGCTGCAGTCCTGACACGCTGAGTGGAAAACTCATGATCTCATTCCATCTGGCTTCTCCTATTCCTGCACTGTCATAAGTATTACTTCAGAATGAAATGACATAATTTAACATAACTTATGGATTATAAAACTATACTATACTATATTGTCTGAGTGGAGTGCAAGAAATATCTCAAATCCCGTAATCTTACTTTTATGAAGTATTAAACGAAACCAACATGGAACCAATATTCGCTAATGCAAAATGTGCAGCACAGTCAGAATTTATCCGAGCACACACCCAATTATCATATCATGATGTGGTGTGTGGGTCAGTGCGGTTTCTCCTCAAATAGGAAAATTGATAAGGTAGAATATGTAATATTTGAGACGTTAAGGTCATCTGATTGCAGAAATTGATTTTGATATTCATTGTTACATTTTGTTTAATTAGTAAGAACAACTTTTGTGCTTTTGTTTCCTCAGAATAAGCTGTTTCTGTGAATATTATCACCCAGGGGGAAGCACATTCTTTCACACATCTTTGTCAGAGAGCTTTAGTGACAACACTCTGCTTTAGCCTCATACAATCAGAAATCTGTCAGGTGATAAAACTTCACCTCTGCTTTATCTGTGGCCTCTATTCAGGACTGTAGTTAAAAAGCCTGTGTGGGACAGAGGGTTTCCTATTCACATATTGTTATTGAGGAACCAGGTGGCGTCCCCCCTTGCAGGTGTCCCAGCAGCCTTTCACTGCTACTGATATTGCATTGGAATACAAGTGCAACAGTTGCTTTCAGAATAAAATCTACTCTTGAAAGAACGATTTAATGTTCTAAGATCATTCATTTGTCAGACGGATTGTACAGAATCATGTCGATAAAAAATGAATTACACCTCTGTCAAAACTCTTCTGTTCGGCTATCTCTCTTATTACTCATCTGTTTGTTTCATTATGGTATTTTACACAGGGCGTTGCAGCTAAGTTGCACCATGGGAAACTTATGTTGCATTAATATCACCAGAGTGGGTCACTAGGCTATTCAGTTTATTTTTGTCTGATTGCAGCAATACTGTAGCGTCTGTTTGCCCTGAAGTGCTTGGTTTCTGTCCACTTCAACTGACACAGTTTGGGCCGAATCTACTAAGATCCCAATTTGCGTATACTAATTTGCATGGGTCATCTAGAATTTTGCTTGTGGGGTTGAACCATGGTTTGCGGGTGATTTATTAAGATTGCTTGTATAAATGACAACAGGTGCAAAGTCTGGGAGACCACCCTATTTAAATGAGGATTGTACGTGTGCTACTAGTTGTCGTCATGGAGACAAGACGCTGGAAAAACTGCTCTGGGATACACCATCACTAATGGCAACACTGCACTGGAATGATACAGATGCGAGAAATTTTGTCATAGAAGGTATTGCATGACTCCTCCTTGTGACTGGCCCCAAATCATCCCCTAGTTCATCTGGAAGTTTTAAAATGACATTGCTGGGCAGAGATGGGGGAGCCGTAGGGGTTGTTGGATTGAATGACTGTCAGGCACACATAATTTTGTCACACTGTAGCCTAATGTCGGTGTGTATTTTTAATCACATTTCTCAGATCAAGTAGAAAAGTAGCCTTTGCTACAAAAGGGTGAAAAATGTATTCTTTGCGTCTTGTTTCATTGTTTTGATGTCTCCTTCTTGCGACAATAACCGCAGCAATGTGTGTTCAATTACCTATACAAACCTCCCTTTGAGATGTGTTAAATATAGATGCAGTTTCTACGAGCAAAAGTGCTATCGGGTTTGATAAATCATTTTGCGTGTGCTAAATTAATATATTTGCATTTTTTCCTCCCATCACACACACACAATTGCTTGTAAACGCCCCATATTGCATATTCATTGTAGTAAACATACTATCTGGATGCAGCCACGCTATTTTGCACCTTTGAAAGATGCAACCCTTGGTTAAGATGCAAGACTGTTAATAAATCAGTTTGTAAACTTTTTTGTGTGTGCGGTGAGTTTGCACACATTTCTACACACGCAAACCTTTAGTAGATCCCCCCTTTGTGTATTCATTTCTGTTGCTGCTGGAGAAATAATAACTTCAGAGAGTGAATTACTGTAATTCTGTGATCTGAACACTGATGTGCAGATAGTTTTTATTGGTATGCTTTGTAATAATAACCAAATAAAATGAGCTGTGATTCCACCTCAATAGACCATTATAAGAACTTTTTGTCAGGTCATCCTGCGCCGCTAGAAGGTAAATTACTAGAGATCGGTTGTTTCCCTCTGTCTCTTTCCAGATCATCTCAGATTTGGAAGCACAGTTAACAAATCTCAATGAAGAACTCCAGGGGGCCCACGTCCAGCATAAGCAACACTTGGCCGAGATGGCGTTGCTCTGGGAGGAGGAGAAGCAAAAGACGTTCTTGGACAAAGAAGCATCGCTGGATCGACTCCGCTCAGATATGGAACGAATCCGCAGCGACCTGGAGGGAAGCTACCAGCAGGAGAGAGATGCTGCCCAGGAGAAGGTGGGTGAAACACAGAAGGAAAGGTCTGTAGATTAAAAAAAAAAAAAAAACATACAAACAATATTTCTATTGCTGTTTGAGTTAAAAGTGACATTTTTATTGGCCTATTATCTAAAAAAACGGTTTCAACTACCAAGTTGACAGCGAAAATCTATCATAACAACAAAACAACAACTGCATTTCAGGTTCAGAGCGAGGTTAGAGATTCATACAAGAGCCTCAAGGTAGAGTTCTGGTTTAATACAGGAAAAGAAAAGAAACAGGGCAAGAGGGAGCCGCAGTACCTTTGTATTCCGGAAGTTTGAGCCAGTAGAACTCGAGTTTGGTGTTGTATTGTTTGAGTAAAAGTTTTGATCCTTCAGTTGAAAGTTGTTGTGGCTTTACAGTTAAGACTATATCTTTCCAATTCAGTGGCACTGTGAGCATTTACAGACATGCAAATTAAAGTCAAAATCTGATCAGAATGGTGTCCTCCAGAGTGGCGATTCCCCGATACGTGGTACATAAGAGGTCACTGAATGGTTTCATAAGTATGAGAAGGATGTGAGTCATAGTCTGTGGCCTTTACAGTCACCGGATTTTAAAACACTTGAACACCTGTGGAAGATTTTGGACCTACACGTCACACAGTGATATCCACCACCAGCATCAACATACCAAAAGAGGGAGTATCAATGTTCATTCGCCAATAGAGTTCACAGACATGTTCACAGGCACGTTGAAGCGGTACTATATCAAGACAGTTTGATGGTTTTTACTCTACCTGTATCTGTACCCATTTGTACCTTACACGTGCTATTGTATTGGTCGTGATCAACTCTTTTGTTCTCTTATTCATGATACTCTTTTGAAATGAAGACACAAGTTATGGGGTTGGACTAAAAGGTCAAGCACAGGGATAAACCTGTTGATCCATTATGCAGCTTTGTGTTTTGTTATCTTGCTGAACCAGAAGTACTTCAATTAGAACTTCTGAGGTTCAGGATCTTTCCCCGTCTCATATCCACAACCCTCGCCACCACAGTAACTGGACCCACGACTGGGAAATCACCCATAATCCTGTGCTGGTCTAGCAGGAAGCTGACCTAAGGTGGTGTTGATCAGAACCTAATCCCCCTGCAGGGCCCATCAAAGAGAGCATTTTTCATTAGACACCATCTTGCACCAGCTGCGCAGCATTAGCCTCGGAATGCAGGGACCTCCAAAGCACCCAAGCAGCCATTTTGGCTCCATATGGCACACAGAAACAGGGGTATTGGAGGGAGAGGAATGGGTGGAAAAGAGTGTGCTTATTGCAGGGTAATCCTCATTTAAAGGAGTCACGCTATTTCCTATCACCCCTTTTTTTTCTTTTTTGGGATTTCTGAAGGCTGTTTGGTAGCTAAAAACTCTATCTCTTTCGCAGACTTTAATTCTCCTCTTTCTACCCTTTTTGTACTCAGGAGGAAAAAATGACCCACAGTTGTCAGAGAATCTGGAGTGGATTCAAAGCAGTTAGGCTGGATGTTAAACTTAGGCCGATAACACTATCAGCAATGTGCTAGTTTCACTTTTTAGAAAAGAGATTAATGATTTTGCCGTCCTTTTTTTGTCAGCTGAAAGTGCACGCTTCTAAAAAAAAGAAAACTCACCAAAGGTTGAGCGCCTTACTTCTCCCCCTTTTTTGCTACTTTCTAATCTGTCCAAGTTTGACTTTGGAGCAAGCAGGAAAAGTTACACTACTTAGTTGCTCCCTGTTTTTTTTTTCCCCGCATGGGATTGAAGTCAGCCAGGCCTCAGATCCATATTGACTCATTCGCCTGTTTTGTAAGCTGAAAATTTCTCATTCTTTTGATGCAGACAGAAATGCTGTCCTCTGCAGTCCACTATGGTCTTGGAAGCCAAGCCTGGGCAGGCCAGCTTTTCCTTTTTTTTTTTTTTTGAACACATCTCCCAGATCCTGGAAAAAAGGCCAGAGAAATCCATTAAATCCATGAATGGATTCTCATCAAAGACGCATGCATTTAAGGCAGAGACACAGAAGGAGAAAGAAAGAGGGATGGGGGGATGTTTTGGGAGTAGATAGTCAGAGCTGTTGGAATGAAATAATGAGTAACAGAATATCAGAGCAGATAAGATCAGACGTTAAGATAGTTCCATACATTTGAGCTGCACCAAAAATAAAGAAGAACAGAAGAAGCGATGAAGGTAGGCTGAGAAAAAGGTATGTGGGGGGGTGTAGTCTGGTTGCTATTGAAGTTTATCTTTGTAAGTGTGTGTGTGTGGCTGCGTTCATGGGTGAAAATGAACACACACAACTCCAGACCTCCCAATCTCTGTGCTCCACTGAGGGCCCTGTGAAGCTGCCTGTGTGCCTGATAAAGACGCCTCATCTCTGGGCTACAGTGAGCGCGAATCCTGCCTCTCACCCACACCACTGCCTTATCTAACTTTCTTATTCTCCTCCACACCTCAACCGTCCATCTCTTTCTGTCTTTCCCCCATGCCCCCACTCCCCCTTTCCCCTCCCTTCAAGTTGTGGCAAAGCCCAGAACATTAGCATTCACTATAAAGTGTTGGCATTACCACAAATCAAGGCTGGACCTTTGAGGAAGTGTGAGAACACTGTTTCTTATCACACGTACACATATAATACACACATGCTCAGTCCTCACAGCCATATTAAACACGGGTCATATTTGCAATTAATTCAAAATGGGTAGTATTTACATCTGTGCCTAAGGCTTGGCTTGTGAAGAAAAGCTCACCTCTTCACCCCACATAGCTGTGCAGTACTCGCTCCCCGCTTGTAAATACTAGAGATCTGCGATAATGCAAGACAAAAGATCAGGAGGCCTGAGGTTTGATAGGGAATGAATAACGTCTGGAACCTTGAATTCATATTTACTCTTAGTCTGGAGAGCATGGCTCTTTGAACTGCTGGGGTAGATTAGATGTGCAAATTGTGTCTGATATATGTAATATGAGTAAGTGCGCACCTGGTATGTTTGCATATTGCACATGTACTGCATGCGTTGTGCAGTTTGATTGCCCTAATTTTAATGGCTTTCAAAACTGGTCTGAATGTAATAGCATGTGCATATTCACAAAAATGACACTCCCAAAGCAAAGAGGGTGAAGCCCACACTTGCTGATGACTCCTGAGGCAAACAGAGGAAAAGGAATGTGTGTGTGTAGGTGTGTGTGTGTGTAGGTGTGCATTGCTAGTACTTGTGTATGTGTGTGGCTGTGTGTAGTTGCATGCCTACTTTCACTTCAGATCAAAGGGAGAGGGCATTTCATCAAACACTAACCAAGTGTGACAAAACCACCTCGAGGCAAACAGCCAATGAGGAAGTCACTTTTTGGCATGCAGCAGCCAATCACCTGTGTCACTGCACCCCTGTCCCTCTAGCCATGCCCCCATGTGATTCCCTTGACCTACAAGACACATCAGAGCTCACACTCAAAGGCCACACACAGGTTGAGCTTTAGAAGTTACAGAGGTGTAAGAGGTGTTTTGCTTCTTTATTTTTTGTTTTATAGAGATAGTGCATGTATATTAATGAACTTGCATTGTTCGAAGCATGACATGTTCTGGACTAGTAATTGCATCTCAGACAGCATAGCATGGATTGGCACCACTATTGAAGGTAGTTAATCTTCTTTAGTGTCGTTAACTCTTAGAAACAAACTTTTCTTCAGCATATTACACGTACATTTTCTTTATGACTTTTAAAACGACGGTTGATGGTTGGAGAGACTGTTTGGTTTCCTTGGCTCGGATACACACTTCAGAAACCTCATTTACGTTGTTTGGCACAAGAAAGTCATCTGTATCTAACTTTGTTGTGCTATGCACAAAGCTGACGAGGCAGCCCGTTTTATGTGGCCAGAGATTCATCTGGGTTCACAGTATGTTTTATGTGTGGACACATGTTGTCCCTGACCACCTCCAAATGTGGTATGAATGATTCGATCTTAATGTGTCCACAATGTGTTCTTGTTGCATTTTTATCCATATTTAGAGTGCTGTCCTTGTGATCAGACCACCCAAGATGTTTTCAGTGAAAAACATGAACAAATCAAATGCATCTTGTTAATGTGTTTAATTTACACTTGCAAGGTTTTACGTAGATAGCAACAAGCAGGGTTTTTGATTTGGAACAGTCACTATTGCATGTCCATATGCAGTTGTTGTGTATTTATACACTCACAGTAGTTGCCCTAAGGTACCGAGTCTATATCTCTGTGATGAGGAAGTATATCAATAAATTGATAAAAGAAATGTATACATTCTCCTAATGAAGATAGTGGTTTAACATTCAGTTCACAGTGCAACCATAAGAGATGAGATCAGGCAATTTAGACTGTTTTTCTAGCACATCCAGTCACAACAATTTCATAAAACAGTTAACATCTATATTAATCTTTTCACAACAGCTTTGATCCCAACCCACAGGGACGTGTACTTTCAGACTTGGTGAACACTCTGTTCTCTCTCTCAGCCAGAAGATGGTGGTACGGGGTTGTTGTCATTGTTGTTGTCATAGTCTTATTCTTCTCTTTTGCCACTGTCACTGCTGACTTATTAGGTTGGTCCTCTGCCATTTGGAGATACACCAAATCACATTATTCAGTCGGTCATGGATTAGACACGAAGCAGAGAAACATAGGCTGAGGGATGATCAAAGAGGGCCCACATTCAACTCACACTGACAGACTAAGGAGAGACAATGAAATTGGAGGAGCTAAGGCTTAGAATCTGATTGTAGGAGAGAAAAAGGTGAAGTTTATAGTGTTTAGTGTAGGGAATTTATATGATATGCGGTGCATGTGTTTTTGTCAACTCTTGGTATATGTTTACATCATAGCTTTTGCAAAACCACAGATGAAAGCATTTTAATGCGCTGGAGAAGATGTTCTTGTGTTTGTGTATGAACATATGTTGTGTGTTTGTGTGCGTGTACGCATGCCCAGACCTATCTGAGCTCCTCGTTTCCTCAGTGCACCATCGGGCCCGGCGGCAGAGAGAGAGTCAGTGACTCACCCAGCAGATGAAAGAGTCAAAGTAAAGGCTCTGCCGTCCCAAAAAAACATCACACAGCTCCCTTGCTCACTTTTTGAAGTCATCCAAGAGGAGGGAGGGAAGCGACACACTTTCTCAATCGCATTAAAACATGGCGTCAGGCAGCTCCCATCTTGTTGCATGCTATAGATTACACTTCAGTTTGAAGTGGAGTTTAAAGTGGGACACTATGGTATTGGGCTCTGTTTTTTTGGGTTAAGTTCCTAATTCAACTCACTCTACATTTGAACATCAGACTGACTTTTTGATCAAAGGGTGGGTGGAGGTATAAATGGGAAGAGATGTCATCATAGGCAGAAAACTGAAAAAAAAAACTGAATTTTATCACATATTTCAGTCACTATTTGCAAACGAAAGACACAAGAGGAAATAAACGTAGAAAGTGCCATGTACTTAATTAAAGTGTCCTCCTTAATAGTGAAGATCTTTGCTGATACTTATAATAGTTCACACAAAATTTCAACACAGAACATGTGAATGACTCATAATTCCTCTCCACCTGATGATGTTAAACTACACAAGCCTCTCCTTCCACTAGGCATTCAGTCCCTCAAAGTTTTTGTTTTTTTTCCCCTAGACCGTATGATGTGGGTTAGATGTTAAACCCAATCCCACTGATGGTAATGGATGTAATTGGTTTTCTGATACCAAGAACCAACTGCTTGAGTGTGTAATCACTGAACATTTGGTATATTGTGTGTGTTTGATGTATGTTTATCTGTGTACGCCTGCCTGTGTGTGCCCATGATGCATTATTTCAGTACTATGTGTGATGCGGCAGTGACAGTGAGCAGCAGGGATGAAGAGAATCAGTACTGACAGGCAGTGATGGCAAACTGTGAAATGGAAATAAAGCCTCTTGTCATTACAACACCAACTCAAACACACATACACATACACACACATACTGATGCACAGACGAGCACAGCAAGACAGCAATGATTACAGACAAACGAGCAAATAACATCTCCCAACTCCCCCTCGCTGGCAGATTGAACTCAAATTGTTATGAGAGACATGCGTGGTGAACAGAGAATCGTTTTGAATGCTTACAAATACAGCTGCCACTAAAACGGAAAGGCTTCATGGAGCGATGAGGAAAAGCTTCACTTTGAAATCACTTCGTATTGTTGTTTTCTAGAAATGAACCCCGCAAATCAGCTCCCTTGTGTACAAAATACAGCATGGCACATTTGGGGTGAAACCACTAACAATCATGTACCGGTTAAGGTTTTGTGATTCGTTTGTCACCTTAAAAACACTTCTTCTCTTTCTCTAATCATCCGTCAGTCGCAGGTCACATGTCTCTACACGTCTCTACCATGTGTGGAGTGACATCATCTCCTTCTCAGCATTGTGTGAGGTCTTGTGCGTAGTTTTGTATATTTTATTACATTCTAGCATTAAAGGTAAAAGAAGGATTAGTCAGCCTGTATTTTTTTTCTCCTTGCGTCTTGCTGTGCTCAGGATGTTTCTGGGCATCAACATTTAGGCAGTGTGTGTAGCCCCAAGCCAATAACAGTGTTGTACATGAGGTCGGCGCAAGCTAGGATGAAGACAGGTTTTTTGCAAGCTCCTACAAGGTCAATTTAAGAACGAACTATAAGTCCGTCAGACCAACAGTGAAAGTTTAATTTTGAAGCTCTCAAAGTCTGTAGGCATCAAATTACATTTTGGAAGCATTTTAAACAGCAATGGTGACTTAACTACTAGAAACCAATCAAGAAAACTGATTTACAACCCCTTCAAACATGGGTTCAAGAGCCAAGGTAAGCCTGAGGCCTTAGATACCAATAAAACCCTAATTCCGAAGACGACATCCAGGGAACTAGTCTCATTCCAGAAGTCTGTGGGCTCTATTAAAATTGTGGAAACCCGGATAAGCTACAGAGACTTCCCAATGGCCTCTATGATGGTACTCTTCATTCAAAACTAGGAATGTAACGATTACCAGTGTAACGACAAACCGTGGTAAAATCCCTAACAGTATTACGGTTAAAATTCTAATTATCAGAATCAGAATAGCTTTATCGTCATTTCACAGGAGTAACAACGAAATTAATAATAATAATAATACATTTTATTTGTTAAAAAGCACCTTTCAGGACACTCAATTATTATTACATTTCAACAATACTGCGAAAATAATGATAACCGTGATAATTTTGGTCACAATAGCCGTGATATGAAATGTTCATGTCATTACATCTTTATTCAGAACCTTTCTCTATGGTTGTACAAAGCAGGGTTGTGCAATATGGAAGTATATGTCATGGCTCAGAAAAATATCAATTTTTCTCTTCTCTACTTTGTATTGTTTATATAATGCCCAGCGGAGGGAAAAAAAGCCCCCACTTTGAAGAAAATATGTAAGAGATATCCACTGGATAATAACTGACTGATCCAGTGAACATCTTCTCATTTCTTAAACAACCATCAGTTTGTAGAGAGCATAAAGTTTGAACTGTGTTTCAATGGACAAAGGTTATGTAGTCGGATGAGTCCAGATTGACCCTGTTCCAAAGGGATGGAGGTGTCAGGCCTAGTGCCGACACTACAAGCATGTGGGGGAAGTGTTATGATATGAGATTGCTTCAGTTGGTCCAGTCTAAGTTCAACAACATTATGTGTCCATAAAATGAGATTAGCTGAACCGGAATATGACCATGTTTTTCCATCACAAGATTTTTTTCCTCCCTGATGTCACAGATACATTCCAAGATGACAATACCAGGATTCGTCAGATTGAGAAAGAGTGGTTCGGGGAGCATGAGACATCATTTTTACACATGGATTTGCCACCACAGAGTCCAGACCTGAACCCCATTGAGAATTCTCCCTTTGTGAATTCAAGATCATTACCAAAAATTAATGCAACTCTGGATGGAAAACTGGGATATTTATTGTGACACTGCATAAACACTGTGGGGCATAAACAGTGTCATTATAAACAGGAGAGAGACTCTGATCAGCCAAGACGAAAATGACAAATTAGTACTGTGGTTGTTTGAAGCTCCAAATAAGACACCCACACATGCACTGGACTTACTATGTGTTGGCAGCCGTTGTGCGTTGAGAAATACATACTTTGGTTTCTTCATCCATTAGCAATAATTCAGCCGTTCATTCCAAGAATGGGAATGCACACCTTAAGCAAATTTCATTTCCCAACACCTATACATCAAACTCAAGATGTGTGTTTGGCTTTCGTGCATCCTGTTTGTCCATCGTCTGTGTTTGAATAAGTACATATCTTTGTGTAAGTGTGTGTGTTAAGGAGAGAGAGAGAGAAAGTTGTCACCTCATTTTTACCACTCCTTTCAGTCCTTTTTGTGCGTGTGTGCGTGTGTGTGTGTATGTGTGTGTGTGTTTGGCCTGGTTCCCACTGCAGATTATTAATTAAGTTCTGGTAAGCGGTGCATGCCTTGCCTTCAGATCCACTTCCACTCTCTTTAACACACACACTCACACACATGCACACACACACACACGTATTGGTGCGCACACACAAAAACACACACACACTTCAAAGCTGCCGCACTCCACACCGCTAGGATTAAGAGGCGATTGAAGAGCCTGATACAGCCTCAAAGTGCCTTCAGCACTAAAATGCCTTTGGCAGGGCACAGGTAGTCTCTTTGAAAGCACTTACACACACTCACACATTCACACACATATGGTTGGGCTTTTAATTTAGCTCTGATTTTTCCTTTGTATTTGTCACAGTCCTGTTGGGCTATTTTTCCTTGCATGTACTATTCCTATCCTCATCTATTTCCAGGCATTTTTTCATGTGTGTTTAGATTGTGAAACTGTATAATGTATGATGTTGTATAATGCCTCCTGCTAAATTTCCCCTGAGTGAATGTAGGTAAAAGGAATAAACTAGTAGCAAGCTCTTTATGTTTTTATGAAACATCTGAGGCTGTTTTCATGTCAATACGGCCATATGTTTCCATGAATACACTCCTCATATGTCAGCTCTCTCATATACAGTACAGAAAGTCACACAAACCTCATTACCTCTGAGCCATTTGCAGTGGTAGTGCTGATATGATGTTACTGAGATGTCACTGTGATGTATACATTTTCATTACTTTGATATAACATCTAAATATGAACTGCACAAATGATGACCTCAAATTAAAAAACATGGTGCCACACCTTTCATAGTCAGGTCTTTGTCTTCATAGTCATGTTTTTCCCAAGGAGCTTGCTTGTCAGCTATCAGTCAGTAAGAGTTATAGGTAGGATTAACAAAAATAACACCCCAAGTAACACAGTGTTACTTTAAATAAGATGTAGCCAAGGCAGGACCAGTTCTGCTGCAATAAAGGGAGACAACAAATGTGTCAGCTAAAAAGAAATGCATTGCACTGCCCTTCTCCCACACACAGTTCTTTCTCCTGTCTTTGCTACACCCTCCTTTGTCGCCCCCTCTCTCATCAGCTGCTATAGGGCCCCTAGGGATGAGCAAGCCGCCACTCAAAGAGTCCTGGCGCTGGAAGACAGGCCTGTATCCTCGGTGATGGTTCTTTGTTTCCGTGGTGACAGGTGTGTCCGCTCAGAGCGGACGACGGTGTTTGTCAGGAAATGTTAAGAAGGGGTGCAGGGTCCAAATGCAGCTCAGGTGTTGATGGCTGCGTAGGGTGCGTTCAATGAAACAGTGTTTGTTAGTGAGTTGTCTGTCTGTCAGTGGTTGTCAGGACGAGAGTCAAACACAGGGGTGTGTGTGTGTCATGGGTCTCTTTGCATTTGTTTTTAGGTAGAAATCAGGTTGACTGCCTCTTAACATAACATTACATTTCTGCACAGCCAGTGGTTTGAAGATGCTGTTTGAAGTGTTGCATATGAAGTTTAACAAGTTTGCTATTTGTTTTTAATGTTTTTTTTTCTAATGATGACACACAAATTCCTGTGCAGTTATGTTCATTAACAGATTATCAAAAGAATAATATAATTTTTAAAAAGATGCACATGAAGTTCACGTCCTCTTAAAAATAATGATGTGTATGTGTTTTTCCACCATTAAATGAAACCACAGATTAAACAGTAGTTTTACTACAGTACTTACAGACCTAATCACCAGCCAAACAGGCAGCCATTGACATCCCCATCAAATTCCAGCACTTCATACCTAATTATCTCACTATACACTTCAGCCTCTCCTTGAAACTCTGGCATCAGTACACAGTTAGCTGAAAGGAGACAGATCCTGTATTAGACACTTGCAGTCTTTGCTTCCAGCTGGCTAGCTTCCCATAAAGAAACAACAGAAAACAAAGAGACAAGCGCTGCTCAATAAATTCCTAACAACAATCTCCATTCATTCCTCATCTGTTTCTCCCAGCCTCTCCCGATCATCTTTTTTTTCCTCCCTATAGCTAATTGGCAGTAACGTTTTAATTCCCCCCTGCACCCCTTCTTGTTAAGTAATGAATTGTTGGCACGGAATCAAAGGAGAGTGGTGCCCACTGTGCGCCATGCCCGTCACTACCTGCTGGCACACATGAGCACTGGGAATGGCTTTGTTCCAAGGGGCCACAGGCCTGCGCCACAGGGACACACTGCCAAGAGCCAGAGGTCACTGCGAGTGTATGTGTGTAAGCATGTCTAGGGTGGGAGGGTGGCATATCTCTGTGCACTTCCTAACAGAAGATTCAATTTCACAACTCTCTCTCTCTTTGTGTCTCTATCCGTCTGTCTGCATATCTCGTTCTCACAGTCCCCTCTTCCTTCTTGTTGCAGACCAACAGCAGGCTGAAGCAGATTGAGAAGGAGTACAGTCAGAAGCTTACTAAGTCTGCCCAGGTAATCAGTTTCCTCATCCACCTTTTTCCCCTCTTTCATTTTCTGTTCCTTTTTTTTCCCCCACTGAGCTACTTGAGAGAACAAGTACTGATGGTGGAGGTAAAGAAGCACACACAACCACGTACACCTGCAGCAGGTCCTTTGTCCTTTACCTTTAAGCAGATGTGCAAGTCGGTTTGCTTACAAATTTGAATCGGGTGTTAGATTGTGTAAAAGTCAGACAAACAAATCTGAACATTAATGCTGACGCCTGCAAAAAAAGTATATTTAAAGTGACTTTCCTTTACTTGCTCTTACCTCATCATAGCTTTTAGTGCTGTGTCCAAAGTGAATCCCAAATAATCCTTTCAATACTCATGTGGTCTCTAGATTTCGCTAATTCTTTAATAATTTTCCAATGTCAGCACCAGACTGTTTACGTACAGCTCCAAAAATATGACATTACCGACATGTCAACACACTCCATGTAGTATAAACAAAATTATGTGGGCTTCCAGTGTCCAGTGGGATATGTTCATCCATATCTTACAATATGTTTAACATTTTAGACCATTTGTCTTTTTAGCTGGAGCCTTCTTAAACTGAGGTAATTGTTCTCCTCAGCCTTGAATACACTCAATCCTTCAGGAAAACGTCTTGATTCAAAGTGCCCTAAGTAGTGTTTACATTACACTGGAAAAGAGGTTTCTCCTTGATTATGTTTCAGGGTAAAATATCACAATAATTTGGCCGTAATTGCACCTCGTTACCCAAAAAGGAGATTCAAATGGGGGAGTTGTTGTTTTTCTTTATTTCTTCTCCTCTTTAAACCCCCCCCCTCCTCATTTTGGGTTGGCTGGCAAGGCACAGAGTTGAAAGCGGGGTTGACAAGCAGATGTGAGAAAACGGTAGCTTATTAGGTTACACAATGCTCAACTTCAAAAGAAGTCGGATGCTGTGCGAAAGTTCAGCCATGTTTGCCCGCTTTGGCGGTGCTGTACGCCACCGCAGACAAAGCAACAAGTGATTAATCCTCTGTTTTGGGGACACAACATTGGCACAGGCTCAACAAACAAGACTCTCTGACATTAAAGGAAAGTCTTTGTGTGCAGAAATCAGCACCTTTGTTGAAGTGGGTTGTTATAAAGAAGGTTATGGTGAAGGTGTGGATACTTCTGCAAACATATTAATATGCATGATAAATACAGGCTATTTGTCGTGGGATTGGTCGGCTTTGTTTTAAAAGGTAAAGGTGGAACCGAGGGGTTTTCGCTGCCTTCCCCTTGGGGCAACTCAGTCAAATGTAAACAAGAGGCCTTTGAACCTCAAAGGCTAACCCCAGTTGTTAACCCTTCAGAGTCTGACAGGGGGCATCGCTCTTGAGCTCAACTGCATGGCTAATAGCCCAATTAAAAACATACCATGCCATACATTATCCTGAGGGTAATGGAGACGCTCCACATAAGGGTATATATTTACATGCATGCACTCACGCATCGCTCTCTCTTACCTCGTTGCTTTTGTCTGTTTTTCTGCCTTTCTCATACACACATACACAGACTCTCCTAATTAGCGTCCCCCCAATCCAATCTTGTGTGTTAAGCGTCTAGCTGTGAGTGGTCCTCCTGGGTGACCTGTGAACTGAACAGGGCTGTGCTCTCTTCCCCCACTTAATGATCAGGCTACAGTGGGTGGTAGCTTTGGTTCTGGTGGGAGATCATTACTTTATCCATGACCGTCCACCGTGGGAGTAGGTAGAAGGTAGAGGGAAGCTGCTATGGGAGGCACAGTGCATGAGAAGCGCAATGTTCTGAAAGAAAAGAGGTTGAAGGTCACCCAATATGCAAATGTACCTCATTTATTTCAGTACAATGCCGGTTGTTACATTCCACAAATAGTGTGACCTCTTAGGCATGTCTTATACAAATAGGAATGTGTTATGGTATTTATTGTTTTTGATAGAAGATACTTTTTCAGCCCTAAAAAGTACATTTTAAAACAGTAATGGACCATGTTGCATTGCTTACACTTCAGGCTCCTGTCTATGTGAGTATTATAAATAAAAGTTCATTGGCAGGTGAACTGTTATTGACTTTAGCTATAAGGTCACCCGTCACGGGGACTAAACTATTCAATAATTCACATAGTTTCTGGATGAAAAACAGTGATTTGAAATGTATGGAAACCTTTGGAGTATCCTGCTTAATGCGCATGCAATGAAAAGTGACCCTCAAAGAATAGATGCAGTTTTAAGATTCACCTTTATACGCTCCCTACTGCACATGCTCATACAGACAGTTGAGAGTTTTCTGTTTTATTTTTCTAAAAGACTTATTTTACAACTGATGTATACCCTTAAGTTTTTGTATATTTGCATTACATTTGCTGAAGTGTAGTTTATAGTTGCAAGCCAGAGTGACACTTAGGCTATGTCAGTTCGTTTTCAGTTTCTAAGGACCTTTATCAATGGACCTAAATGCATCCGGTCCAAAAAGTTATTCCAGTCTCATTTGTTTTATTGGGAATGTCTAGTAAGTGATCTGGTCAGTCTTTATTTTATTTCTCCAGTAATCAGATCCCAGGC
>JAPTYQ010000029.1:22539283-22551414 GCA_029814465.1 Ostorhinchus cyanosoma
GTGTGTGTGTGTGTGTGTGTGTGTGTGTGTGTGTGTGTGTGTGTGTGTGTGTGTGTGTGTGTGTGTGTGTGGGCACAGTCCACATACTTTGTCTTTGCCTATGTATGTCTGTGTGTTTTCTTGCCCCTTGTGTACAGTATGTATCTGTTCTTACCCTTTTTGCTTGTCTGTGTATGTGTATGTGTGTGTGTGTGTGTGTGTGTGTTTATGTATGTGTGTCCTTGGCTGGAGGCGGTGCAGTGTGAGGTTTTTGCTGCTGTCTGAAGTCGTCCAGCCTCAGTGTCATTAGAGGATCTCTTTAATCCAGACTTTGGGAGAAACTTCTGACAGCACGCTGCAAATAGAAGGCCCCGCCGCACATGAAGAGCAGCTCGGCTCCTAACAAAACACCGAGTTTAAAGAGGCCCCTGGTCTTTTTTCCTCCTCCCACTATTCCCTCCCTTCTTTCTTCTTTGCTTTTTTTCCTGCCCTGTGTTGCTTTTACTTCACCCTAGGGAAACATGCTTGCCTTATCTGCGCAGGAGGACCACCCAGGAAAGATGACTCAGGCATTGGTGTGTCTGTGTGTGTGTTTGTGTGCATTCAGTGCTGGAATTGCACACTCATTTGACTGAGTGCAGCACTCACATTTTTAGAACTTTTGCTGTTAATATTAATGCATGCCTATACCTGCATGGATCGCTCTGAGCGGTGTGTTTGTTGGTGCTTGTGTGTGCGTGTGCCTCGCTAATCCTTTGAGCCGAAGTTTGGAATGAAAGGCAGAGGCACATTTCTGATGGAGAGGTGAGAGAGGCCTTCAAGCTGCCGACTGTGGGACTGTGCTGCAGAGGTACAGCGTTGCCCCTATCTCCTCACTCCGGCCATGTGTTTTTCTCCTTCATGTCACTCCCCTCCCCTGCTTCAGTCTATCTTGCCAACTCTCATTCTCACTTTTTTTGAACTCCCTTTCTTTCTGTCTTCCTGATATGATCATATTTCTGTTTTATCTTCCAAGCCTTTTCACTTTGCATGTTGTGTACCCCTTTCCCCCTCATATACATTTATATTTCATGCTCCACCTCCCACCGCAGCCCCTCCCTCCATCTCTCCCTAAGGAAATCGAACCCCCCCCCTTCTCCTCACCTCCTCAAACCCCTCTTCCTGGCCTGTTCACAATGATCCCAGGCTGCATGACTGATAAAGACCATATCATACTGAGCATCTGGAGACCCTTTAGCACAATCCTCTACAAACAGTCGTTCACACACCTTCTCACTCTAAATGCAATTGAAAAAACCTGCACCTTGTGTGTACAGTATGTGCGCATGAGGGTGTGTGTACAGTTTTTCGAGACAGAGAATGACAGATCATTGATGTAAACCACAGCTACAGCATCTGGAAGTCCTCCTCAGAGTTCACTGTGGAATTGTCTGTATGAGTGCCCTCCAAATATTCTTTTACAAATGATTTAACAAACAACTATAATTGTTGTTTGCAAGTTCATGTTTTAGATGTATGCCCCTGGGTTAAGCACTGATTAGTCAGATGATTGTAGACTGTACTCTGGGTCACAGTTTAATATTTTTATTTATTTATTTATACTATTGTGAATTCATAATACTTTCTCTGACAGCAAAACTCCAACACATTGGATCACCTCAATGCAACTCAATCCTGAAAAAGTAGCTTTTTCCTAAGTTTTGATATATATATATATATATATATATATATATAAAAGATTGAATTTACTCTGAGCTAGAGCTGCACAATATATCATTTGAGCATCGTCATCACGATGTGTGATGTGCAATAGTCTCATCTCAGGTCCTGCAATGTAGGAGGCAAATGAACTCAATGTGTTCTCATCTAAATTCAAGGGTATGTGACACACTGCACGTAGCAATCCACCAATCGCAATTCTTCTTAATCAGTTTGGAGTGAGTCACTAGTAACAACGTTGAAAAATGAGCAATGAACAAGAGAAAATCACCGTAAACGAAGATTTGGTGCAAAAAAGAAAAGCAACATCTGTTATCTGGAATTATTTTCGGCTCCAAGAAGGATGTTATTAAAACACGTGTTCTGTGTCGACACTGCCTTGCACCTGTTGCCAGAACGAGAGGAAGCACAACTAATTTGTTTGACCATTTACATCGGCACCACACAGCTTTTTATATACTATTATACTTTATATACTTTTTATATGCTATCATATACTCCTGAGTATTTTTTCATATCACAGTATTTAAAAAATCTGTTTTTTCCAATATTGTGTAACCCTACTCTGAGCTTTTATGCACATATACTGTATATGATCAGTGAATTAAATGCAGGTAAATACCTGATTTTCAGAAAAAAAAAAAAAATCTGAGGATAATAAAATAAAAGACGATAAATCACTTAATTTGGAAACCACCACAGAAATATTTTGAGGTCTTTAAGGATTAAACAGCTTATGGGATAATTATATTGTATTCATTGGTTATACTATGCCATTAAACATATGGCCACCTGCAAAATGTCTTTGTTATTGTCTTTTGTTCCTGTGTGTGTTACATTTAAAGTGACCTCACAGCAGTTTCATGCAGTGATGCTTTAACACCTGATATTGAGGTAGTACTTTATCTGCAGTTATCTGGTATCAAAAGCAAGTTGACTTGAGTTAAGCCTGTATCATACAGTAGAAAAACACCATCACACACAATGATGTATCTGTTACTCTGCCTTATAATTTGGCCATTATGTCTGAAACAGATAATGACTAAATACTTCCAGGGCTTTTTTGAGTCATACAGGGCTTTTTCATCTGCGGAATCATCTCATATTATTCTATTAATGAAGTGACAAGTGTTGAACTTCTACCCTCAGAGCTGTTTTGAAGACTTCAGATAGAAAACCCACATGAAAGAGTCAAACACGTCACTGGAGAGGCCCACTAGTCAGCCTTACTTCCCAGAAGACCTTGTCCAGAAATGCTGTGTCACAGTGTGGGGAATCAAAAGTGGGCTTTTGAAGGGGGTATGTGGTTCATCGGCTTCTCGAACGCCTCTGTGGCCTGAATGGGGTCAAGAAGAGACATCTGGGTGTAGGTGAGGTTAGGATCAGACAGTGTGGTGGAAAGAGTAAAGAAGGGGGAAGAGTTGCTGTTATGTATTTTTGTGTGTGTAAATTCTAGATAATCCCCTGACATATAGCATGTGTTGTACAGGAACAGATTTTCTTAAATAGTACAACTAAAAACAGCTGAGGGGCATGCCCCCCCCTGCAAGCACTACAGTACATCACCTCACTTATGTGCTTTTGCCATTACCAGATGAGATAAAATGACACAGACACTCCTGGAAATGCTTTTCTGCTGTTGTTGAGGCTTTGACTCACCAATAAACAAAATGAAATGATGAAATTGAAGGCAAGGGGTTGCACTGGATGGAGATGTGGGTTGTGATGGGAGGGAATCGTGACTGGCTATGAAACACCCTGATTAACAGGATGAACACGCTGAAGCTGCCTTTAATACTGCAGAACTAAAACTGACCCTAACGTGCGGGAAATTTGTCGATCTAGAAAATTATTAAGCCTAGGCAACGCACTTGGGAGAGTGTATTAAAAATCAAAACTCTTTAAAGAAAAATGACAGCTGCTGTTTTTTATACATTTCTCCTCTTGGCTTTGTAGTCGGTTGTTCTCAGAGAGTTCATCGTGGCCTTGAAGCCTCACAGTATTTGTGTGATTTATGTCCGTGGAGTGGGTCATAGATCAGACGGTCATGCCTATCACCTGGTCTGTGTTTGCCTCAGCCCTGAAAATCGACAAGGCAACACCTGGCCCGCTCACTCAACTCCAGAGACACAAAGGATATTGATGCTAACCAGCACCCCACACACTTGTTGGAGGCCCTGTGTGTGTGTGTATGCGTGCAGTTACAATTGTGTGTCTACACTTTTATATTACACCACGTGTGTGTGTGTAAATGCACTCACGTATGTGCAGACAGTCTCTCTGCTTTTCACACAGACTAATCAAAGACGAAGTGTCCACATGTGTAACTCAACATCTGGTTCTGCATCGCATGCAGGAACTGCGCCTTTCTTTCCACTGCGATCACTTACGGGCAGACTGGGAAAAATACACTTCATACACACATTCTGCGTATTGTCTGTCTTGCTTCACGTCATCCTGTCTCAATCGTAGTAGGCTAATTTGATGCTCAAGGGAGAAATCTGATTAACACAGACACACGAGAAGAGTTCTTATCCGCTAAATAGTACTGAACATTTCTCTCACAGCATACATAGAAATGGCATCTTTGCAACTTTATAGAAAGTTTGGAAGGTTATAGAAAATTTAGAAAGTCACTTATTGCGCGGCCTTGTCTAGAAATTAGAATTAGTTTATTGAAGCCACTTTCCACTAATTACTGTCATGACTTTATTATTAGCCTTTTAACACACAAAGACTAACCGAAGCCTCTGTCACTGATATTGTGTCTCTTGATCTCACCTCAATCATTTTAAGTCGGCCTCAGTTGTAAGTATAGATTATTTGTCACAGTTACACATTGCGCCGCAGATATCTTCTTTTTTTTTTCTGTCAGTTGGCCAATAACACTGAGTGTCTCTCCCTTCCCCCAGGCTCTGCAGGAAAAGGTGGAGAGTCTACAGAGGCAGCTGCACAGCTCAGAGAAGAAGCTGCTTAGCAAAGAGCTGGAGACGGAAGAGAAGGTAATACACTCCCTCTACGTCTTTTACACGTCTCTTGTCAGACGTGTTGTGGAAAGGCAGGTTGTCATTTAAACTCATTATCACTGTGTTACTGTCACTACCTATGATGAACATTCTCAAAGCCTGATCATTACTGGATTTTTGCAGTCAATTCCAATATTAGCAGGTAAAACTTTTCAGTCTTTCCCATGTAATGTAAGTGATTGATATATAAAGGAAGCAGGATTTTACAATTACAATAAACGTCACGACCAAATTTTTCTGGCATCAGTGTACAGCCAACTTATTATAAATGACTATAAAGAAGAAATCACAGCTTCTGTGTCCATGTGCGTCATCATTTGAGAATGCATTAACACTATTAAGTGAAGTGTGAAGTTTATTTGAAGTTGTTTTTTTTTTTTCAAAGGGACAGTGCATATTAATAAGCACAGTATGTGCCAATACACAAGATTATAACCAAGGCTAATTTCCATCTTTAGTCCCTACATAAAACATAGTTGACATAAAACAGTATAATCCAGTACTTAGAAGAGTACAATCCAGTGTACTCATCCCACAGACATGTAAAGCACATTATATGTTTATGCTACATTGTACACAACATACATACACACACAATTTCAGAATGCCAGATGACTTTATATGAGATTGTGGAGGCAGGTTTGATCGTCCAGTAACCATGATTTTAGATGTTCAGTGAATGAGCTGAGGGTGGGCAGGTCACGGATATCTGTTGGTAATGTGTTCAAAGTTTGAGAGGCACGGTATGAAAACACAGCCTGTCGAACGGTGCTTCTTCTAGACGGAATTATACAGTCACCTCCGGAACTAGCCCAAGTTGATCTGTTTTGGGTTAAAAGGTGGGGAATCCCTTTCAAGAGTATAATTCATTATCAAACTGAATATTGATATTTGACACTAGGGTGATATGATAAACTATAGGATCCAGTATATTCCTATCATGATATTTTCTCCTTCTAGAAAAACAGCACACAAACAATTGTTCTGTAAATCAGTGTGCACACAGATGCTCATGCTGATGCATCTGTGATGGACAGATCTATCCATCAGGATATAGATATTTATGCCGCATTTCTTTCCAGTTCTTGCTAGTATTGTGCTTCACTGATTCCTCTCACCCCCTCATCACCTGAAGACCCTTTGGTTGCCATCCTTACCAGACCCTCCAGGGGGCCACAGTAGACAGAAAAAAAACAAAAAAAAAAAACATTTCCTTCCTTGTCTTTCCTGCCCTCCCCTCATCATTCGACCATCTCTCATCCTCTAAGTTCAGAGCCAATGATATGCCCCCTCACACATTGCCCAAATTCCTTGAGATTTGGCTTCAAGAAACAGCGCTCAGGGCCAGGAATGCCACCACTGCCTGTGTTCAGAGGGAAGCCTCTAAGCACACAAACACACACACACACACACATATGGACACACACTCTGCCTATGGCTTTTTTGAATGCCCTGTAATCAGGCTCTGTTTTGACCTTGACACACACAGAGAAGAAAGCACTAATGACTACACTCACAGGAGGCTGTTCTTTGTACCCTGGTATGTACACCAAAGGCATTCATTCTCATGTGTCCCCTCTGATCCACCCACTGACCCTTGTGCACACTTCACACACTCGTCACACATCTCACTGTCTGACCATCATAAATCTGCAAGTAAGGGGTCAGTGCTTTTTAAGAGCCAGTGGTCACGCTGCGCTGGGTTCCCTTTGACTCCGAACCCCTCAACCTTCCCGCTGTAACATCAGATCATTTTGCCTGGATAAGGCTTTGAGTTGCTCTGTCTTTAGCTTTGCATGTGTTTTGTTATTTAACACATATGGTTCAAGGGGTGTGGGCCACATGACTCATATGGTTTTAAGTCCTCAAAGCCCGACGTTTTGTTCTGATACTGAAAAAAATGAAATTGCTTTTTCAGTCAAATACGAAATCTTGAAAAAATGTGGAATACAGAGACACCGTGATGACAGTTTCAAATATTTTCAACAAGAGAAGACAAAAGCCAAAAATAAGTGACCATAAAGAGGAACGTAAGACAAATTTGTAGGTATGAATAAGAGGAGAGAAACAACAAAACACATCTTTTTTTTTAATTGACCAAGGGAAAATCCTGCACACACCACAGCTGCTGCTCATTTCAGACAAAATATTAAGAAAGGACATGACCAGTCGTACAAAGAGATGGAGTGGGATGTTTTCACGAAGCATAAAGTTTTCTTACTGGCAGATTTAAAGATGAATCATCACGTGGGCACAGGAGAGATACATTCTTAAGTTCTGTGCAAAAACTGAGTAAACAAGACTTAGAATCTTACTAAGCATTTGGTACCAATTTTTAGTACTTGACAGTTCTTGATAGTCTGCCAACGACACACTTCGCTAATTTATAGCAGATTGTTTTTCTGTGACAAAGTTGGACGTAAAACACAAACAGGAAGTGAGCCACATCAACTTGGTAATCTGGCGGGGTAGATGAGTTCCCAGTGAACTCTGCATGATGTCCCTTTGGCTTGACCGCCAAAGTACTTGGTGACAAGTTAGTGTCCTTATTATAGGTCTACCACTAGTCAGCCGCTATAATTAGAGGCAGAAATTGCACAATGACTCAATTCAACACTATCATGACATGTTGCCTTTGATAATGATGATATCACACGGGCATATGAGGAAAATCTACATTGTTTAATGCTTTATCGGGCAAAATGACTATTTTTGATACATTACAAGACAGTGACAGCAACAGTTACAGTTAGGCAAGTATTCCAGGTCATATGTGGTCTGCAAGGTCCACCTCTGCATGAACAGTGAGCGTACCTGCTTTGTTAGGTACCATGAAGTAATGGTACTAATGTATGGAATGGATGTGGACAGGGGTCTGGATCAGCACTTATGTTGGTCTAATGTTCTAAAAGTCATGTTCTTATGTTCAAAAATACATGTTCCTTTAACCTTACATGTGTTTTCTTGTATTTTTTTAATATTTTCTTCTTGGATTTTTTTTTTTTTTTTGCCACTAATGCGTAAGGAATCAAATATGGTAACTTAATTGACCTTGATTTTCTACATAACAATAAATATAAAGTAATAAAGTCTTGTTAGGTCCTGCAATAACACACTAAGGTTGACATTTTGAATTTCAGAGTTTTTCTATGACTGTCCTATAAAGGGTTAAATATGGACCAGTTATGAATTGCAAAAAAATATAAATGTATTTATTGTCATCGCCAAGTGAATGCCAGTTAATGTGAGGGCACCTGATGTCAAGCTGGAGCTTCTTCTGATTGGCCTGATGGTCATGTGACATCTGACCACTGGTGGCGTACAGTGTCAATACATGGCACATGTTAGTGAGAGGTTTCTTCTTCTTCATTCTGATGTTTTTTAAAGTCATTACTATGCAAGTTCATATTACTTTGATGATGATAATGCAGTTTTTCAGTTGTCTATCACATTTACTGCACAAGTGAAGAAGAAAAATACCCCTCAAAAAGCAACAACAAAGGAATTCTGTATTTATTCTCTACCTAATGGTGTCAGGTTCATGCAATCTTACAACTGAGATTAAACCATGTATAACAATATGAGTATTAGCTGCGTGCCACTTGAATGCACACTCTTACCTGTCTGTGTCTTTTCTGTCAAAAGTGTTGAGCAGGAGTCAACAACCTTTACAATCTAAAGAGCCAATTTTGACCCTAAAGAAAGAAAGAATAATTTTTTTAAAAAGGAAAAAAAACCTGTCTAGAGCCATAAACAATATGTTTTTATTCTGTTTATAACCAGGATGTTGTTGCAGTTGTACAATGTAAGAATGGCTTTAGTCCTACAATGACAAGCACAATGTTCAACAATAATCGTTATTGATTTCATATGTTTCTTATGTTTTTTGACACAACCACAGGGAGCCACTGGAGAGCGGCTTAAGGGCCACATGTGGTTTGAGAGCCATGGCTGTTGGACCCCAGGTTTACTGTATTGATACATATTTCAAAAGGAAATAATTTGATGTATATGTCCTATAGCGATATTTCATCCCACCAGGGCTAATCTGCTGAGGATCTGTTCTCGTTTCCTGGTATTGTCCTTGATGTGTCGCTCCATCTGTAGTCCTGCTGTCATTGTGTATTGACTGAGCAGGTGCCTACAGAGCTACATATATGTATGTAAATGCACGTGTGTAAGGACAACACTACTATATGTGTTTCCGGTGAGTCACACCTCTTCAATGTGAGAGGAGGGGCTTTGTGAATCAAACACAACTGCTCACCTATGGTCAGGTGTGTGTCGCTTCAGATGGGTTATGGATGCAGTCAGTAGCCCTTCTTCTGTGTTTTGGGTGTAACATTTGTGTCATAATACATACAGCACATGCGTTTGCACTGTAGTGTGCACAGCAGAGTACGAGTGCATTGTTTTCTGTGTACGTGTATGATAATAAACCTAAGGGCCTCCTCTCCCAGTCTCCTCACAATGATATTGCCCTAGTTTATCTGCCAAGACGTGTCTTTGTAATCCGATCCCTCACACGCTAAAACAGCCTTTCTGCCCAGACTTCACACAGATGTTGCTTGCCTTACTCTTGCAGGGCCCTCGCAGGCTCCCCCACTCTAAAATGGCGGATCAGCAGCTCATTGTGTGGTTCAATTCTCCTTGAAGAGAGGAGCAGAATGTTGAAGAGTATGGCTCTTTGTATAAATACATAATGATACAGTGGGCACTGAACTTTACAAGGTTGAGAGACGTGTCCTTCTGCAACATGGGAGCATGCTAAAATAAAAAATGATCTCTGTAGTTGTTTCAGTATTGATGCAGACAGAGAAATGCAGAGGAGTTCAACTTGTGTTCTGTAGGCTTAGTTCTCTTTTCTGTGTGCCGTTTTTGTTGAGGCACATTACATCAGCAGCTTCCAATCCATCCTATACTTCTAACAACCTCAGTAAGATCTGTAGCCACTTCTAATCTCCTGCCTTCTTTTTTTCTCAAATTTTGTGAAGCTGTTTCTTTTTTTCCCTCTTGCAGCAAAACGTTTTTGAATTCAAATCGCTCCTTGGTGAACTCGCGGTGCCAACTCAGAGCATGTGGAGGTGCAAACTTTGTGAGTGGCATCATCTTTGATGTACCCCCTTGTTCCTGACAAGGTTTTTGTCACTTTGGAACAAGGGGGTATATCAAAAATGTCTTTCCAGCAGCTACTCACCCCCAACCCCCCATCCCGTCCCACGCACGCCTGTACACATACACACACACCCCAACTTCATTAGCATACATCAAGCTTCCCAACGATGTGACAAACTTCATTTGAACGTTGAAAGTGTTGAGGGCTTGTTCCTTTCTGCTGGCAGCTGTCAAAAACCACGCCATGTGACAGTACCAAACACAAGGGAAAGTCAAAACCACAATCTAAAGACTATATATAGATGAAATGTTGTCATTTTAAGATGACTGGGAGGGGAAAACGACTGCCGCCTCTCGCAGTCTTCAAAACTAGAGAATAACTCTTCATCAGGAACAAAGTCTCATTTTAAAGAGAGATGTGCAGATGAAACCTGATTTTCCTCCAGAAACTCAGTCCCTTTTTTTTTTCAATGCTTTGGGAAATAGCGGCACACTTCTTCTTTTTTTTTTTTTTCCCACTGTGTTTCCCGTCCTCTCTTTTCTTTTCCCGCTCACTCTCATTTAGAGTCCATCAATGACCAAAACCTCATGGTAGGTTTGATCAGTGGTATATTTCAAACACACACCTGTCTTAATGGTGAGGATGGGGGGTGGAGGGGGGTTCATGCTGCCACCTGTCAGAAAAACAAACATGTCTTTGCTGTAAAAGACGTTGAAAGAAGAGAAAATGTGTATTTGCGTGGAGATGCGAGGAAAGGGACCTTGGGAGAGGCGAGACAATGCGAAAGCTGACGGAACAGTGTCTCTGAGGGAATACATCTTTTGGGGATTTTGAGAGGTGCTCCTGTTTAAAAAAAAAAATTCTAACTGTTTTTCTGAGACATGGTAAAGTCAGAAATGTGAATCAGTACCCATCCTTGTTTGTGTGCGTCTGTTAGCCTAGCATACGTTTCCACAACAGAGATGGTGTTATGAAAAAGGCTGCTGCTGCCACCCACACACATTGCATTGTAAACTATGGCTCAGCTTTAGTTAGACATACTGTGGAAAGATGTGATTGCAAATGCTTTTGTCTACTACCAAGCAAAAATCTGTATTATCCACCCTCGGTATTAAAGAGATATATCATACATACATAATGCAGGAATACAAAAAAAAATAGGTTAAATTGTTTCTTTCACAGCCTGGCAGAAGCAGTAAATCTTCTTAATACCTTAGTTATTTTGCTGCTGTGTCGGTCTCACACCAAAGGCTTGGCCAGCCGCTCAGTGCAGTTGACCGTGCAGTCGTTAGGACAGATGCCAGGTACACAGCTTTATTGCATCACATCATTCCTCGGCTCTAGATTTAGCTTTCCTCTGTAGTTGTTTCTAAAGCAAACATGGCGTGTCTTATTTGATCAGCCTTACGACTTTATGTACATTATCCAGTTGTCCCTGTTGCTCTTTGCTAGTCTCGGTGAATCCGCTGTTGCAGCCTTGCCCATTCTAATGTATGGGAAGGAAAATGGAGACAGGATTGCCACAAAGGAGCTTGTAATTTAGGCACAGCGGATCTCTCATTGCTGCGGTGGCTGCACCATACATGAACCAAGAATGCAAAACTAAGGAGCTTGGCTTTTGAAGAATCTAGACTTATATTCAGAGTGGTTGGTAAGGGATGTGTTTATTCAACCATTGTTTATTGCTTTGGTCTGAGGTAGTGGAGTGTGTTTTGTCTTGGCTTGCCATTTTGTTATGACTACAGAAAATGCTATAGATAGAGATAGACATTTTGAAAATCTGCAATCCTGTAGCTTTAGCTCATTTTTTAACTCCTGGACATTCAAATTAAAGCTTCTGAAAACAGTTTTTTTTGCCACTTGTTTGAAAAAGCCAGTCTGAAATTACCCTTGTCTTTATTCTCACACGGGATAAAAACAATGTGTTTCTGAAAACTGATGGATTCCCAACCCACTGTTATTGGCCGGACACTTTAAAATGAATAGGGCAGAAGGAGCCTAAAAAAATTGGCAAAGTTGTGGCAGACTAATCTACTGCACGCTGTGCCGAGACAAAGTGAGCTGCTTCATGTTGGGATCATTTATACTGGGGCTTGCTTTGAAGTGCTTCCCAATCCCTTTCATTGTGCCCAGGAAGATTAATTAGCCAAAGCCAGAACAATCAGTTAAATCCACAACAGGAAAATTATTTTAGGAAAACCAATCTTTTTTCCCTCCCCCTCACCTCATTCACGCTTTCTTCACTTGAAAGGCCGGACTGATGAGAGGAGGGGGTGGGGGGGTGGTAGTGG
>JAPTYQ010000029.1:22561042-22580415 GCA_029814465.1 Ostorhinchus cyanosoma
GCATTAGTACAGCCTGTGAGCTTATTTAGTTTATGGCAAAAATGAATTCAGTATAAAAAGAAATGTCACCTGTATGCAACAAATTTTCCAGTACTATGTGTATTATGCATTGTTCGTCTCCTTCCTGGAGCAAATATAATAGTCATAACATTTTGATTTCTCGTTTACTATTACAATTGAATCTAGTGGACACTTGAGTAAGAAAATGGGAACACTTGCAAAAAAAATGATCAGAAATCTGGATAATCTAGGAATTATGTATTAAATATTTAGGTTCCATCTAAACATCATTACCTAAATATGATCAAATATCTGCAGCTACTGACTGAAATAGCATTTTACCAATTAAACAGGTTTAACATCTAAAACTAAATTTCAAGCCAAACCACATTCAGCATCTCACAAACGTAAGTCCACCCCTCACATTTCTGCAGAATACCATCTGAACCAAAGATGATGCACAAGAAAACCAAACAGTCTACTAAAGACGAGCAGACTAAGGACATGATGAGAGCACAATGAGACCAAAATGAACTTATTTGGCTCAGATGGTGTCAAGTATGTGTGACGTCAACCAGGTACGAGTACAGTTCATTCATCAAACCATGAACGCCAACACGTACTGTGACAGACTGAAGCAGAGCATGATCCCCTTCCTTTGTAAACTGGACCACAGAGCAGGATTCCAATATGATAAGGACCCCAAACACACCTCCAAGACCACCACTGCCTCGGTAAAGGAGCTGAGAGTGACTTAAACCCTACTGAGCATCTGTGGGACCTCCTCAAATGGAAGGTGGAGGTACGCAAGGTCTTCAACATCCACCAGCTCCATGATGTCGTCATGGAGGAGGATTCAGTGGAACTACTGAAGCTCTGGTGAACTCCAAATAGTGACACTTTGGGCCCAATTTGGACATTTTCACTTCGGGGTGGACTTACTTTTGTTGCCAGCAGTTTTGACATTGTCTGTGTGTTGAGTTATTTTGAGGGAATTTACACTGTTATACAAGCTCTACACTGACTACATTGTGTCAAAGTGTCATTTCTTCAGTGTTGTCCCATGAAAAGATAGAATTAAATATTTGCAGAAATAAGAGGCGTGTACTCACTTTTGGGGAGATAAAGTACATGTACATATATGGTGCCTGGCCTGATGTGATTGCAACTAAAAATCAGACTGTGCTGGAGTCATGTTTTCACCCTGCTGACATGTCGCACCCCTCTAATGGAACGACAGGAAGCGAACAGAGAGATAAAATCTGGCATCTGTTGAACGGACGAGCAGGTTAATCACTTTACCAGTGCAGGAGCCCCCGCGCCCCAGAGTCAGGGAAGAGGAAGATGGGGTTAAAGTGATGGATTAAGGATGAGTGAAGGAGCCCAGGGTTCAGGTTAAGACTGATTCAGAGAGGGATCGCTGTCCTGTCAAGCATGGCAGAACAGTGGCGTCCGGCCTGTGAAGTGTCTGCGTGGTGCTTCAGTGCGAGCAGCAGAGGAAATGAAAGTCATTACTGTCAGTGTGGAGTGAGCTTCATGGCCCAAACGGGATTAGACAGTGCATCCGACATTGTTTCTATACATTGGTAGACTTAAAAGTCAAGCGCAAAATGGGATTAAAACGAGGGAAAAAAAACCAATAAATAACCTTCAACAACTCCCCCCCCTCTCTTTTTGCCTCTCTTTTTCTTCTCTGCCTTCTTCGCTGCCAATTCCCAGCCTATTTCATGTCTAATTCTTTCTTCATAGTCTTTTCTCTTTCACCTGTCTCGCTCCCTATTCCACTGTCTCTGACACATCTCTCTTTCCCTCCTTCCATCTTTCACACACTCATCCCCATCATCAAAATGCACAGGTAGGCGCTTACTCCCACTCGCACTTTACAGTCTCTGTTTTGCAAAAAACCCATCCTTCTGGGGCCAATTGGCGCTTGAAATCCAACTTCATTCCCCTCAAACTGAACCCTTTCAAAAACAAACCCCCACCACCATCACCACTCGCAGTCTTTTTTTTTTTCCCCTCCTCTTCCTCTTTCAAAACAGCCCCATAACAAACTGCAGAATTGTTGCCCTTCCTTAACTTTTAAGGGTATTATGCACCATGTCCAACTTCAAAGCCTGTCTTAACTCCACACTTTAATTGCATCTTTCCCAGCTCTCTGTGTGCCATTTGATTCTGCTGACAACAGCGATTCTTCTTCCTCCGTTCTCCTCCATCCTTCTCATCCCAGGCACTTCCACGGCTCCTCGGTTCTGCCTCGTGTTGACGGTTGACCCCCGTCGTCGCCGCCTCAGCTCCTCTCATCAGCTCCTTACTCCCTTCAGAGACCATTGTCCCCCTGTTGTCACCTACTTTGAAGAGGTAGCCTCCATTTCCTCTCTCGGCAGTTGCTTGTTGCCCGGGGTGTGTACGCACCAAACAAACTTGAAACACTAACCCCCTGTCCTACATTGGCTGGCTCTTACCGTCTTTATCTGCTCCCTCTTTTGCTGTCTGTCTGTGTGAGCTGACTTCCTCCTCATGGCCCTGGTTGATAATTGCCATAAGCTTCCCTCTTGGTTTCATTTTCCATTGTCCTCCCCCAAATTCTTGGCTCTGGCTTGAGATAAAGGGATGAGTACTTCAAAGGAGTCTGCAAAGAGTTTAACCCCAAGCCGAAAAGGAACAGCACACAATACTGTAATTGAGAGCTGTTACTGATCACAGAGCTGCAGCACAGAAGGGGACAGCACCGGTGGACGTGCACGCTCACCCCGTCCCAGTGTTTATGACTACAGCCGAGGTGGCCGGTAGCAGTTACGACGGGCCGAGGCTGCTCAGGAGACCAGATAACCCCGTTGTAAAAACTTCTCTAGTCTGCGTAAGTTGTTGGAATGGAGACGTTAAGGGTTTTTTCAGTCAAATTTCACCATAAATCGGTGAGGTCAAAGGAAATTAGGCTGCTTTTCTATGCAATCCACCATCCCGGGAGCGTTACTTTTACAATGCATACCCATACATGTAACTTATTACTTAGACGCTGGATCAGTCAAAGCATAGACATGGATTGAATGAATATCATCTCCCAGTCATTCTGAACACATATGAGCATTAGCTGTAGAGTTCCAAGCATATTTTGTAAGGTAAGACAGAAAAAAAAAAAAAAATTTTCTTTCATCCTTGGCCTTTTATTTTCCACAGTATCAAAATTAGTGTGAAACTCAGTGAATACAAATGGAAAAAAAAAAAAGCAGAATTTTGCAGCATTTTGTTGTCTTGTGATTCATCTTAGGATAAAAAAAGGCAGATGAAAAGACAAGTTTTACCCTTCTCTGATTTCACAGTGTTGGAGATTTAACAAAAACTTAATGAATAGCAATAAACAGTGTTGTGTGTGGATAGGTAGACTACAATGTGCACAGCCTGCGACTTACTTTAACCCATAAAGAGCCAAACATCCATCACTAATGTTTAATATCTGTTCGTCCATTAATCCTATCAATACATGTAAATAATTGATGTAAAATGCAGTTTGTCATCTTTTCATGCTCATCAGATATGACCCATTTGGACGTTCAGAGGCTCTGTAGTTACCGTGGAAACACCATCATCTTCTACAACGTTGATTCACCAGTAAAACCCATGGAGATGAATCAATGACAGTGGATGGAAATGCTTGTTTTTAAATTCACTTAATGATGCAAAAGTCGCTTTTTCTGCAGTTTTCTCCGCTTTTCATACAATAATCCTCAATTTTAATCAGAGCTTTTATGAACATCTACATAATCAGTGAATTAAATACAGGAACATACCTGATTAATACTGATAAAATACAAAATACACAGGATAATATCATCAATAAATGGTGATAAATCACTTAAGAAAGGTTAGATATAGAGAACATTCCATTCGCGAACTGACACAGAAGTAGCACTGGGTCTATATGGGTTAAGATAAAGATTTATAGGAGATGTAGGCTTAGAAAGTAATCCCACTAAGTAATCTATTGATTTAAGTATGTAACTGCAGTGTACTTGACACCTATTTGGATTGTAACTCCAGTTGCTCATGTTTTGTGCTCTGAATACGTGCATCTTGCTAGTGACCCACACTACGCCAAAAAAGAAGCGGCCAACATTAAAGAATTGATTGGTCTTTCAAGTGATTTATGTTTGCCCCACTCCTCTATTTATAGCGCCTTTGTAGTCAGACTGAAATTGACCTGTCCCGGTAATAATATCTTCCCAAACAGAGACACAGCTACACCCCATAACCTCTCCCCCTGAAGCCCTCTTTCAAGTGTCTTTTTATAGGGCCAGGAGCCAAGGACACCCCTGGTCTCCAGCCAGTCACGGACTTGGGGTCAGCTCCAGAGGGGGCAGCAGGGAAGACTCATCCTAGGATGGGACCTCCAGTGAACCATAGAAGGGGTTGACAAGGCAGGACACGAGGGCCCAACTGGCCCCTGGCACTAGCAGGAGGTCCACACCATCGCCATGGTGATGGTTTCCACCCTGGTGTGTTTTACTGTCAGAGGTCAGCCTCAGTCCTCTGAAGTTAACAAAGGCCAACATTGTCTGGCTGGCATTCTGTTTATTAGCTAGATGACCTCTATGGCTGTGGAAGTCTGTGAAATTGTCCTTTATTTATTGCCAGTTTGCTTCATTTCTGAGTCATCACTATCTGGCAGAGGATGCGTGCGCTGCGCATCTTTTGCTACGACATCAGGTGTTGGTTTGATGTTCCAAATGTGTTTTTTTTTTTTTTTACATGACCCAAATGCACTGAATTTGAAGACGATAAAGTGGCCTTTGACGGATGCGTAATCCCTTAGTCATCACGGCCTCTTCAAAAGCAGCTTCCTCTTTTATTAACCTTGATGGGAAATGACGCATCAAGGGAGAAAGTTTCACAGCACCTTTAGCAAACAGGCTGATCAAAGTGTTAGCCGTCTTTGTACAGTACTTTTTGAATCCGTGTCCACTGAGACAACAAGGACACACAGACATCTACTGTCTCCCTTTCAAGAATATAGCCAGTCATCTTGTACAAAGAGTCCCCTGTGGTGGCTCATTTGAACACTAAAGAACGATCCAAAACACTATTGGCTCTGTTCTATAAACACTATCAACAGTGGCTGCTGCCAGTGCAGTAAGGAGAACGCATTGTCCAACACGTCCAACACTGATCAGGTCTCATCTCAGTCCCTCCCGGTCAGAATAGTGCTGAATGGATCTATACTGAATGTCTGAGCTGTCTGTGGGCTTTTTTTTTTTTTTTATGTTATCTCCTGCTACGGTTAAGGAGGGTTAGCTGTACTGTCAGAGCTGCAGGCTTTATTATTTTTTTTATTATTTTTTTTTTTTTTTTACAAATGATACGATAACATCCTCAGGGGAACTGAGCTTTGACTATGTGTCCTTTCAGCCACTGGTAGGAGCTGTGGAGTGATAATATAATAACAGGAGCATGATTTGATTTATTGAAACATGGTGCATATGAATGACAATTGGTTAAAATGACAAGTAAAAAAAAAAAGAGAGAGACAGGGGAGGGGGTGCACAAATGATAAAAAATAAAATGCTTGAATTTGATGTTAGGATGCTTAAAGTTATAAGTTGAGCTCTATAGTTCCTTATAAATAGTATGTTTTTATCATTCATTATAATATAATATAATATGTCCAGTGTTTATAAGAGGATGTGAAGTATTTAATACACGCCTGTGCATGTGTAGTGCATCCACAGGACCTCGTAGTTTAATCTGGAAAACTATGCATTTTTTTTTTTTTAAGAAGAAGAAGAGATCCCTGCGTCTTTAAAGTTTATGTAGCAACAGAGGGATTGTTGCGATAATGCTATTGGGGCGGCAGATCAGTTACTTCTGACGCTCCAAAGCCTCGGGGAGTTGGCTCAAGATTGCCTGTCTTTGATAAGGTCCTCACATTGTAGCAGGCAACTTCGTGATCTGGGGGGGAAAAAAAAAACGCACGGAAAAGGCGTTAAAAACTTCACAAATCCGGGTTTAAAAAATACCCGATACTCAAATACGTGTCGTTTGGAGTTATTGAACGGGTTTGTGCATCTCAGTGGGGTGGTGTGATTTTTTTTTCGGTGATATTAGGTTGCAATTGTTTTTTATGCTGCTTCCGGGACCAGGCAGTCGGTTCCTTACTTTGAAGTGCGCTGCTCCAGCCTCTCAGTTCAGTTGGTGTTGGAGTCGCCTACAGGAGAGACCTACCGTACGGCATGGCAGCCTGAAACCACTGGGAGGAAAGAAAAAAAAAGGAGGAGGGAGAAAAGCGGTATTTTTTTTTTATTTTTTTAATTTTTTTTCCTCTCGGGTGCATTTTTCTCTCCGTTAAACCGACTCGGAACCTGAACGGGACCGTATGTGGACGCGCCGTGGAGACGAGTATTTGTTGGATTATGTGCGGTTTTTTTTTTTGTCGGATTAAAAAAAAACAACAACGGGAGTTTAATTTGAGACTGGGAGAACTCCGTGGATCGATGGTAAGTTAAAGCAGAGTGTGCCTCCTCAAACTGGCCCCCCCATTGGAGCTGCCTTTGATGTGCTGTTGACTCGCCTTTGAAGTAACGTTCGAGGGTGAAACCAACGCGTAAAAACGAGCGGAAAAAATACATCTCTCATATCGTTATTCCAGCCACCTTGTCGAATCTTTGACTTCATATTCGGGAAGTTAAAGTAGGTATTTCTTGTTTCTGCTGGTTTCTTTTTTCTTTTTTTTTTTTGGTGGAATTCCTCCCCCACAAACCGTGAGACTTTGGTGTTCTTAGGATTGGACGTTTAGAGGGAATGTTTTTTCCTTTTTCGTCTTGAATGCAACATCAGTTTTTTTTTTGAACTAAGTCCACTTTACGCGCACTCCATTAGGGTGGGATATAACTTATTCATCCAAAAGTGAAACGTTTAACGGGTGGTTGTAGGACATTTGTGAGTTGTAGTTTTGTCTGACAAGTTGAGCACTCGTGTAAGTAACTGTGTCAGAGCTTCAAAGTGAAATCTGCAGTGTTGCACATCAGCCGCTCATACAGCAGCGGTGATGCGTTTGTGGATGGAACGAGCCTCTGTAATAAACTGCTTATATGTGAATATCTGCTGTCAGACTGGATTGTATACATATGTGAGTTCGACTGTGGACGATGGAGCATGTTTAAAGCTGTAGGAGTAGCACACCTAAAGCTGGAGCAGACACACTGAACTCCATTAACTATTTTGGTCACGTTTTTCGATCTCATCGAGTTTGTCCCACATCAAGGTCCTACAGGTAGCAGCGGCATGGCTCGATTTGACGTGATTTAGCCGCTTGTAATGAGATGTAGGGGGGAAATGCCTCGCTATGCTCAGGAATTAGAAAGTGCCAAGGGTTGAAGAAAGACATGTGTTTGTGTATCTGCAGCAGGCAAGCCAGGCTGTAATCCTGACATCAGGCGTGTGATGGATCCGGAAGCGTTAATAAAGCCCGTGTCCATGCGTAATGCCCTATCACTTTGAAGGATAAATGACTTATTAGTGGTGTTGAGTTCGCAGCCCCGTTTGGCACATGTAGAAATGGGACTTCTCGTGTTGTCAGAGATGGAAACGATGCAGATTTAGTTGAAGCGGCTCGACGGTGCATGTGCGAATTCATGGTTACTATTCTGTCTTAATTTGTTTCCTCGTTCCAGGTTAAGATAAGAAGGAACGCTGTTTATGTAATGCTGCTGCAGCGCTTTTCTCTGATTTTCTGTGGACGAGCCTGTCTTTTTCTGTAAAAGTCAGTGAGGGTCTGAAAAGACTCTTGCTGTGTCTCTCCCCCTTTGAAGTTGGGGCGGATCTGGTTTTGATTAGATCAATACTTTGTGTTTCAGAGAGAAGACGGGCAGCCAGAGAGAAGCTCCCCCGCTGACATAAGAGAGTGAGGAGATTACAGTAGAAGCTCAGAGGAGGCGAACAACACACGGGCTCTCTCCTGCTGCCTTCAGAGCCATGAGCCGGGCGCTTATGGACCATATCGCCAGTAGTTTCCGAGAAGATGCTCCTCGACCCCCGGTGCCCGGGGAGGAGGGCGATGCGCCCTGCTACCCCGGCAAACTCGCAATGATGAAACCCCTGGAATCCCCCAAATCTGTTCTACTCGGCTCTCCGGGCTCCTCGGCGAGGAGGAACGAGGATGGTCTTGGGGAGCCAGAGGGGAGTGCCTCCCCGGATTCACCGCTCTCCCGGTGGACAAAGTCTTTGCACTCTCTCCTCGGAGACCAGGACGGTGCTCTTCTTTTTAGGACATTCCTGGAGCGAGAGAAATGTGTCGATACTTTAGACTTTTGGTTCGCCTGCAATGGCTTCAGGCAAATGGACCTCAAGGATACCAAAACACAGAGAGTGGCCAAAGCAATCTACAAGCGCTACATTGAAAACAACAGCATTGTGGCGAAGCAGCTCAAGCCCGCGACTAAAACCTTCATACGGGATAATATCAAGAAGCAGCACATAGACTCTGCCATGTTCGACCAGGCTCAGACCGAGATCCAGACCAACATGGAGGAGAACGCCTACCAGATGTTCCTGACCTCTGACATTTACCTCGAGTACGTGAGGACTGGGGGTGAAAACCCGAGTCACGTCAACTCGAACGGGCTGGGCGACCTTAAAGTGGTGTGTGGATACCTGCCCACGCTCAACGAGGAAGAGGAGTGGAGTTGTGATTTCAAAGCCAAAGCCCTGGTTGGACTGTCTGCAAAGGCTCAGAGGGCCCCGGTGTCCATGAGGGCAGTGGAGGTGATGGACAGGGGATACAGGTAAGAGTGTGTGTGTGTGTGTGTGTGTGTGTGTGTGTGTGTGTGTGTGTGTGTGTGTGTGTGTGTGTGTGTGTGTGTGTCCACCATGCATTAGTCAGTCACCTTCATCCACACTCAACAGATCATGCACAGGCTCTACAGTGGAAAACACATTTTCCTTGAAGGGTTTCTGGTGAGTTCGTAGAGGACTCTGGCTGTCTTTCCCTCCCTGCTTGTCTCTGGCCCCTCTCTCCTTCTCTCCCTCTCTCCCTCTCTCCTTCTCTCCCTCTCTCCGGCTCCAGTGCAGTCCTCTGCTGGCGCTCGCCTGGATTTCCGGGGCTTTGAAATAGTTCCGCAGGATGAGGGATCGTCTTCCACGGGAAAAGTTCACAGAGCACGGCTGGCTCCGGCCCCAGCCAGCAAATAATAGATGATGACATTGCTATGCTATGCCTCCTCTTGTACCACTCTGTCCTCAAATTTTTTATTGCAGATCTTTACATTAGATGTGTTGTAACTCCATATGGATGTATTTATTACTTCTTGGGATTTCTCATCTGTTTGTGCATTTTTAAAGATAACTTGTTCTGGGGTAGAACTGTGGGAAGTTGGTAACAGACATGCAGTAGTGTTTTCTTTGCCCATTGATGCTAATTTGGCACTGAATTACAAGTTGCACATAACTTTTAAGAATGAGCGTGACAGGCAGAGCCAACTTGACAGCTACCTGTTTTGGGCAGCGCAGGTTGACAGCTTGTGTACGCTGGAGTTCCCTTTAATGTGATCCTTGTTGGCCAAACTGAGAGAATAGCTCCCTTTTGAAATGAAGCCTCAGTGCCTCTCTCTCTCTCTCTCTCTCCCCTCCCATTGTCACCATACAGATTCAAAACATGTGGAACCCATTTCTCCCCTTTTCCGCTTCCCTCTTCTCACTTCTTCTCATCTGACTCAGGTTCTTTAAAAAAAAAAAAAAAAGCAAACAAACCCTGAACAGCAGCAGCTACAGTACAGAATCAACACCCCCCCACCATCACCACCACCACCACCTCCTCCACCCCAACCCTCTCACTCTCTCCTTCCCTCTTTTCTTGTTTGCGTCAATTCTCCTCTGATTCCCTCCTTTGCTGCTTTCCCCCGCCTTCCCCACTTTTATCTTTTTTTCCCTTTTGAAAACTCAGGGATGGGGACTACGAGGCATGCTTTTGGAGAGAAAGTGAGGGGTGGAGGGGGAGAACGGAAAGGAAGGACATAGAGAGAGAGAGAGAGAGAGAGAGAGGTGTGTGTGTGAGGGGGGGTGCACCTCATGAAAGAAAGGGAGGGACGTAGAAGGGATAAATGAGGGGGTGAGAGAGAGGCAGGGAGGGAAGAATGCAAGGCCAGCTGTGTTAAATACCTGACTCTTTGCAAGCCCCTCTGAAGGTCAGCCTGGAGCTTGGGGCCTACAGCTTTAGTCATGCTGGGTCTCTCTCTATCCCCCCCTCCTCCTCCCCCGTTTTCCTTTCCTTCTTTTCTTTCCTTCCCTTCCCTGACACACTCTCATGCTTCTGCTCTTTACTTTTTTTTTTCTCTCTCTCTCTCTTTTGGTCACTCCTCCTCCTGTACCATGGCAAGAATGCATGCACAGCAGGAGATGAATGCTGAGGAAAGAGTGAGTGTGAATGAGGAATGGAAAGACAGAAAATTGACAGTCATTTAAGGAAGCAGAAATAGTGCACAAGGAGGAAACCAGAGTTTTCCCAGAGCAGTTGTACAGTACGTTAGGCAGGCTCATCAACTGGCCTGTGTATTCGAGGGGAATTAGGTTGCCAGGCTTTACAGTAGCTGACCGGAATTATTCATCATAGACAAGGCCACATATGCACACTCCATGCTTTGATCACATCCCTTTTAGTATCATTTATCCCTCAGAAGATACACTCTGACTCCCTGATCTGGACGTAAATGAAACACACAATTCAAGCAGACACAAAATGTCACCCACCTGTTGGATACAGTCTTGCAGTATTGTGTTAGTTTTAATCTGATCTCTGTTGTTGTTGTTGTAACCTCTCCAGATCATACAAGAGAGGAGACTCACTAAACCCCTGCCATGTGGGTTCCTTTGCCCCGGTCAGCAGCACCAACGACAGTGAGGTGTCCAGTGACGCCTTGACCGACGACTCCATGTCTGTGACTGACAGCAGTGTGTAAGTGAATATTAACAAAACATACGTGTGTATGTGTGTGTGTGTGCCAGTGTAGGCTTTTCGGGAATGTGAAGGGAGGTGTTGTGTGGGTTTCAGAGAAGATCAAGTGTCAGGTTCATTCAGCTTACTGTGGGGAGTTTTACCTAAACTGGCAGTATGCTGTAATGGAAAGGTAGGTGAATTATGGCCTAGGAAAAAAAAAAAAAACCTGCAAGACTACGGAGGAGCTATCATATGATTCAGAAACAAGTCCCATCTTTATACCTGGCTTTCCTCAGACAGCCTTTCAATATGTATTTAATAACTTTTCCTTGTAAATGTATCTGGTTGGCATGAGTGGAGGTGTTGACTATCAGTCAGGAAGTTTCACAGTGTAATTCAAGGTGTAGAATGAAGTACTTAGATGTTTGCCCAGTCTAGAATAAAAACATTACAATAAAAAAAAAAAGACAGTGACTAAATAACAACACTCTAAAACCTGGGATCAGCAGATGTTCATGTATGTGAAGATGTTGAAGTGTAATTACTGAAGTGATTTGCCAACCAGTGAGGTAATCCATCCTCTTTGAACACAAAGTAGTGCATAGGATGTATACAGTCAGTGTTACGCCTGTTACATGTTTATCAGTGTACGCTACGTGCAAAGAGCCTCGTTCCTCTAAAGGATTACTCTGTAATCACGTGTTGCTCAAGTGACAAGGTACTATGAAATCATTACTCATTGCACAGCTCAAGGCCAGCAGCAGTCAGGTCAGCTGCTTTTGGACAGAAAGCAGAAGCGTTTTGGTCCTCTTTACCTCATCCCACGTGGGAGGTGTCAAGGCCTACATTAAATGACATCAGTGGAGCATCAGGGTTAACCATGACAGAGCTACAGATACTTTATGACAGAGGCACTAATGTTCAGCGTAAGGGGTGGGCAGGGATACACAGGAATATGGCAGCTATAAACATTTTTTTTTTTACAACAGGGAGTCCCCTGAACTGGCATATCTCTAAACAACCTGGCTTCAAAGAGCCCGGGACCCATATAGTCCTACCCTGCTGCACTTTGCTCAGTTCAGTGACAAAGCCATAGCCACAAGGACACAACCCCCACCCTCATTTCCTGCCTACTCTGGCCTTGATCAGAATATCTGCCTGTCTTTAGGTCAGTTAAAAGGATCCATAAACATTTGAATCTCATTTCTAGATAAAGAAAAGAATAGAAGAAAAAAGTAACAGGGAGGAGGCGGATTGGTGGGAAGAGAAAGAAAGTGGTGGTGGTGGGGGGGGGTTGCTTATATCTTATTTATGGATTTGCTTGGACGCTGGGGAATGCAGCTGCGCAGACTTCAAACATTACCTTATCTTACAAACCAGCCTTTTGATGTGCGGAGATCAGAGGCTGACTGCGGCAGCGCTTGCCAAATGAAAATTGGGAGGGGGGAGGGTTGCTTATGCGCATGACTGTGGCATTTCAAAGCAAAAGTGGAAAAGTGCTCCTCAGTTAGGCTAGGTCACCAGGAAACTGCTCTTTAGCATGGGAGAAAAGACTCAGTTTTACACTGTCAAGTGCTTCAGTTTGAAGCTGGAGGTTTTCTGATTGATTTCATTTTTAGCCATCAGCTATTCACTCCCTCAGATAGATTTAACCAGGTTAGATACACCCTAGGGTGCTGTCCTGCAGCAGCTCTTTGAATAAGTGTAATGAGTAGCTAATGCTAACAGTGTCCTGAGCTCAACAAAAAGTCATTAGGGAAATGCTAATGCTGACACTAGTTGTGGCCAGTACACAGCACACTGCAGTGTATGTAATGTTGAAAGGAACCGGCCAGCAGGGTGCCCAGTGCTGCGATGAAGCCAGAGCTGAAAAATGAGTGTCATTTCTATGGCAAACAGAATCTCCTACCGCCTCTCTCAGAACCATGTGAACCTCTGCTTTGACACAGATAGCAGGATGGAGACACTAGCATCATTTACTGTACCTCTGAGTGTCTTTTTTTGTTCTCAGATCAAGCCTAAGAGATCAGAACGGATAGAATTAATAAATTAGATTTCTGCTTGAAGTGTTATTGATCTACCCAGTTGCCTAATAAGTGTTTTCCTCACTGCTTGTTTGGTCTTAAATGGCGTTTCTGATTGGGTAACTGACCTTTGATCTGTCTCTACTCCCTCAGAGATGGCATCCCTCCCTATAAACTAGGCTCCAAGAAGCAGCTACAGAGAGAGATGCAGCGCAACATGAGAATGAACAGCCAAGTCTTTCTGCCTGCTTTTCCTGTAAGTACACAAACGCACACATATACACATGTTCAGAAGTCTTTTTGAACCTGGGCCCCACAGTGTAATTTCCATACCACCCTCTGCTCGGGGTCTCTCTGGGTTCTATGAATAGTACCGCACAAACTGTATTCGGCATTCTCAATTCAACAACACCAGCAAAGATCTGAAGAGTAACGTCAAAGACCCAGCCTCCCACTCACACACACACGCACATCCAAACACAAGCCCCCTCGCTACCTTTGGTGTCACCTACACCCCCATTAGGGTTCCTTGAAGTCGGCGGGAGACGGGGAGGTCTCTAAGCTGTTTATCGCCGCAGCGCTCGGAACACACCAGGGTTTTTCTTCCCTACCGATGCTGTAAATATGGAGAATAGGGAGAGATGAGGAAGATCTCTGCCGCTTTATCCCGAGGGCTCTGAAATCAGCCCCGTTCCCCAACAAAAACACAAAGATACTCAGACACTTTTCACACGCACATGCACGCACACGCAGCGCTTTGATCCAAGGATGAATGGAGCAAACGCACAGGGAAGTGACAACTTCCAACAGAGCTGGCCCCCTTTTTTACACAGCACCCCAACCCCCCTACACCCCCCCATGCACACACACACACACACACACACCAGACCCTAAAAGTGAAGGATCTAAGGGAAGAGTTAGAGCATGTCATGTGAGTTCTGAGTGGGTCAGAGGGGAGACGGTAGCTCCATAGAAGCTAACAGGACAGGAAAGGTGGTGCAAAATAGACATTTGATGTATGTTATAACATGAGATGATTAATAACATAAACTGTATGTAACCCTCTTTTTTAACATTTTCATGCATGCAGCAGATATTACTTAAGAGAAGATCTCCAGATTGGTTCCTACCACCCTTCTCTTCTCATTGTCCCCCTTTGCTTTACTTTCTCTTTTATTCTTGTTTTTGTTTCCTGTCTGATTTTTGGCGATGGCTGCCTTTCCCATGGTGCACCAGCCCCAGGCTCCATCAAACAGCACCTCTTTTCTCACTCTTTTCTCTTCTTCATCCCCACTACAAAGACATGTGGAAAGCCAAAGAAAGAAAATCAAGAAAGCCCCAGTGCAAAAATGCAAATAATTTAAGATATGTGTGCACACACAAATCCTACTGTCACTACAGTGTACCTCAAAGGTGCCCAGTGTGTGATGTGAAGGTGCAGGGGAGGGATGGGGCTAAATTAGCCCAACCTTTCTGATCCTCTTTTTTTTTTTTTGGCACCTTTATCTCTTTCTTCCAAACCTTCCTTCTGTTCATTTTCCCTCAGTCCCCTCCTGTGAACACACATCTCTGAATCTCAACTTCCATTTTTTTAATCCCTCTTCGTTTCCTCCATGGAGTTCTCTTCCACCCCCTGTCGATATATGGCTTTTATTCCTAGATGTAAAGCCACTGCTTCCATCTATCAATCCCTCCGTCCTTCCCTCTACCACCCTATTCTCCCCCTACTGAGTGTTTGATATTTGACGAGGAAAGCTTTGAAGTGTGCTGACTTTAAAGAGGCCTACTGATGATGACAGAGGGAACCAGCCGAGGCCTAGCCCAGCATGACCAAACACTAGGACCTGCCACCTTGTAACAACCTGGTGGCCCCTGGTTCCTAAAAGAAAGCCCTAATCCGCACCGCCAATGGCAGTAAAGTGGTAGTGGAGTATGGATGTTTTGTTGGAAGGGACTCAACATATGAGGGTGATATTGATGATATAACAGCTAATGTTTCTGTGTTTTTTCCCCCCAAAGCGTACTCGCCACCCTCCCAAGGATATCGTCCCCATGGAGCCTGCAGAGTTTGCAGCAAAGCTCATCTCCCGCTTGGAGAGCCTGAAGAGAGAGCAGGACACCATAAGCTCTCTGGAGGAGAGGCTACAGCAGATTCAAGAGGTTTGCACCAGACTCTTATTCTTTATATCTAGTTTGCCTCTTTTCTTTATGTGGTGTGTGACATACACTATCATAAATTCACTGTAAAATCAGAAGTGGTAATCATCATGGAGAGACCAGTGGCGATGTTACAGTGGCTGTAAAAGCTCTCACCCCTCTTTGTTGTCACTGTTGCATGATGCAAAGAGCTAAACTGCTGTTGCATGGTTATTCCCGACTACATTCATTGATTGATCTCTGCAGAGCTGTTTAACCTATGAAAGAACGTCGATCCTACCATTTCACAGTGGCAATAAATAGCAGTATGACAGTGGTACCTGTTGGAATGTGATGTTTTTTATCCTCAGTAAGATGACAATTTTTCATTTATTTTCAGGAGGAAGAAAGAGAAGACACTGAGATAATGGGAAGCGCTCCTCAGCTCTCTCATCACCCCTTGACCCTCCTCTCAGGCTCCTCCGATGAAGATCCTCAGGCGATCTTAGACGAGCACCTCTCTCGTGTCCTGAAGACCCCCGGCTGCCAGTCCCCCGCTGTCATCCGCCACTCGCCTCGCTCCAGCTCCCCAGAGCAGCGGCCATTCACACGGTCAGGCTTTGGAATCAAAGCCCTAGTGAGGACGGGGCCTTCTACATCTTCTGTGTCCAGTCCTGACCAGGGGGCCATCACCCTGGCCCTGGGCCCCAACAGAACCGTCATAAGCAGGCAGAGCACGAAGCACATCCACCACCACTACATCCACCATCATGCCAGTCCCAAGACTAAGGAGCAGATTGAAAGGGAGGCAGCGCTCAGGGTGCACGGCCTGTGTTCTGGCAGCGCAGAATGTCAGCCGTGCCCCCCTTACCAACGCAGTCGCAGTCTGGGGAGGGAGATGTGTGGGGCGATTTCAACAGAAAACAGTATGGGGTGAGTATCAGCTCTTTGAAGTGATTTCCCTTTTAACTCTCCTCTTATTTAAGTAATAACATAAAAACGCTAAAATTCTGCCTCTCGTCACCCAGGCGCTCCAGCTCTCTGTCCAGGCGTGTGTGTCGTTCAGGGGCGGAAGATGGAATCGCAGAAAGGTGTGTGGAGGACTGTGGCCCCTCACAGCTGCCCAGTGACACAACAGACCCCACCCAAAACGTTCTCCAGTGGATCCTGGAGAGTAAACGGCAGGGCAGGCACAAGTCTCACAGGTCAGCAGTAGACCCTCAAAAAGGTCTTCTTGTGGTTTGTAATTGAAGACGGTGAACTTACCCATAGTCTGATCTCTCTCAGTGCCCAAAGTGCCAAGAAGTCCTTTGGAAGCTCCTCGACCCAGACACATACATGGGGTGGAGGTGGAAGCTGTGGTCACCTCCGTGGCCATCAGCCAGCACAACCATTCATCCAAGATCCTGCTATGCCTCCACTGCCTCCTCCTAACACTTTGGCCCAGTTGGAGGAGGCCTGTCGCAGACTGGAGGAGGTCTCAACAAAGACCACCAAGCAAAGGTACATAAAAACAACAACAGCTGTTATGTTATTGTCTTTACTTCACCCAACCCAACTATATCTGTTGATGTTCCATATTAACTATATTTCCATATGACTCTAGATATCTTGAAACTTTAACATACAAAAGAAAATACAAATTATGTGTATCTACATCAGATGCAAAATACTGTCAGATAACACGAAACAGATATTATATGAATGTATTTTGTTAACTGTGATAAACAGGAAACAAAACCATTTTTTTCCCCTAAGCACCTAAAAGCCTGAAATGATATGAATAAAGAAGAAAAGTAAATCAGTAACCTTGAGTATCTGCCGCAGAAAAACACAAGACTTCTCACAGTTTTCTGTTTTTCATTTGGGCAACTTGTAATTATGTTTTCACATCGGCTAATACTGGCCATGAGAAGCAGGAACAGATGATCCATCCTATGTTTGCTGCATCAGAACTTATTCTGGGAAACTGAGGCCTGGATACTTCATCTTCTTACATCAGTGTGGATTATTTATGTAATGAACTCTCTGCCTTCTCTCTCCTCAGGCATTCAATGTCCAGTCTCCAGCGAGAGAAGAGCCACTTAGTGCCTGTCCAGGGCGGGGTGTCCGTCCCCCTGTCTCTAGCCAATCCCATCCCCGCTGGCCTCCTCTCCAACAGCCCCAGCCTCCAATCAGAAGAGTACGATGCCTCTAGCGTCCTGCCCTCCCTCTCCTCTCCTCCTCTCTGCTCCTCTTCCTCCTCCTCTCAGCCATAGCCTCCACCTTGCAGTGTACTTCTACCCTTTTAACTCTTCCTACTTGTCACCTGCACTGCTTTTCCACTCATGTAGGGATAAAAATGCTTCATGACATGTGCACACACCCATATGTACTCGCTCAAATGAGAAGCAGCCCCTTTTGCTGAGCTTATTTTTTTCTACACTGTGACCTTGCTCTGTGTTTGTCTTAATTGTGTGTGTTTGTGCTGCATGTGGATGAAGTGTAGTCACTGCACCACCTGACTAAGACATCCCTTTTATATATATGTATCATTTTTATTGGCTGTCCTTCAGTGAGCTGGCAGTCAACTGGGGCGAGCAGAGCTTTGCAAAGAGAGAGCCTCTCTGAAGTGGGCCTACAAAGCCTTGGATATAGCTGAAGGGGAATTGATAATACTGTGCCCCTTCTCAATGTGCAACCAACACACTAGCACACACTTGGTGATAGCACTGGGTCACTCACTCATTTGCTGTTGATACTCTCCGGTCTGTACTGTATTTCTAGTTCTGTCTTCTGTGTACATGTAATTTGTCAGTAACTTTCCCATCAAAGCTTTGCTCTGTGTCTGATTTCTCTATCGTTCATCTTTTAATTAATCATTTATCTTAAACAGTGTCACCGTCTTCTCATATGCTGCCTCTCTTTGTCTCTTGACAGGATGAAGGAGTGTAAGAAAGGTTCAGGAAGCCACGGGGTGTGCAATGGAGAGACGGTGGTGACATATTTCTTCTGTGGTGAGGAGATCCCCTACCGGAGGACCATGAAGAGCCACAGTCTCACCCTGGGCCACTTCAAGGAGCAGCTCCGCAAGAAGGGCAACTATAGGTGTGTACGGAGAAAATGAGTCTCAAATATCAAACTGAGAACAAAAAAGACACAACTATTGGGCTGTTGTCTTTGTGCAGAGACGATGTTTAAGCTGCAGGTGAAATGGAAGCTGAATGGGTTTATAATGCACCTGTACTTTACTAAAATTGCAAAGGGCAAGAAAAGGAGGAAGGTAGAAAAGAGTTGTTTCCAGTATTTTCTAGTTATATCCCTGACAGCTTGGGAGTATTATGCCTGACTCTGCAAGTGTTCTGCTGCAGAAACAGCAGTGACAAAATCTGCATGATATTAGGACAGGCCTGTCACCATTTTAAACTCTGCAAGTAATTAAAATTATCACAACAAATGAAACCACAACCTGTAGCAGGACATATGGAGTACAGGTTTCACTGTCTGACCTTAAAGGGCTAAATATTTGATCAGTTCACTGGTGTCTTATCCATGTCTATGTGTAGCACTTATCAGTGTTTGTTTCAATGTGTGTGAGCAGTCAGTACTGGCCTCTGTGGTTTGTGTATGTGTGTTAAGGGGGGTGCATTGAAAAGGAAAGGACAAGAGGGGAGGGAGTAAGGGTGGGGTGGGGGGGCTAGTGGGAGAGTTTGAACTGCAGCGATTTGGGTCCCATCTGGTATTGATTTCCATGCTAAGGCACACTTAATACACATGGCTTTGAAGCCCCGGCCCCTTTCATTTCAACCAACAAAGACTCACACAAATGGCCAGCGTGCAAATTCTTCACTGATGCTATCAGGGGCTCTTTTTTTCTGCCCTGCTGTGTACATGTGCACACACATGAATGTGTTTGCATTGAACATGCGCAATGTTTACACATGTTGTAATCATTTTATGGATATTTTTGAAAGGCAGACTGTTAAATGCCAGATCCGCTTGTTTGCCGCGCTACAGGCCGCACAGCTTCGAAGTGTGTTTGCGCAGAGAGATTTTACTTTTGATTGTCTTTTTTCCAGTGGGCATTAGAGCAAAAAGATTAAACGTGAATTGTTTACCTTGCTATGGTCTCAAGGATAAACATGGGTCGAGTATTGTGTTAGTAATTACAGGTATCAAACTCTGATTTCTGAGGGGAAAGCACAAAATCTCTCGAAACCTCTTCCTGTCCAGATGTGTGCAGCGTTTTTGGATCAACAAATGTGACAAGCACTTAAATTGCGTTCTCCACATCTGTCCGCCCCCCTACC